>CM042085.1:7066061-7451061 GCA_023512835.1 Taxillus chinensis
TTTCATGAAGTCGTTTTTGTAGGCATTGAAAACGGGAATAGCAACGTATGCCCAACTACAAAGTAACGTACCCCTCAATATATCATGCACATATATTTGTGTGTGTGTGTATAAATTATTAGGAGACTCACGTCAAATTTTGAGGGATAATATTCAGCTTCTGGCGAACAACGCCGTTCATGAGGCTTCCAAGATCGGGAATCGCCAAGTTCAGCGGGTCCGATCCATTATCATACACAAAATTGTAGAAGTTCTGCAACAATTAATAGTATTTTTTTACACGTTAATGGGGTGATGTTATATATATAGATATATATATAGATATATATATTTCTAACGTAACTGTGATTTAATGATAATTACTCATGCTCAAGTCCATCGGTAAGCTTTTAACACAAATCCGACAATTCTTGATATAAATAAAAAAGATACTGGCCGGTCTGCAGCGCAAGCCCCGCTAGGCCTGTGTGATGTGTCAATTTGTTATTGAATGTGATTTAGTGGCCTTTCTGTGATCTACAAGTTGCATGGCCTGCATGCATGCGCGGGGCTTGTACCGCATACTGCTCTTATATAACTTATAAATTTTAATGTGAAAATTACAAATGACCATAACACTTGAAATCAACCAAAAATGATCATTAAGAGCATTTACATATCTAGTTCATTTAATATTTGACTTGTTTACCTGTCTATTCCCACTACTTACATTTTTAAAACACACACATTCACTTATCATTTTAACTTTATATTCCTTTTAATATTATTTTCTATCATTTAAATATTAATATAATCCTACTCATTGCATTCATCTAAAACACATATTTAATAATTTTTTATTAATATTTTTATTTGCTAAGTATTACATCAAACCAAATTTTACTGTTCACATTCAACAATTTGTAGAAATCTTTGTTGAATCAGGATTTTTTTTTGTATTTAACTCAATAATTTAGTCAAACGACTTAATTGCATAGCTGAATGCTTTAACAAATGAAAATGAAGCTAACACTTAATGGGGCTTAAAACTACAAATTAGTTGTGCAAATTCCAATAAACGACTTACGAAAAGGCAACCATCAACTCTTGCTCAACTTAAATGCATGCTTGTTACACAAAAGCAAGTCTCCCTTAATTAGCATGATCATAAAACAACTATTGAACCGCTTTCAAATCTTCAACGACTTATTTCAAACACCATATATAACACAGAGGACAACGAAAGGAAGAGGAAAAAGTTTTTTTAAAAAAATCGTGTCCAAACTCCACAACCAACATTTTCTAGGACCAAACCCAGCCTAGTGCCACCAAAATCAAACCATCATTGAGCCAAATTCTTACTAAATAACCATTTACTAGTAAGCAAAGCAAATATGAATACGAATCCATTCCTTGCACAACAGTGCCATCCTCTGTCTGTCATCCAAAAACCCACATGTATGCCCTGTTGGGATGGTCTGAGTCGTTGCACGCTCTCCCACCAGCAACAGGTAATCCCACTTTTTAGTGGTAGAAGGACCAAATCTATCCAACATCTAAAGAGAACCCTAGCAGAATCGCTCGAAATCCCAAAACCCATAACATGTGATATTGAGAGGGAAGCAAGAACATGCCAAAACAAAGCATAATAGACCAAAGCATAATAAAGGTATGTGAACACTAGGGGAGGAAGGGAAACCATTATGAAAATCAAAGGTTTGAGGGCAGTGGATTAGTTAAAACTATAATTTAACTAAACAAATAGCTAAAAGATAAAAAAAAAATTATTATAAAATAGACTATTTAACTTTTAGCTAAATGTTTTTTGAGAGTCACTTCCTTTAACTATATAATATTATATTTTCATATTTTTATTATATTTTTTAAATCAAATTTAAATCCAAATTTTAAAATAATACAATTATATTTTGTGATAATAGCTAAAATAAATTAATTAATCTCAGATTGTAAAAAGTAACCAGATAAAATTTGTAAAAATAATTTTTTTAAACTAAATTTTCGAAGTATATTGAGACGCGATAGTCTGATAATGGATTTAGGACTACATGTTAGAAGAAAAATCACGAAAAGTGAATATATGTAAACTCTTCAACCTAATATATATAGCTAGCTAATTAACGTTCATATAAAATACTGAAATCTTTGATAATTATAACAATATAACATTTCTTAACAATTGTAAATCTCAACCGTTCAAGAAAAATAATTTGCATTGGCACATATATAACTTTTCAATAAATGGTGGAGCTATAGCCATACCGCATATTTTTTCAACTCAGCTTGGAATGTCAGGTACGAATCTGTGGCGTTTATATAGAGACCGTTGGCGAGTTGCTGCTTAATCTCTTCCGCCTTTCTGCAACATTTTTTTGTTTTATTGTTAGTTCATTTTTTACTATTACCATTATTTATGTGTATAATATATATCAATATACATATATTTGCCTGCGTGTGTATATACATATTTCTCAATTGTCAGACTCCACTGCCTCAATTATGCCTGTCTGGCTGACTCTCACCACGTACTACTGTAACTTAAAACCAAATTATATTATCAAATCTTAAAAAACAAAACTTAAAATCAAATATTATATTATGTCGTTTAAAAAGAATCTGACGATGGAGAGACAAATTTGGTGGAATCGGTCGTCTTTGGAGAACATAGCACAAATCAATCAGTTTAATTCAATAATATAAAATTGATTATATAAAAGAAGACATTTGATATAAAATAAAATTGACTATATAAATATAAAAATTTTATATTGGATTGAATACCATCGTTTTTTTCTTTTTTTTTCTTTATTTACTCGTAGCAATACCAATATCTATAGTCAAATATTTTAATAAATTTATTTATATAAAATAATATTAGCTATAAATTTCACTCAAAATTTTTATATTTACTAAAAATTATATTAAATATCAAATTTCACACGAAACTCACGAAACTAGAAGCCAAAATTAAATAGTACTAAATGAATATTTACTAAGCTAAATATAAATTTATATAACCTATTAGCATAGTCAAAGCTGTTGGCATCCAACCGCGAGACATCCCTAAGAAGTTGGCCCCACGATGCCTGCAATCCATTATCAATATCACCCAATTCAAAGCAACTCCTAATTAGCAGAACATTCATATCAGGTTTGCATGATCAATATTTTCTTACTATTTAAGAAAAAATTTGCAAATTTGCAAAAGAAAAAAATATTAACATCGATTTTCTAAAATAAAATATAAAAATAAAAAATAAATAGTAAATTTTCATATTTAAAATTTTACTAATCATCCTCAAGCACTCTTAATATATATTTTTACACATTTAAACTTTTGATTAGTTAGGGACAAAGAAAAAAAGTAAATAAAGAAAAAAAAATAATTTAAAAGAATAAAGACTGAAATTTAAAATTTTTAAAGAATATAAATAAATTATTAAAAATAAATGTACTATTTATTTCAAAATAAAAATGTAAAAGTCAAAAACCCTGATGATGTATATGCTCTAACGATTATATATATATATATATTTATAAAGGTTAAAATTTGAATAATAACCGCATAATCTTCGGGGAGGTTCCAAGTGCTTCCCAAGACAGCACCTGCGGACGAATTATAAGGAAAATTAGAATAATAATTTGGAGTCAAAACAAAAAGTGAGTAATGCGAGTCAATAAAGTATCTCTCATAATTATAAAATTGATTTTTAGAAATAATTTGAAAGGGTTTTGAAAAAATTAGTATTATATTTAATCCTGATTATGGGATATTTAAATTTTCTCAACATTTATAATTTTTTATTTTTTTAAAATAAAAAACTGTCTATCCAAATACATCCATTAATCAATGAATGGCCTTGTTCTTGATTATTTTATTCATTAACCTCCGAGTGTAAGGTTGAGCTGGTTAGAATCTGTGGCCTGGAGGATGGAAAGAGCAAGTGAGACTGCGAGTTTGCCGCCGTACGATTCCCCAACAATATAGAGAGGGCTTCGTTGACGGCTCTGATTATCATTATACAATTGCTTCAACAACGTTAACAAATCAGCAGTTGCCTCGTCATCGCACCTCACCAAAAGACTTTGGTCCTCCACGTAGCTGAATCCTACTCCAACCGGGCTTTCCTATAATATTAATATAACATTTAATACAAATTAAATCATTCAATAAATAATAAATTTTATATATATATATATATATATATATATATATATATATATATATATATAAGAACCATATTTTGGTTCAGGTACCACAAACAAGAGATCTGCAACCCGCAACCAGGAGAGATTTCGAGGTCTCAGGCTTGCATCCAAGGGCCCAAACTCTAGAAAATTCCCAACTCCCGCCCCTGAAACACCCTGCTTCCCACATCATATTTTAAAAAGTATATATGCACTTTTTATTGCCATAAAAAATAAAAATAAAAATAAAAATATAACAAAAGTGTCTAAATAAAAGGGCGAGAAGAAAAGAAGGTATGAATTATGAAATCAAGTGTTAGTGTTTACTCACGGGTCCACCAGGTAGCCAGAGAATGGTCGGCCAGGGTTGGGATGGATAGAGAGCCTTATAAGGGCTGTTGTATAGCCACCAGAACATATGGGCCTCTGTTCATATACCACTTTCACATTTCAGATTTATCCAACAAACATTACCCAAACCACAAAGACAACAAATTAAGATAACAAAGATAACAAAGACAAAATTAGAAAAGAGAAAACAAAACATTTTAGAATATTATTAGTTTTCAATTATCAGGATGAGATTTAGAGATATGGCATTTGAGATCCGGGCAAATGTATATACTTAGAAGTATATTGCATATTCCTCTTTCTTTCTTTTTTGGTAATAACAACAACAAGATACCACACGTGAAACATTGTCTCTTACTAGGTCGGACTTCGACATATCCCCACTCCTCTGTCTGTGCATCGAAGGCCTCTCCCCAGCAGCAGGGACACATCAGAGGCAACCATAGAAGAAGAGATACGGCAAGAAAGCGCCACTTTTCCATGTTTCAAGGTTGTAACAAACAAAGGCACGATGCGCACTTTACGCTTTACACGGGCCGAAGGCCCCCAACATGATTTTATATGTAACCACGGAGTCTGCTTACTGTGGGGAGTGGAAGAAGCGTTCATTATGTTTTTGGGTGTTTGAGAGGGCGGTGATAAATAAATATATGTTCATGTTCTTAATATAATATAGAGGGTAATTAAGATAATATTACAAAAAAATAAAGGGCGGTGCTAAAAAATAATGGTATTATGTATCGGACATATTGAGAAATCAGTACGGCACTTTATTGACCAGCCAAAAGTGCGATTTAAATTGACACGTACAAAAAGATAAGAACATGGGATAATGTGGGGAGGGCACATAAATATTTGTTTACGCACCAGGACGTTTATCTGTGCCTACTTTTCTGACAGTTATTATTCCACGTGGGGTTGTTGACTGTGTCAAATTTTGTTGACATGCCCCGACAAAGCATAGGGGGAGCCTAAACTTTGACCTTTTTCCACCCAGAAATTGGGATCTAGTCAGGAATCAGGATGCTTGGGATCTGGTCGGTAGTAGGTTGTCGGATGCTAGTTATTTACTCAGGCTTGTAATTATATGGGTTTTTTAACGGCAAAAATTACGAGACATCCTAAGATCTCCCGATATTCGCTTGCACCCGATAAAGGCAGCTTGTAATATATGATTTGATCATTACGCAGGTGGCATCAAGATTGTAACACCAAAACCAAATTTCCTACAAAGAGGTCACTAAACCCAAGCATTGTTAGTGGTAACGCTCCTAGCGCTGTTTAGAACATGGTAGTCCCCAGAGCCAATTAATAGGTTCCATTAGTTGAGTTTAATATCATAGGTGAAAGAATCTAACGTGTAAAATTGAATTTTAAAAATCAAATCAGACGGGTTGACTTAATGGATATTGAACTTTGTAGTAGAAAAGTTCTTGACAAAGTGAACAAAAAAGATAGGTTATGCTGGTAATTTTAATTTTGGTGACAATTTATTCGAACCTGTTTGTAAGATACAAATTTAAGGATCCAAACCCAGGCATGGAGTTGTCATAAGAGCATAATAATTTTAGGAGAATGATTCACCGAAAGTGATAGAGTTGTTGTACAACACACAATAATTGCTAATATAGGATTGAGGCGAAGGATGCTAGAAGAATTAATAGGGGTATGATTGGGGCGATGCACTTGATTATCATTTAAAGGTAGATATCTCATCTTTCAATGGTTGTCTTAATATTGAGTGTTTCCTTTATTGTTTAGGAGAAGTTAAATAATTCTTTAATTACATAGAGATCCCAAAAAATTACATGATATGATTGGCGTCTTGTAGGATGAAGGAAGGAGCTTCAGTGTGGTGGAGATTCCAAAGCAGGACGCAACGTCAAAGGCAACCTCTAGTGAGGAATTGGCCCAATTATTATTATAGTATCAAATTTAAACATTCATAGATTTAGTAACTACATCATAATGGGTTGAGGGTCTATATTTTTCATGTATTTAATTCACCAAATAGTAGTTATTATACCTAGACATACATTTTTAAAGGGGGAAAGAGGGTGCTAACAGGGTGGAATTTGAATTGGGAGATTAAAACAAGAAAACTAATTTAATGAATCTCTATTTACCTATTTCCCTATCTCAATACCTCCTTTCCTTGCTCGTTATGCCCTTGACCTTTCGCTTGTTCTGCTATATACACCATCATTGTGCATTTCATCGGATCCAAAGATATTCTTGAAAATTTAGAGGAATTTCGATGACGACAAACATCAATGTAGAGGCAACGGTCGACGGAGGATGACAATTGTTAAATTTATCACAAATGTTTGATGAGGAAGCTTAGGATCCTTATATTTAATTCCTCACTCTATCTTGAAATTTTTCAGTGATTTTTTCGACCAAACCCATCTTAAATCGTTGAACTTGATGTTGTTTCGTTCATAGAGGTTTTTTATTTATAAGGTTCAAATTAGCTCATGGGGGAGAGTCATTGGACTTCTGTTCACTTCCCATAACCCATAGGATACATTCCCTGGTCTTTTAGGAGGCATGCTATGCGATTCTCGGCTATCACGAGTTGTATTGTAGCATGCACCATACGTTAAAGAAGGAAGGGAGGAGATTGGTGATTTGGTGTTGGGTGAATTTGATTAATCCAGTCCATGAAACAACTTCTAAGTGTTCTTATTAGTCTCTACCATTTAATTGAATTTATTTGCCTGATTTGAGTGGCGATTTGAGAATTTGGGTGAGACCATGAGTGTGATTATGGGTTGAAGGATGGTTAGACTTTAATTTCTAACTTGTCTACGTTGATTTCATGTGAAAGAACAAATTAAAATGGGTAAACTTGGTGAATTTGGGATTGAGACATTTTCTTGGTTGATAACTTAGATTTGGGCATATTTTGATGTAATAATGCATGATAAATTGTCTTTATGTTTCATTTAAGTAGTATAGGATACTATATGAGGACCAAAATTTGTGTTTGTTGCCCCCAAATTTATAAATTTTGGGTGTGTGATGAAGGAATGGCTAGACTGTAGTTGAAATCTGCAATGTGGTTTGATTGTTTGGGGTTGCTTGAATGCAATATGATTTGACATAGACTCTATCTTATTGTATATTTGTGTGATTTTACTATATGGGTGTTAATGAACCATATATGTTAGTCATGACTTGAAATGTTTGTGTGTTATGTTTGTAGCATAATATTGGTTAATTTGGGGATTTGTTGGTTAACAAAAGTCTTATGTAAGATTGTCTGGAGGCTGAAATCCCTTATATAGCTTGTTGACAGCGCCGAAGCCTCATATATAGCTAGCCTAGGGCCACGTTCTCACATATTCAGGCTATAAGATGGTTTTGTCTACAATAATCTTTGAGGGGTAAATGTAGTACTAACTACATGCTATTCTAAATTATCTTGTTTTGTTTGGTTTGATATGATATTATTGAAATCGATGTATATGAATATTAACCTTGTTATTGTTTTGTGAACTGTATACTAGTATAGTTATAGTTGTGCGTGCATGTGCGTGCGCGCACACGCCTATAAGAAGACAAAGAAGCTGAGGCGAGGACAAGGGGGCAAAAGGTGAGGATGATCTTTCTTTCTCCTGCTGTCCTTGAGAGAGGTTTCGTGATTGTTCCTTATTGACGACCTCGGCTTGGTCATGGCCCCACTTTGGTTTCGTAAAAATCATACAGTTGTTGATGAGAAATGAAAGAGGAGATGGGCACTGTTATTATTTTATTCATTCATTCTATTATTTTGATCAGGGATACAAATGATTATTGATTCTACAGGATTTGGGAAAACTACAACTAAATGATAAGTACTTTCCCCCCTAATTTTGTACCCCAAAACCAAAATGATACACGCTATGTGGCAGCCACGAGAATGATTATTGCCTTCTACTTGGAAGCCGCTGGAGAGTGTGTGAAGGCCCCCGCCATAGCTAGTGATGCACAAGGCTGAGCAAATGGTACCTGATACACATTCAAAATATATAATTGCAGTTAATATAATAGATAATTACCAACAAGACTCGATCGTGGGATATTATGGCCTGAAGTTAATTAATGTATACATCACGATGGGAGAAACTTTTCACATACATAATGGCCTGCTCCGAGAATCCAATACAGGTTTAGGTTTCTGTGAGACTTGACGTATCCAGTAGTAGCTTTGTTTTCGCCACAGTACGTGGGTGTCCTGCCCTTGCCCCTAAATGTTTGGAGGCCATTCCATCTACACTCCACAAATACTAGCAATGAGTTATCTTAATTATTGCCTTCTCCTGAAACAATCAAATATGTATATATTCACCCCCTATATATATATATATATAATAAGTTGATGGTCACCGTGAGTGACTGAGTGAGGAGAGATGATCAGAGTGTTACTTGAGCTTTTGGAGCCATATGTTTGTGCCGGTGGGTGAACAAACGACATCAAGCTGTATGGTAGTAATTAAGATAGCCAATTATAAAACAGTTAGTAGTCACAACACTCCTATAATTATTTACTAAGTTTTAAAAAAATAGAAAACCTGCAATGCAATGTATACACATGCACGAACAAAACAAAAAATAGAAGGCAAACATTGAAGGACAAAAAATATTTAAAAAAAACATCTTACTTGGCCACCAAAAATGGTGATGTTGACTCCTTTAGCCAACAACAAATCAACCTCAGCAATCCTTGGTTTCATGAAGTCGTTTTTGTAGGCATTAAAGACAGGGATCGCTGCCACCGCCCATCTGCAAAGCATCCCTAATTTAATCATGTGCACGTTAATGTAGCTATGTGTGTGTGTGTGTGTGTGTGTGTGTGAGAGAGAGAGAGAGAGAGAGAGAGAGAGAGAGATACATTAATACAGACACATTAATGTAATTACAGTGATATTTCAAGAGACTCACGTCAAATTTCGAGGGATAATTTGAAGTTTTCGGCGAACAACGCCGTTCATGAGCCCAGGGAGATCGGTGGTTGCTAATTTCAGCGGGTCCAACGCATCATCATACATAAAATTTATGAAACTCTGCCACAAATATATATATTATTTATGATACAAATAAACACACACATATATATACACATGCATTATATTAAAGGTAATCAAATTTTAGATTATATTATTATTGATATATCATAATTTTATTTTCAAATAATTAATAAAATATTATTTATGATCCCCATGCTAACACATATATAATAGCAAGATTCCAAACTGAGTATCATATTAATGCATATTATTCAAAAGGGAGTTAGCTAGGTAGCTATATACCGCATATTTTTTTAACTCAGTTCGGAAAGTCATGTAGGAGTCAGTTGCGTTGACATAGAGGCCGGTTGCGATTTGCTGCTTGATCTGCTCTGCCATTCTGCAATATCCATAGTTATTCACTATTATTACTTTTGGGAAAATGTGATAATTTAACCTTATGGGTACCCTAATGATGATGTTAATTCCACTCTTGGTGGAGGTATTATTTTTAATTTTGATAGGAGTGATGAGTTTTGAATAGAGTTAGATTGCGTTTTATTAAATAATAAAAAAAATCTGATAATTTACATTCCAAATCCAATGATTCCTATAAAATTTAATTATATATATATATATATAGTACTTACAAATATTTTGTCGTATTTGTGTGTCTGGGTGTAATTGGTCAATAACGATCATATAATTTTACATAGCTTGGAGAGTTTTATGTAGTAATGTCAATTTAGAGACGAATAAGTTCATCCAATTTTGACATATAAATTATTTAATTTTCTATATTAAATTATCACACATTATCATTTTATTCGATTAAGTCATCCCATTTATTATGTTTGAAAAAAATTATTATCAACTATTTGAAGCCATGAATGAAGCTTTCTTATCGACTTAATTATAACTTCACTCTTTTTTATTTATTTTTCGCCTCATTTATATATATATATATATATATATATATATATATATATTAAAACATAGATAAAAATGAGAACTAATAAAGCAAAAGAAAAAGGGAAAAAGGTAATGGATAGAAAGAAAATCAAACAGACGTGAAGTAATAAAAAGAAATTGAGAAAAAAAATTGCATCAACCTGTTTGCGTACTTCAAGCCGTTTGTATCTAGCCGCGAGACATCCATAAGAAGTGGGCCCCATGATGTCTGCAGTTCATTTTCAGTAAGGATCAGCCTAAAGATAGCGTAAAGATAGATGGTGATGTGCCACGAATTTAACTAAAATTAAATTGAATTTGTTGTTACTGTTTATATATATATATATATATAATATATAGATATTAATATATAAAATAATATAATTTAAGTGAAAATATAATAATATATATTAAACGTTCAAAGCAAAAACATCTCTTTACTGTTTTTAAAATTACAATTTTTAACCAATTTTTAGAAAATAGTTTTCATTGAAAACAAAGCACCACCTATGACGTATCATCAAATAAATAGTAAAGATGTCAACGGGTCAGATTAGGATCGGATATTATTCGATTTAAACTTGACCCAAGTCTTGTTCTGAACTTGTCCCATCTCAATAGTTTGAATAGTTTAAAACATAACGGGCAAGTTGAGGTGAAATTTTTAACTTAAATTTATTTAAAAATATAATAAAATATTAAATCAGAATAAAATGCGATGAATTAAATTAAAATTGTCATCCCTAATAATAATAAGTAGTGAGTAAAGATGTGCAAATTCATGAATAATAATCACTCATATATAGTTAAAATCATGTATTAAAATAACAATTGTATATTTAATATTGATCATATTACATGAATCACGAATTGTTATTTAAATTATTTATTTTTATTGTTAAAGTAATTAAATAATAAAGATAATATGTATAATAGTAATTGAACTTTTTAACAAATATAAAAGGAGAGAACTGGAGAAGCTCATTTTGATAGAAGAAAACATAGCGAAGTAGTGGGAGTAAGAAAGAATATTGATTTTTGACCGAATGATATAATTGAATTTGGGATTGGACTAACATGCATAAATATAAAAAATATCATGATCAGTTTATATAAATATTAATATACTAATCAGGATATTTTGCTATTTATATACCAGTTTAATTTTCAAATTCAGTTAAATTTTTCTGTTAAAAATCTTTTTAAACCAAATTAAAGAGCTGGAAAAAAACTCATTTAAAATTTATAGCGTTTAGAAATTAAATAATAACCGCATAATCTTCGGGGACGTTCCAAGTGCTCCCCAAGACAGCACCTGCAGAAAAACATAAGAAACAAATGTTAATAGTAATGATTGCTTGATTAGTGGTAAAACGTTGAGCACCCATATTAATTAATTAATTAATTAATAGCATTACTGGTAATGGATTAGTCATTAACCTCCAAGCCTAAGCTTGAGTCGGCCAGATTTTGTGGCTTGTAGGATAGAGAGTGCAAGAGAGACAGCGAGTTTGCCACCGTACGATTCCCCCACAATATAGAGAGGGCTTTGTTGACGGCTTGGATTTTTATTGTACAATTGTTTCAACAACGTTAACAAATCAGCGGTTGCCTCTCTATCGCTCCTCACCAAAAGACTTTGGTCCTCCACGTAGCTGAACCCTACTCCAACTGGACTTTCCTATTTGTTTACGTGCATATAATATAAATTATATCAAAAGTAATATCTTCCCCAAAGTATTGCGTGCAAATTTTCAACTCTCGAGCAATTAATATGTTTTCAACTCTAATATGAACATTGAAAAATATATCTACTAATTCAAATTAAAAGAATTACAATACTTTAAAATAAAGCATAGAATATTAACATGGACTACACTACGCAGGCAGCCGGTTTAGTGGTTATACATAAAATTATCTTTTAGGTAATTTTTTTTAATTAAATTTATATTTAACTTGTTAAATATATCTTTAATTAATAACAATTCTAATCATTTTAGCTAATTTTAATTACTTAAATCAAAAAAATTTAATTTATCATCAAAATAGTCTTTCTCCACTTCATTATTGTGCCTTCTGAATGATAATTTGAGATTTTATAGTAAGATAAAGCAATAATTTTAGTTAAGTTTAACTTAAATTTTTATTTATTTTAAATATAACTTCCTTAGTTTCCTTAATTTTCTAAACTAGAACATAGGTAGACCAAAGGGCAAGCCAGAAGCGTCAAGAGCAAGCTCCCTTCACCTGGCACTTACAGCAAAGGCTGCGTGCCCACAAAAGTACAAGCACCGGTGTGCTGGGTACCGACAGGTGCAAGGACACCCATACTCCGGAGAATTCGTCCGGTGAAAAGCCAAAGTTTACAACCATACACCCATGCCGACAAGTGCAAGGACACCCAACTTATGTTATAGGTATACTATTGGAAAAAAAATTGATAATGTTTAAGCTAAAGTTAGTTTTAGCTTTTACTTTATCTAATATTATTAGAAATGTTATATGATATCAAAATTCCGATAAACACCATAAAATATCAATTATTTGAACCTATATTACATAAAAATGAATTTATTTTATCTTTTACATATAAAATTGTTTCAATTCAACAAGTAAAATTAATAATTAAAAAAAAAAAAGCATTCCCATGCCACTTTGCGTTTGAACTAGCTAGTATATAAAACGTTTTTTTAATGTAACTACTGACTAGTGATGTTGTGTTATCTGACACGTGCTAATATTTCCACTATATAATAAACAAATATAGTAAACACTGAAATGAGCAAACATAGTCCTCTTTAGGTACCACAAACAAGAGATCTGCAACCCTCAACCAGGAGAATTTTCGTGGTCTCAACTTTGCATCCAAGGGCCCAATCTCGAGAAAATTTCCAATCCCCACACCTGAAACACCCTGTTTTTCGTAGGAAGTTATTGCATATTATATATACATGTGTGTGTGTGTGTGTATATATATATATATATATATATAGAGAGAGAGAGAGAGAGGGTTGTTAATTGATTAGCATTCGACTCGAAAATTTAATAGATTGAAAATTGTATAATAACATCAATTAACGTGACTCACAGGTCCACCAGGTAGCCAGAGAAGTGTTGGCCAATGTTTGGAGGGATGATGTGTTCTATAAGGGCTTTTGTACAGCCACCAGAACATATGGGCCTCTGCTCACATAGTCACATATTCAAATTCATCCAACAAAAGGACAAAACAACGACAACATTTTATAGTATTAAGTTTAAATGAATCAACATAAAAAGACAATTGCAATTAGATTCTGACGAGATTTATGATTTCGTAAGAATAAAAAAACATATACAAAACAAAATGCGCGCGTTAATAATTCTTCAACCTCGTGAGTAGGCAATAGGCATATAGGCGTGGTTAGCCCGAGCCTAATTATTATGAAATCAAAACTTTATTTGTCTGCTTCTTTTATATATAATTCTTTTCTTTCTTTCTTTCTTTCTTTTTTCCTAACAAAAAAAAGTGAAGACCGTCCACGTACCTAAGCTCATAATAACATATATACAAAACATTTGTCTTACTTGGTCGGACTTGGACATACCCCCACTCCTCGTCGTACTCGTATCCATCCCTCGTTTGGGCAGCTAAAGCTAACATGTGAGAAAAACAGAAAAGAAGAGAAACGGCAAGATAGCGCCACTTTTCCATAGTTTGACAAAACACGAAAGGAACGATGCCCACTTTACACATCACACGACCAAAAGCTTGCAAGACAGGATTTTATATATGCAAGCGCACGGAGTACTTACTATAGAAGGTGGAAGTCTACTTATAGTAACTATATGTTTTTGGGTATTTGACCGTTGCCAAGTGTAATTAAGATATACATCACCAATAGGTAGTGATGTGTTTGTTTGTTTGTTTGCTTGTGTCTTTTATGCACTTGGGAGAGTTGGTGATGAGCAGTGACAGCTTTTTACTGTGCCACCAAAAGTGCCACGATCACAATCTTTCCTGTCACCTATTTTATTATTGTAAACCCGTGTCAATTTTTACAAAGTTGTGATCGCCCATGAGGGTAGAGGACTAGAGGGTTTCACCGTCAGGGTATTATTAATTTAGTTGCCAGATTGGTCATATATTTGGATTCAGAAAAAGATACGTTCCAATCCAGGTAAAGGATAATTATAACATACTAGTGGAGGCTGCGCGCGCACTTGCAATGATAAGAATATATAAGTACGTTTCCTTTGACTATTTTTATTTTAATTTTTAGAATGTAATAATTATTTTTGAGTATGCAATATCTATTTTTTATTTGTTATCCTACAAAATAATCATTATATTTTCAAAATAAAAATAAAAAATAATTAAAACAAAAATATATTTTAATTTTCATTTATAATTGGTCTCTCAAGAATTTGTATTTTTAGTGTGATATTTTAGACAAAATTTGATTTGCTCGAATCACGTTAATCTTGAGTGGTTTACTATTTATTATTTCTTTGTTTTTATTTATATCTCTAACAATAATAATAATAATAATAATAATAATAATATAAGAAAACAAAAAATTGAATTTTTTTTGTCATTTTAAATTTCAATTCACAAATCGGTTGTAAGGGAAATAGTAGGTGTGTGAAGGATAACTATATTATTCAAGAGAGATCAGCGGCATAAGAGTTGAAGATGAGAGCAAAATAATTAGGCAAGATATAGTAGCTAGACAGCGATATTTTGAAATTTAGTATGCAAAATTGGTAGGTAGTGTAATATCATTTCTTTTTTTAAATGTTTTGGTCCAAATCTGCTTTTGTATTGTGCCATTAATATACGGTACGTAATTGCGCTGACGTTGTGGAATTTTTATATCTCTTAATTATTTTTAAGCTAAAATTTAAATTTAGAAAGGGTGGTATATCCTCATAACACGTCGCAATCAGATACTTTATGGAATATGGCGTGGTAAAATCCCACTCGAAACATACTCGATGAGATATGGACGTGATTGATGCACTAAAATAAACTCTTTCAATCAAAATGGGAAGCACGTTATTACATGATACGTCACATTCTAATTTGGAGATTTGATATACGTTTCTTTTACTCCTATCTTTGTAAGCTATTTTTTCTTGAACGATTTTTTAAATTTTTACGAGTAATTCATAAAATTTGATTTCAATTATATATTAATTAATATTAAATTTCAATCAAAAATTATTTTTAATTTAATTATATAAAAGAAAAAGAAAGACATTTTACTAAGAGATTGGGTCAATCCATTCATCCAACTAGTTTGTCATATATTTTACCATTCATTAGATATGGAAATATGATACATACATATAGTTCGCCTAGGCATTTATGTGGCGTTACATAATTAGACGTGATTAAACTCCAGTAAGAGCATACACACTAACTGTATAATATTTATTTTTATTTTAGAAAATAAATAGTATATCATTTTATATATTTTGTTTATCCATTATATCTTATTTTTTTATTTCTATCTTTATTCTTTTAAATTATGCTTTTTTATTTTGTGTTTATTATTTTTTATCTTTTTTATTTATTACAATCAATCAAAAGTGCACATGGTAAAAAATATAATTTAAAAAATAGTTAGATTATAAATATTAATCACCTAATATGGAGATATTTATTTTTAATCTCTAAATTTTATAGTTTAAAGTAGTATAGTTTTTATCTAAAAGTTAACATTTTCTCTAAATTTATAAAAAAGAATATATTTTGAAGAAGCTATACTCTAATATGTGATCTAATTAACACATGACATATAAGACTTTTTTCCATATCGGTATCTATCTAGCTCCCAGACTTGCCTAAATTAGATTGAATTTCATATAAGTTTTTTCCACCAACTTGGTCAAAAAAAAAAAATCCCCTCGATTCTATCCATCCATTAGATACCTGATTATATTTCATTCGATAATAAATTTTATTGGGTATTTAAATTTCAGAAATTGATTGCGTAAAAAAATCTTTAGAGCATTCATATTATGTTTTTAATAATATTATTTAAATTTACAAATTTATATTATTTTTTATTTTTTCTTACAAATATAAGCATAATAAATTTCCTAGGAACATCCACTATGATGTCTTCAAATATGACTCTTCAAAATAACTAAAAGTATATTTTTTTTATTTTAAAAATCGAAGCACACTTTTTAGTCTCTTTATTTTAATCATTTATTAATTAAACTATTGTTTTTAAATATTTATTTATTCTTTTAAATGGAAAAGTAAATATGAAATAGAAAAAATAAATATGATGAGAGAAAATATAATATTTTAATAAATAGATAGTAAATAGTATTTGGTTAAATTTAAAAAGTTAATATTTATTTTATTAAAATTTTAATTATAATAGAGAACTTGAAAAACATGATTTTAAAGTATTTTTATTAAAATAGCTCTTCAAACTAATTAAAAATATAATTAGAGAGTCTATAGTGATTACTCTAATCCCGTGTTTTAGTTGATGTAAAAGTGTGAAAAATGAATTTGATGAAAAAAATGAGTTGATTTATGCTTTTTTGGTATTTGGAGGACCCAGCAGAAAAGGTACAATTACCATGCATGGAAAATAGGTAAAAAACAATCCACGTAACGGTTAGTTTTTATTGAAAAAGAAAACATAATTTGCTGCAGAGAAGCTATTGTAATCGTATCTTACCAGAACCACCCTCATCTTCTGCTGCCCCCTTGCCCATATCATCTTCCGCCGTCTCTCACCCGTCACTGTCGGTGCCTCCTTGCCTGCCCCCGTGGCCGTTGCCGTCGTCCCTCTATTCCTAACGCAATAAGCATAATTTTTGTTTTCATTGCCATACGGCTCTACCAGAGGCCCAATTAAAGGGTATAACACTGCCAATATAATTGATGACCCAAACAACTAGTTAATATACGGCTCTGTCATGTGACGCTGCCTCGCCAAAACATAAAATGATATAATTGATATTTTCTCTCATCTCATCTGATTTGTCTAGTATTTATTTTTATCTTAATTAAAATGCACAAAATATATTTTTCATATATTTTCCATCCAAATCAAACAATTATCTTTTTCAAATTTTTTTTTTACCTATTTTCTTTTAATCTTTTTTTCATAACAATTTTCCCTCCTATTACTTAATATCATTATAATAATATTTTATATTTTTTTTAATAATAATTTTTTATAATTTAATATGAAATAAAAGTAAATATTATAAAAAACGTAAAGAGAAATGAATTTTATATATATATATATACTTATAATTATATGAATAACAGATACTTTATAATATATTATAATATATTATATGAATCAATAAAAATAAATAAATATAAGACATTTATTATGATAATATAGAAAAACTAGTGGTATTACACATTAGTCATTATCTTATCAATACATACATGTTTTATATAAATAGTTAAATATATATTTATTATATATATATATATTATATTATACGTTAATATAATTTTATGTAGAAATTATAATATTGTTAAATATATTATATTATAACTTATTTTTAAATTTTATTATTATATCATTATATAAACCCTTATTATATAGTATGGACATTAGTGAGTGTTGAATACCAATATCCCAATTCAAGAAACGAGAGTTACAGCCATATAACATGCGGCGATCAGCCACTATATGAAGCTGGAGTGGTGAAATCCCACTCGAAACATAGGCAATGAAAGAAGATATGCTTCATTAATAGACATAAAGATATGGACGTCTTTAATGCACTAATAAAGAACTATTAAATGTAAATGGAAGCACGATTTGAATAATTTAAGGGATGTCTTTTAAGTGTTTTCGCATTCTATTTTGTTTTTTTATTAAAGTTGAAATTTAAATTTTAAATTTTAAAAATAAATTATGTTTTATAGGAAAGGAATGGTTCTGTTTGGTTAATTTTATTGTTTTTAAAAATAAATTTATTTTTTAAAAACCGTGAAAATAATAAATTTACAATCTAATAGCATTCAACTTATTAGGATTTGCGGTTCCCTTTATTAAATGGTGCAGAAAATTATTCTTCTTCCTCGCTACGCCTTTGCATTGTTCAATGAAATGAAAAACCCACTTAAGTATCAGGTGCTTATACTGTCATACTTAGCATCACAAAACGTCACCGTTCCACCTAAGCAAATGGGCCTATTGGAACACTTATGCTGCAAAACTGGAATGCTAGGTATACCGCCATACTATCTTACTCAACATATTGTCATATTGTATTGGTTATAGAGATGTCAATACGGCGGGCATAGCTGGTTCATGGTTGATATACTGCCATATCACCTCACTCTTCACAGTATAAGCCCCCACCATCGGTGGCAAGAGATCCTCTTGCACCTCTTCAAGCTAAAATGGTGTGTTCTACAAGATAGAAATATATATTACCTACGAAGTTAAGTCAAACAGGACTCACTAAAAGCATCTCTAATATATTAGTTAAAGTTAAATTTAAATTACTTAGTTAATCTTGTGCATCTTTTATTTTTATTTAATTATGATTTTTCATATTTGTTCTTATTCATAAAACATTCTTGAATTAGAGAGAGTTATATGATAAAAGTCAAATTAGGATTTGAATAAATATGATGATGAGACATTTCTAGCTAAAGCTAAAATTTTATTTAAATTTAAATAAATTTATCATTATAGTTTTTACTATAGCTAATGCAATAGAAATAAGTTTCAGCTAAAATTAACTATAATTTTTGTTATAGCTAATGCATTGGAGATATTATAAAGTGCGAGTATACTACAAGTACTCAAGTGGATATTAATATTCATACTACTTGGACGACTCACGCTAAAAAAAACATAAATTTAGTGGTGCTTCCTTAGTGATGGTTAGTAAAAACTTCCACTATGTTAGTACGTAGTGACGGTTATGATTTGATTTTTTAAAAATAATTATTTTTACCTTTCTGGTGGTTTAAAATGGCCACAAAATTATGATTTTTTGGAGTACTTATTTTTGACCGAATAATTATTAAATCAAACTCGAGAATCGGGAAAATTTATTTACATAAGTTGTATAAGAAATTCATATAAAAACACTCTCTGCCGTTATATTGGTATAAATAAAAAAGTTATAATTTTCATAAATACTAATATACAAATTAAAATGTTTTGATTAAATTAATAAAAAGTTATACTAATATATAACACCTCCTATGTTGCATCTTCCTGCACCTTTGAAATTGAACAGACTCCAAAAATAGGTTAATAGTCATTTCTGTCCCTCTCGTTTGTGGGGAACAGGCTCCAATCTCCAACATCAACCGTCCTGCAGACAACAAACCGTATCTCTCCTGTGTACAGACGCTATTTATGCGTCAGTTTTTAGTTTTTTATTTTATGTACGTGTGAGTGTGTGAGATTATATTTAAAATTTAAAATCTATTCTTATGGCTCTTTTTTTTTTTTTTGAAACAAATTTGTGCAATTCCAAAACACTTAAGCCCAGTAGTCAATTTCACAAATTCAATTTCGTTCTGGGCCCTAAGGCGGGTTTGTCCATTGAGCCCACCAGGGCTTTGGTGGGTGTGGAAATATCCAATTAGAGATAACGGATGTGGACTCGTCGTGGACCACGGACTGTGGTGTTGGCGAGTGTGCTGGGCAAACATTAATTTTGAAGTTTGGATATTTTTCATCTAAATATTTGAAATTTAAGCCCAGTTTAATACAATTTTTTAAAATTTATTTTTTATTTTTAAATTCTAAAAATATGGTCCTGTATCAATTTAATGTGATTAAATTAAAATTTAAGTCATACGGTTATTTAAAAATTATTTTTAATTATTTTCAATTTTAAATCTAAAATCAAATAAATTTAAAATTCTTTATTATTTTTACTTTTTATCTACTTTATTACCTATGCTCACCACATTTTAAAAAAAAAGAATTTATGGGATCCAATTTAAAGAAAATATACTTTTTAAAAACATATTCTATCTTTTTTTAACATAAATTATTTTAAAATTTTAATATGAATTTTAATAGTACATCAAACATAATAATGAAACCAACACACATACTAAATGACCATTAGATAGTTTTACTTTTTTTATATAAGTTTTAGTAATTATGTGTTTGAGTTTTAAAATTTGTGTCAAAATATAGTCATTAAAATTTCAGCATTTTAAATTAAAATAACGTTATAAATAGTTTTAGCTGTGGTAACTCGCCATAGTTGGTTGATATGGTATATAACACATCAATCGGACTTGTTAGTTGTCTTTATGCTTGATATGTCATTTATCCTGCTATTCGATATATAAGATATCGAGCACTCGACATTTTAAGCACTCTGCTTACTAAATAAATATTTTTATAATATTTAAACTTTTACTCAATATACACCATTCGCGTTGCTCAATATGTAAGATATTGAATTAATATTTAACATTCTAAATCAATAAATAATCAAACATAAGTAAACTGCCGACAGCCTAATCATTACTACCTGACATGTCACATGCCACATCGACCGACTACACTGAGTTGTTGCTACGGTGATAGTAATAAGTATTACTCTTTAAATTATTATTCTTATTTTAATCGAATGGCTTGTTTTTAAGTCTATTTTCATAAAAGACTTAAAAAAAATTTGTTTTAAAATTATAAAAGCACGGATCATACATCAATTTAATGGGATTAAATTACAATATTATCATGTTGTTTTTAGAAACTGTTTCTAATTATTTTTTGCTTTTAAATCTAAACTTATTTTTGATGGAAGATTCAAATAATTTTTGTATTCTTTATTATTTTTACTTTTCACCTGCTTTATTACTTATGTCCGTCATATTTTATTTTATATGTATTTTTTTGGATTCAATTTGAAGAAAAAACATACTTTTTAAAACATACTCTCTTTCCTTCAAACATCAGCTGTTTTCGGAATTCATCACGAATTTTAATAATACATAAAACATAATATTAAAACCAAAATACTTACTAACCAAACAATGGATAGTTTTTGCTTTATTTTATATAAGTTGTAGTAATTTTGTGTTTAAGTTTTTAAAAATTTGCCAAAATATAGTTCTCAATATTTTAGTGTTTTAAGCTAAAGTAATGTTATATACAGTTTTAGCCGTGATAACTTGTCGTAGTCAATTGATGTGGCATGTGACACATCAGACAGACTTGTTGGTTGTCTTTATGCTAAATATGTCATTTATCATGTTGTTTGATATATAAAATATCAAGCACCTGATTTTTTGAGCACCCTGCTTATCGAGCAATTATATTGTACTATTTAAACTCTCACTCGATGTGCATCATTTGTGTTACTCAATATATAAGATATTAAATTCTCAATATCTAATGACTAATTAAACATAAGAGTTAATTGGTAAATTATCGGTAGTCTAATCATTACTAGCTGACATGTCACAAGGCATATCAATTGAGCAGGGATGAATCTATAAATTCCATTAGGAGGCCAAAATATATACTGTGTAACTCATGTTTTGAAACTGTTATCTAAAATTGCGATTAACATTATAGGTAAAACTCTAAACCGACAAATCGCCCAAATTGACTTACTGAAACCGCCAAAACCAAATAAAATTGAGTTGGTTTGATTTGGAATTTTAAAAATTATGATTTAAATCAAGACGAACCAAATAATATTATCATTTATTTATTTCATATTCGTATTTTATGTTTTGAAATTTATTTATTTAAAATTGATTGTTAATATTTGATATGGTGTGTTTGTAAATTATATTATCAAATTTTGAGACTTTAAAAATATACATTTGATATATATTATTATTGATATGCTTACGAACTATTTATTTTTTATTTTATAACATTTCAACTTTCAATAACTCAAAAATTAATAAACTAAACCAACTCAAACCGACAATTTTTCAAGTTGTTGGTTCAAATCGAATTAATCCAAACTGAATCAAATTAATTCAGTTTGGTTTGATTCAAGCGACAAGTTTGGTTTTATTTGATTTTGTCCAAACCGAAAAATATTAATTTGATTTGAAAAATAGTTTAAACTGACCTAAACAAAATCGATTTCACCTATAATTAGTATCATCTATGTCACGCCCCCAAATCCCGGAAGAACCGGAACTAAAAGTGTGACTTCCCCATGCCCGCACCCGAAGGGTCAAGGGGTTGGTGACTAGCACCGATATGGACTACACATCGGGTCTGTCCGAGATAAACTTGTACATTCATACATTAGGGGTATTTCTGTGCATTCCTACATGCTATGAAGTTAAGGAAAATGATTTATTAATAATAGAGTCATGCTATAATTCCAATACAACTTCCACGGACCCTCGTCCGGATATTCAAATAATAAAATCAATCATGTTTTACAAAATCCATAAACTAAGTTATTACAAAATTTTAAAACAAACAAAAATTAGCCTCGGACCAGCCTCTAGCGGATGAGTCGATACCTAAAACATGTCAACAAAGTATGAATGAGCACAAATGCTCAGTAGGTGATCTCCATCTCCTCACCATCTTATAATATGAATTCCTAAGTCTACATGATCGGTGTATGCTTGTGCCAGTGTAGTGTCTTACTTTATCACAATAAGCTTACATTCAATCACAAAATATAATATCACACACATTACATTTCATTCATTAAGGGTACACACCAAACAATCTAACCATCCAGGAGATTCCCACATCCAGCTCCAAGGATCCCAGTCATTACCAGATAGCCATATGTGAGACCTGTGGTATCCCTAATGACAATCTGCCACATATGGGACCTCAGTTAACCAGCCACATAGGGGACCTGCGGCCTCTTGCCAGCCCTATGTGGGACCTGCGGTTAACCCAATCAACTCTACCACCAATTCCACATATAATCAATAAATAGAATATTCCAACGGTCAAAATTCAATACAACAACCTTACAAAATATTTAATTCATCAATCCGGCGCTAACTACAAATAATACATATAGATATACATACATATATAAATATTCATCAAACATCCAACACCTTAAATATCAATTAAGTAATATTAAGCTACGTACAAATAACATTTAAATGCCAAATTTCTAACATTGAAATACAAATAATATTTCTAGTGTCAGACTATAAATATCAAGCCACAAACAATGTTTCTAATATCAAACTATTAATGTCAAGCCTCCGACAATATTTTAGATGATAAATTAATAATATCAAGCTTCAAGTAATACTTCATATTATTAAACTATAATATCAAACCCAAGCACTATTTTCATTATTAAACTAACAATATCATAATTCTTGTTTGACCTTGCTATTGGAATGGTATCAATGAACATGTTATTTTTTACTACTAAATCAAATTAAATTAAATTTATCTATATATCTTGATAATTATCAAAACACATATATAATACCATGCACGACTTCATAATAATGCACAGATCTAATGTATGAATTTATTTCCCACATATACTAACTATTGACACGCACGACTTAATTCTCATAATCAATTAAGCCCCCCCTTTTTAAAAAAAATCTGACACTAAAAAAAAAGATGCCTCTTTTCTTTCATTGCCACGAAACCACGTATGTAAAGATGCCCCCTTTTTTTGATTAAGAAGAAATTAAATAAAATAAAACAAAACCCTTGTGTTGCATTGGATCGAATGGATTGTGGAGGCAAGAACGTATAGGCCGCCGCCCCCTATCATGGAGACGCTAACCAGGCTATCATTCGACAGCCTGGTGTGCTGCTGCTGCCATGCGGAAGAAACCAGGCCAACTAGCCTGGTACGGGTAGAAATTAATAATAACTAATTAGAATATGATAAAAGGGATAACAGGTGCAGTAGCTCGTCCAAGGATTCGAACCGGTCGAATCACGCCGCACCGCAACAATCGCCCGTACCGTATGTATATACGCGTAAATGAATATATTTATATAAGTACATACATATCCAAACGTTTATGTATATATATATATATATATATATTTAAATTAACGGTTGTGTTCGTGCAATAGAATAACGAGGAATCAAGAATCACCTACCTCTTGCCTTCCGAAGGGATTAAACTCACAAGAACGGTCTAGAATCGGAGAAAACGACGAAGAACGCGAAAAACAATATGCATTCCCCTCCAACGGCTAGGGTTTTTCAAAATAGAGTCATAATGAATAATAAAACCCTCAAACCCTATTTTTAATTAAAATTCGTCCTCCTTTTTAATAATTTCCAAAAAGCCCTCATAAATTTTATTTTTCATTTATTAACCTTTAATTTAACTTTCAAAAATTACTAAATAACCCCTGAAGGCTTCTGGACCTCAAATTAGGCCCAAATATAGTTAAAACGATTGTATTAATGGCCACATTTTCAAAATAACTTTTTTTAACATCAAATATAGATTATAAGTTATGCTAACACATATACGGATCGTTACAATCTAAGTCATAAGTAATAACATAAAAGCATAAAAAACTCATAAAAGTCATATAAAAATTTGAAATCACACAATTCATTTATTACTATTACAATTAGTAATATATTCATCAAAAAATTATAAGACAATAAATTGTATTACTAATTAGCTATAATTATATATTATATATAACAAACATTAAATTATATATATATTTAAAAAAAAAGATGGAAGAGGGGGGAGGCCATGGGCCCAGCCAGCTCTCCTAGTTTCGTATATGCAATCGATTATCCTGAGTAGTAATCACCACATCGACAACGCAAAAAGTATTACTTTTTAAAATATTGTTCTTATTTTAATTAAATGGATTTTTTTAATAATAGTTAAAAGTTTATTTTGTGTTTAGATTAAATAAGAAAATGGATAAAAACAAAAGATAAAAATAAATAAACAAATAATGTATTAATCTTTTAATTTTAGATCAAAGTGATTGCCTAGTAAAACCTTTGATCATTGTATTTTAATTACTTGGATCAACATTAATTGTGACAAATACCTGTTTAATTTTTTTTTCAATAATCTTATTTCAAAGTATTCATAACAAAGTTTAAGTTAAATTTAAATCAAATAAGAAAGGGGACAAAAGTTTGTTTTCAGGTTATTTTTCCTTTTTCTCTCTTTTTTAATTTATGTATTTAATCTCTTTAATAAAAGTAGGTGGTTTTGTTTTATTTAGATAAGTTGTAATAACTGTTTGTTAAGTTTTTAAGTTCGGTCAGAATATAGACTGCTCAGTATTTCATTTTTTTAAATTATTGTCCTTATTTTAATTAATTATTTTTTTAAAATAATTGTTAAAGTTCGTTTTAGATTTAAATTAAATAAGATAGGGGATGAAAACAAATAAAAAAATGTTTTAGTCTTTTAATTCTATATCCGAGTGACCACAGGATCAAGCTTTTGATGCATGTATCCTAATTATTTATATCAAAATTAATTGTGGCAAATATGCGTTTTCAAAAAATATTTTCATCAATAACCTTATTTTAAAATATTTAAATTAATGTTTAAGTTAGAGCCTGTCATCCTTTTTTTTTGTTGGCAGCCAACTTTATTTGGTGACAACTTTAAAATTAAGATAATTTTTTTAATCCCATTTTAAGTTAAGTTAGATACGGTGACAATGACATTGACATGAATTTATATCGTAAAAGGAAGCTAGCAGCGAATATGCGGCAATGTTACATGGAAGGATGCAACTAAATCCATTCATCACTCACTAATTTGGTGTTAAGCTGAGATGCTGTTGACATACATTTAGTTTATAGAAATTATCGTCAAAATGAGTTTAATTCACGGATTATAGTCAATTCATTATTTTTATTTGTTAGAATATACACAATAACTCATACAAAAAATATTTTTCTTAATTTAGAAAAAAAATTAGCTTTTGAATAAAAATAATGATGTATCATATCCTTTAAAATATAAATTTTAAAAATAAAAATTAGAAAGAAAATTTTAATATTTAAAAGATCATTAGTAGTCATTTAAATATTTTTTAAAATATATTTATTGTCATATGAATACTTTAGATTTATTATAATAAATAAACGAGATAAAAAATAAAAACATATCAAATAATTTATTAATTATATATTAAAATAAAAAAAATTATAAAATTAGTGTGAATAGTCTTTATTGGTCTGTCTGTTTGACAGGGCCAAAAGAGATTTCATTATCTTTTTGATTAATGCCCTATCCAATGCACCAACAGGTAAACCAGCCCGCGATCGCCTAAGACTCCACGTATTGTGTTATTGACCACCCGGCGGCCCCTACAATGTTAGGTAATTAATTATCATAATTCATCAGCCATCGCCTACTTTATTCCTCTCAGAATCTTTTAAAATAAAATATAGGATCAGTGTCGGGGAATATCAACGCGTCTGGGAAATATAATATTGATTAATTTTCACCACCAATAAATGATAAATAGACCCAACCCGCGGGGCCTGCCGGCGAGGAGGATGATAAATGAGGTTGTAAGATTTTTGTGGTATTATTGTAAAAAATAAAAAATTATTATTATTTTTTAAAAGAAACCGAGGAGGATGAATGAGCAATGCTAGCTTACCATAATAATTTGATTTATTTTAAAAATTAATTATTAAATTAGATATTTATGTAGTATATATATATGTATCATATATTTAAAATAAGTAATTAATTTTAAAATTTCTCTCATTAAATTAAATGCTTGTGGCGTGCCAGAATTGCAGGGGAAGGAGAGGAAGCAAATTGGGTAGGGACTAGGGACCGGAACGCGCGGGCGCGCGCGTTACCTCCACACAAGGACAGACAGGATACGGCACTACTCCAGAACGCATCGCGGCAAGACAGACGGCCACGTCACAGGCATGATAATATATCTTATCTTAGGCAGCTAGGGAATTTCACATCAAAGAAAGCCGCAATTTTTATATATTATTTATAGCCACGGCACGGAATTTCACCGCCACTTATCGTTTTTATATAATTTGTTTTATTTAACAAAAATTATAAAATCATTATCACCGTATATTTAACCTTCTTTATTTATTTTTATATTATTTTTTATTATATTAGAAAATATTATTTATTTTCTATAATTAATAAATTATATTATATTTTATTTTTATATTTCTTTTTTACCTTTCACATAATATTAATTTTTATTTCATATTAATTTATAAAAACTAGTATTAAATAATACAAATAATATAAAATATTATTTTAATGATACATAAAATCTATTGTAATGTATATTTGTATATGAAAATAAAAAATAATTTAAAATTATAAATTTAAAGAAACAAATGTTAGAGCATCTCAAATGCTAGCAAGCTAAATTGATTATCTAAAGTTATATTTAGTTTGCTATAATGAGACTTTAACTAATGACACTCTAATGATATACCATCTTTTTTTACTTAGTAATTATTTTTCTCAATTTATCTTTGCACTACCTTTCCCAAATTCCAAATCTCTAATAGAGCTCCTCAATCCCTATTGGAAGATTTGGAGGCTGGTATCTCAGGCGGAGACGGCTTGGTGGTTTCCTCCTCCATGACAGAGCTCTGACCGGTTTCAGCCATATTTTGTAGGGGGAGAGATAGAAAAGGGAATGCGGGTGAGAGATGGGAATTGTAACGTTAGGCTTGCAGGGGGCGATCTTGCTGTGTTGGGCAATCTCACAAGGGAGATATGTGAATAGGAATGGGAGAGACGGGAATGTTGGGTGATCTCGCAGCGTTGGGCAATCTTACGAGGGAGAGACAGGAATGGGAATGCGGAGGATGACGAGAACGCAGAATGTGTAATTTTTCTTTATTTACTGACATATTAGTATCACCTAAAGCAAAAGATATATTTAAATTTTAATTTTATTTTTATTAATAATTTACTTAAATTATTAAAAAATTTATTTAATTATATTTTACTACAACTTTTGCTGCTATCGTTAATAGTTTCGTGGTCTAATGTATTTTTAGTTGGCCATTATAGAGGCGTAGAGACGGGCATGTGACCCTTGTTTCTAGGATGAAGAATAGGGTGCTTTTTCTTTCCACGTCCACGTTGTACTCCGTGTGTTATTCAGGTCGAACCTCTGACACATGACACGCAATGGTAGGGCCCATATTTTCTGGAAATGCATGCTGGTTTGCTTTATATACATCTTGGTGCGTTCAACTCAAATTTGAATAAATTTGTAATAATCCGGAAGTCTCAAATAAATTCATAATAAGCATTGTTAGTGGTACCTGTTATTTTTTTTTAAAACAAATTTATCGGTTATTAAAATTAACGGGTAAGTTGATGGAGGAAAGAATTAGTTATCTGTTAAGGCCAAATTAATCAAAGATTTAGCCTGAGACATGCGCACTCCTAATAGCATCTCTAAAAGTTTCTGTATTTTTACAAATAGTGAGCTGAATCTCAAGACATTAATCAAACACACTATTTATCTATCTCTCTCTGCACACTTTGAGAACGATTTAATTACTTTTCAGTTGTAAGAAAAGACTATTAACTATTTAAATTATATAATATTACTTTTTCTCCCATCAAACAAGACATTAATCAAACACACTACTCGTTTTTCCCATCACATTTAAAAATTGTTATAATTACTATTTATACATGGTATGGTATTATTTTGTTATCTCCTCACATAAGTTAATAAATGAGTAAAAAAAAATTAAAATAAAATGAAATAAATATTGTTTTAATAAAAATAAACATAAAATAAAACAAATATTGTTTTAATTAAATAAAAGAGATAAAAAAATATTTATGATATTTAAAATATTATATTTATTTTAATTAAAATAAATATAAAATTAATAATAGTGTTGTAGTCCAAATTATAAAATGACTTTACATGTATAAAGAATCTTTACGAAGAAAAAAAATTGAAAAGTAACATCAGAGATCCTCTCATGATAACATTTTTTCCTGTTGTATAGCATGTTCACAATTTTTTTTTTGTTTCATTTTTAAAGTCAGGTTAGGTAGGGTTAAATTAATTAGAATATCTATTATAACCCGCTAATTAACTAAAAAAATCGTATGAGAAACTATCTATTTTATTAATTTATGTATGATTTTAACTGTTCGTCCTACAGCTGAGAGAGATGACCTTCACCACCAAACATAACACAGATAGTTTTAAAATCACATCTACCATCAATTATAAAATGAACAATCAAGGATCCGGCAATCCCAGGAATCCAAATCTGAATCAGACAAATTCGCACCATGCCTGCAGGCAGGCCTAATCCAAATCCCAGTTCCGATCCCCACTGACGCGTGGCGATGGTGACGGAGGAGATGGTGTCAAAACCCCAAAGCGAAACCAGCGGCGGCATGGTTTGGTTGTTTTTCATCTTGCTACATTTATATTTATATTTATATTATATGCTTGAGCCACGACGGATGACAGTATGACACAAATTAAATCGACATTCATGTGGCGAGAAGCAGCAGCAGCATCAAATGGGCCCCACCCCCCGGACCCTTGTACGTTGTCTTGTCTTGTTCTCTCTCATCGGCATCGCCCTCTCTCACAGGCAACCCCCCCACCCACCTCCTCCTTAAACTCTTATCTAGTCATCCCCCGACTCACTGCAAGCTCGCTCCCTCCTTCCCTCCGGTGTCCGTCTCTTTTATTATTTATTTATTATTATTATTATTACGTACTACTACTGATTTTAAGGGTACTAGCTAGTCGGTTTTAGTGTCCATGGATTTCTACAACCGGAAGCTGCTTATAATAGACGACGACGTGACGGTGGCGACGGAGCAGCTTCGATCACGGCCGCAGCACCCGCCGCCGACCCATCGACAGCCCAACGCCTCATCGCCGCTGCCACACGTGCTGCCAAGACCCGGCACGACACCCTTCGACTCCTCAATGGCCCTGACCGTGCTGGTCCTCCTCGCCGCGCTCTTCTTCATGGGCTTCTTCTCAATCTACATCCGCCGCTTCGCCGACGACAGCTCCGTCGCCCTCTCCCGCCGCCGCCACCGCCGCCGTCGCATTTCAGCCCATCCGTCCCGGCCGGCCAAGGGGAACGGCCCGGACGCCTCCTCGGCCGTCCGGTCGCTGCCGATGCTACGCTACTGTGGGCCCGCGGAGGAGGAGCCGATCGAGTGCGCCGTCTGCCTCGGCGAGTTCGAGGAGGGCGACACAATTAAGGTTATTCCCGCCTGTCGGCACTTGTTCCATCCTCCCTGCATCGACACGTGGCTGGCGCTCCACTTGTCGTGCCCGCTTTGCCGCACTACGAAGTTGTTTCCGGCGAAGGCAGCCGCCGGCGGAGGCAGTGAAGGGCTTGGATCTGGTGTGGCGGTGCATAGTGACCCCAGTGTAGATGTTGGGGAGCTACGGGAGGAATCGACGGCGGAGGTTGCCGGCGTGAGGTCCGAGGAAGAGCACGAGGTGGGACCCATTGGCGTGACGAGGACAAGTAGTGGGTCGGGCATGGGAGAGCCCGCATCAACGCAGCTACGTCGAGCAGCAAGTTTTTGACATCTGTCACGTGCGTCCGAGTCCATGGATATATGTACATTAATTTTCTGATAAAATATGAATTTAATATAATTACTCGAACTCATGTCGAGTTTTTTTTTAAAAATTTATTATTATTATTATTATTAATATAAGTTTCGTACGTTTTCGCAACCCTTTGGATGTATTTTATTGATCCAATGAAAATTTCAAAAATTGAAGTATTTTGTGAGTTGCAAGGAGGGGCAACTCTTATGTCTGCTCTTAAATAATATTAAAATTATATATTACAGGCCCCAAGAATTGTAAAAAAAATCGAAAAATTAGAACAGGAATGGTAACATAATAAAATTCAAGAAGTTGGATATTACTATAAAAACCACTTTCACATGGGGACAACACGGGAACGGTAACATAGTAAAAGTAAGATGGCCGTGTGAGTGTGTCGGTGCTTTTTTACTCTATGATCCAAGTAGACAGCATAGAATTATATCCCACGTAATAATATTCGTATATGGAACTCACATATCATATCAGTAATGTTTAAATTAGCAGGAAATTTGCCGTTCCAATAATACAATAATATTTTATAACAATACATCATGTCAAGAACTGAAGAACCAGATAGATCTACGGCCCGGCGGATGAACCATCAACCAAGTGTTGTGTGTATTAAATACCTGAAAAGGACCATATAGCCGCATTCCAGAATAAAGCTTTTATTTTAATTTTTTTTCTTTTGGTTAGCACTCAACATTAAATTGAATAAGCCCGGATGACCTCAGCTACTGGCGCTTGGCACATAGGGCATTTTCCTCTGGCGTGGACCAACTCACTCGCACACATTGCACATGTGCACATGTGTCCGCATCTGTATAAACATCCATGCAAATACTATGTGACCAGGGATAATAAATAATATAAAGCAGACCAGGGAAAAAAAACACTAATTGGTATGAAGAGTTCATATATTAGTTCCAATCGCAGAACGCATTGAAGACCTCTCGAAATTGGAATGATGCCAGACTCATCATACAAAAACACTAATTGGGTACAACTTCGGCTAAATTACCTGTACAGTAAAGAATCAATGTTGCTGTTGGAGCATATACAGCAAATCCCCTTCCTCACATGATCCCATTTAGAGCCATCCTTTAACAAGGCATCCTCAGAAACTTCTGTAATAAATCAACGGAGAATCAATCTTATGTGGCAAACAAAAGTTAATAAATAATTTCAGTATAAAACAGGTGGGGAGGAGGATGGGGTTAATGTGTAAGCTATTTGTTATTTTTGAGAGCTACACACACTCCAGCCAGGTTTAGGGGTCGGAGAGGAAGGATGGGTTATAGTATATGCTAAATTTGCTTGAACCAGAAAAAAGGAAAATAATTGAGGTTAATTCGGTAATCAGAATAGGAAAGGAACCGAATTCAAATGCTATAAACGCTAGATGAACCCAATTTGGAGAGGTAGCAAATGAAAAACAAAATAAGGGTTGAATTGATATAACAAAAGCCCCCGCGTAGTAGACAGACCTGGTGACCCACCCGACCGATTCAGAGCAGCAGAGACTTCCTGTCTTACTGATCGCTGCAGCTCAAGTTGCATATCCATGCAGGCTTCTAGCATCCTCTGCATGTTGTTCAGTCTCTGCAAAAGCCTAGCCATGTCTACCCTCAGATCACTGACGACCTCCCACTCCTGCTCCAAATCAGCAACTGTATTTTAGTTTTACTACAAAAATCAGTAATACCAACGGAGTAGAAGTCAAATTATTAACATTCGAAGGCACTGAAATGAATAATATACTTATATATGTGTTACCACCCTCCTGGGTAACAAAAGCACTAAAGCAGCACTATTCATATTTTAAGTGCATACAGGATGATAATCAAGATATAAAAATAACACAATTTAAAATTTGACAGAAGCTTCTTAAGCACAATAACATCTTATTGAGTTATACACACGTACAATTCCCAAGGACTGATGCAAGTTGTGCTGTGACCAACTAGAGTGGTTAAATTCCGGGTCCCAAAGTGGATGAGATGACAGTGCAGGAGGTGAAGATAATACAGGTGGGGCTCTTTCCACGGTAGCCAATTGACCATCATTCAGATGCTGATCCTGCTCTTGCTCTGCTGAAGCAGAAGGCGGCATACTGTTCACCTCCCATTCAACATCAGCACGACCTTGCCTTTCTACATATGATTGTATCAACTGGTCTAGACTCTCACGGAAACCACTGTGAAGAATATTAGAGACTCTTCTCCTACAGCAAAGAAGATTTTCATATAACAGATGTCCATTTCAATTGACCAAGCCCCCAGGAGGCTCAGAAATAGTATTAATACCTGCTTAGAAGTTCTCTAAGTTCCAAATTGGGCACATTATCATCATCAGACAGATAATATGTATTGACTCCATGAACTGGCACACCCTCAGGGCTAGAAGGTTCTTCTAACCAATGTCCCTCAGACTGCCGTGAACCATCTTCATGCCACTCTGACAGGGTTTCCTGCAAAGTTGAATGTTCATCCTCCTCATTAACTAATATGTTTCTTGTAAACATCTATCAAGACTACTTTCCTGCCAAGTTGAAGTTCCTTCCAAATTTTCTACAGTATTATCTCTTAAATTATTATTATAATGAATATTAGAGAACCAGTCCGTCACCTCATGATCTATATGTTCCTGCAATCCTGCTGCAGAATAAAACTCCTGTCCATTTATATCACCAACATTGTTGCTTTCTGAATCATTTGGATGATCTGATAACCTATTGATGATGTCTTCATTACTAGCGTCTGATATTTCATGAAGTCCATGGGGTTCTTCCACAAAAACCTGTTCCACATCATTTTCTGACCTTTCCTCAAGCCAATTATTAGCGCTACTTTCCTGTCGGGTCCTAGCCCGGTCTTCTCCAATTTCATCCTCTATTTGTTCATTAGTGACAACCGTAGTACTCTCTTGGAAGACAATTTCAGTGGACCCATGAGAATTTATATGACAAGTTCCACTTCCGCCAATATCTCCCATGTGATCGGTTAATGCATGAATGCATCTTTCCTCCATATTATGTGCAGATGGTTCGGGCACCTCCAAACTGTCTGCTTGAGTTTCTTCACTTAGATAACCATTACCATCATTATAAGGTGAGGTGTCAGAATGGTCATTACTTCCTTGATCATGACTCAAATTGTCCGATCTACAAAGGAACCCTTCTCTGTTCCAGGCATACAAAGAAACTTAACTAGTTAGTTTAAATGGATAAATGTATTCCTGAAAAAAATCATTTATTATTATTTAAAATGATTTATACGGGATATAAGAAGGATGCCTTGATAGAGATGTGCATGATTTCCAACACCACAGTAGGAAAGTGGACATCAAACTGCTACTAACTTAGCACCGATACTAAAGTAAACTCCACAATTGCAATACATTGGTGGAAAAAGGAAACATTGATTTCTCAAGAGATTTTGAACCCAATTATATGAGTTGATGATAAGCACAATGTCCTCATAAATGATATATATATATATATATATAATTGGATTTAGACATTCAGCACATTTTTTTATAACATTCAGCTAAAAGAGCACAATATCCACAGTGATAGCATAGCAACAAAAATATTTTATCTCGTATCAGCATAAGCATTATAGAAACCATCTACACATCTTCAACTTATATTTACATATTAGAATGGAATTAAAACACAAACAAATGGTCTAACATAAACCCACACGCTGCTCTTTTAAGGAAGAGAATTTAACATAAAAAAAAGAACTCTAAAGACATAAAAACATATGTACAAAGAGTAAAAAATAATGATAAGGATTCTAGTCAAACAAGATTCAAATAACAAGTTTTTACATTGGTTTACACAAACAACCTACCTTAAACCAGAAACAGTATGCCTTCGCCTCAATATACCCAATTCACTTGCTGCGAGAGAACGTGAGTCCTGCTCGATCAATCTTTCACTTCGCAAGAATCTTCCCCTGAGTAATGACTGAGAAAGAGGTACTGATAATGTAAACAGCTATAGAAATAACGCAGGGACAAGTTTTCTATGGTTCATAAGAAAGCATCGCCATATGCAAATTTAAAAGTACAAAGAGAGAAAAACAAAAAAAAAGGAAGGCTTGGATTATCCTCACATCCCAACTAAGATCAAATTTTACTTGCTACACCTGAATCAGCTGTAATATTCTAGGTTTATAATTCAAAGATGACTTTTCAACCAGAAAGAAATTTTTTTATAGAGCTACAAAAGAAACATGTTCTCTAGAGACTACTGACCTGAATGCGATTTCGATAAGCAAATGTTGACACTGACCGAAGCTCGAACAAACCCTGAAGTTCTCGTTCTCTTTCCCTTTTACTTATCATTATCATATCAAGCAGAGCCTGTCTACCACATAGTCTACGAATATTCCTCCTCACATGTTCAGTTTGGCCTTCATAATTATTAACAACTAATCCATCACGAACCCTTTCAATTTGAGCACAAATTCCATCAGCTTGTTCTGCCCCTGTGCCAGTACAAGCGCCTCTAGGCTGAGCGGTCATTTGTATCCACTCCCTAACAATTCTGACCCGCCCAAGCTCACTTTCACCAAGCCATTCTGACCTTGGATTGCTGCTTCCCTGATCATTCTGAGATTCTACTTGACCCTGGAACCATGTTTCGCTGCCATTTTCACTCATACTAGCAGCCTCAAAGCTGGCTCTCCCTTCTATTCCTTGGCTTTCAGACACATTCAGCCTGGAGAGGTCAGCATTGGATGCATCACTTCTCTGCGGCTGCAATCTCTCTCTATCCTGGGCATGATTAATGACATTTTCATCCTCAATCTCCCGCCACATTTGGAGGAGAGAAGATGCTCGAAGGCTTGGCCTCCCATCATCAGTTCCCTGTCCTGATACCGGAGACTGAGAGTCCCTACCAAACGAAGAGTCGAGCACAGAAACATTGTGCAAACCAAAAACAGCCATTTTTTTCCAATACAAAATTTCGCTACAGAACCCCAAATGGGGCACCGTCTTCTGTCGCACATAGAGCAACGGAATCAGAGAAAGATAACCAACAATACCCCCACGCTTTAAACATATTCTAATCAGATCTTCCTCCCGCAGAACCACTAATGACCCTCTATTCCATCATCCCTATGAAGGTCTCGAATTCTCAACAACAGGCCTAAGCGGTGCCAATAGCTCCAAATCCACAAACCGACCCATCATTAAACACTCCGGTCCCCTCTGGATGCTAAGATTGCAATGACTGACCTGCTAGCTCTGCAACACATAACACGTAAAAGTTATAATTACTCTCCTGCTTCTAGCTGAGATCACAAATATAGTAAGATCCAAATCCAATAGCGCGGACGCAAAACATACCAAATAAAAAACAAACCGACACACCATCGTCAATCGAGGGCCTTTGGGATTTGATTTACGAAACACGCAAACAAAATCAAACACGTCAATTGGAACAACCGCTCGGCGACAAAATTCCTCAACCTTTCTGAAAACGAGTAGCAATCAAACGTCGATGCAAATCAACGTTCGAGCTTCGATTTCTTCCGCTTTTTCCCCAATCGAGATAGGGTTTGATCAATCGAAACTCAACGCATACGTGTAAGGAGAAGAAGAAGAAGAAAAAAAACAAAATCAAACAACGCTTCGAAAAATAGAGTTGAAAACGCGAAACGCACCTACCAGGAAAAAGATCTGTTCCTGTCGCGAGGTAGATGAATCCAAGCCCAAGCACAAGCCCTAGACCTAGGTAGTGACGAACAAGAGAGAGAGAGAGAGAGAGAGAGAGAGAGAGAGAGAGAGAAGTGCCGTGAAAGATAGAGAACCGTGATTCGTGAAAGGGAGAGGAGGGAGGGAGGGAGAGAGAGAGTGTGTGGAGAGAGAGAGAGGGAAAAATAAATTATGAAAATCACAGGGTCCAAGTCCTAAATTTTGGCGTAACCGAAAAGTCTTTAATGTTTTTCGGAGGCGCCAAGGGGTGACGCGTGTCAGCCGTCACCGAGTCCTTGGTCCCTGACGTTTCACGTATTTATCCTATACGACGCCGTTGGATGGGTGGGTCGTCCGTTTCGGGCCCCGTGTAACAGTCGCCTGGCGCCATCTTCTCCGGACTTTTAATGAGTCATCAATGGCAATATTTGCCGTGCCCCATTTTATTTTATTTTATTTTATTTTTGGGTTCAATTGAAACGGTTTTATTTTAAAAGAGTACACCTGCTCGTTCGCTCCCGCCAAAGTGAATAAAAAGCTGCCGGAATCTTTAAAATTTTAATCAGAATTTAAATTCCGTTGGGGTTTTTTTTTTTTTTAAATTCTTTTATTTGTTGAGATGGCACGAATTGCCACCTGTGTACTCTAAACTAATTGTAATGAGGCTTGGTTCTTTAAATGTCACACATGCCATTAAAAAAAAATATATGAAATTGGATTACCATTTACAGGGTGGGTTAACGTTAATGTAACAAAACAAATTTAAATTGAATGGTTCAATAAATGACTTTCAAAGTGGCTCTTAATTAGCTTTTTTAAAAAAAAAAAAAAAGTAGTTCGTGTGATAGGTGATGATTTGAAATTTCAAGATTTTATTATTGATATCAAAGTTGACTCTTTTTTATAGGGTGCAAGTCATGCACCTGCACTATATGTTGTTTGATATATATATATATATTTTTATGGCCTTGAAATTTGAACATGATTGTTATAACCCTATTGGGGGAAAAAAATAGAAAAGTAAACTCATCTTGATTTGAATGGAATATAGCTTGATAATATTGTTGATAATATAAGCATGAAAATTACTATACTTCATCTTTTCACTTGTTCGAACACGTGAAGATGTATATTTAAACTTATTAAAAAATCTAAATACAAATCTCCTTATATAAGCCTTTCACACAATATTGATATATGAAAACATTTTATTAGCTACAGTGATTTAATCATCTGTAATTTGATTAAGCCTTCCACGCAATCTTCTTGACATGAAAACATTTCATTGGCTACAGTGATTTAACCAAGTTTGTCCGTAATTTGATTAAAATTAATAAGATAAAATTACATTACAGGTATATGAAAGGTTTATCAAAGTAAACTTGTATGTGACATGATCCTAAACTTATAAATCAACTAGTCACAGACATGGTATTTCATTAATTAGCTTTATGATGAAAATTATTATGTCATCATGAATTGCAACTCTGGTATAAGCCTCTGATATTTTACAAGCTATTAGATTTCATTAAATATTGGAACCAAAATAATAATAAAAAGTGAAACAAAATCATACCCGACTAAAAAAATGAATTCTGTTGTACTAAATTATCATTTGAACTATATTATAAAGAGTGAAAAAAACAGGTTAAATTTTCAGCATAATGAGCTTATAGTATATTCAACGCATCGTACTAAAGTCCACTACTGACCATTCTGTGGAGCTCTACCAACCTACACGCAGCAAAAATTTCATGGCTTACCCGTCAATTGGAGCCACGCCTTCTCGACTACGCAACGCAATGGAAGCATCGGTCTCGACAAATACGAGAAAGTGAGTGAGTGCTTACCAAAAACAATTATTTAGTTACTGCTGTTGCTTTGTGTTTTGTATCATAGAGGATGTCACTCCATTTTTCGTGGGGACTTGTTGGGATTTAATTAATATAAAATTGGGATTATAATTCATAAGTGTCCTGGATTTAATAATTTAAAAATTAAAAATTATTCCGATTCCACTAGTTCTTAGTCACAATCACTTAAATCCAACAGAATATTTTATCATGCCTGGACGCTTCACATGCATCAAAGACTTAATGTCAAAATATTACATTGAAGAATAATTTTTTATTTTTTATTTTTTTTATCTTTACGTTTATTCTATTCTCACGTATATTAATAAATAAAATTTTAAAAAGTTAAAATAAAATATTGAAAACAATATTATTTTAATAATAAAATAAAATAAATAATAAAATCAGATTTAAAAATATAAAATGACTCTGACCGTAGAAAAAAAATATATAGTCATGAGATGCTATTATTTAGGCCCAAAATTAATTTGGGAATTATATTTTTTTAAAATGTATTTTTAATGACACATGTAAAAAATGCTTCTTATTTAATGACACATGAACCTTATCTTCTTCTTTTTTCCAAAGATAATTTTTTAATGGCACATGTACGTGCCGCGCCGGTCAATCCTCAATCCTCGCAGCCACGTTTTTTCTTTTTCTTTTTTTGTTTTTTCGGAAAAAAGAAAGTTTAATTTCGGAAATTGTTTAGAGACAATAAATTCACCGGCAAGGTAGGCAGAAAGTTTTTAAGGATCGTCTAGCATTCATATAAGCTAACCCGTTTTAATTATCTCTCGAGTTCCATCAACAAATTTTAATTTGGTAGAACAGGTCATTGTTTCTGTGTATTTAATTGTCGTTGCCGGTCAATTTTAGTTGTTCTGTTTCGTTTCTTCTTCTTCTTCTTCTTCTTCTTCTTCTTTTTTTTAAAGAATGCGCTAACCATTAAAGATGCCAAACGTATTTATCATTAATATAACATTATTATAATTATACATTCAATTAAAACATTTTAAAAAAAATATTAATATTACGCATATATTTGAACTGCCATTAATTATTAGGTTTTAACCCCACCTACAATAACTTTGGTTTCATCTAATCCTATTTTCTACCACTTCAGCTAACATGAAACAGTTTAAACATATACTAACCCAAAAATGTATGTACACACACAATATTAATAAAATAAATCATAGATTTATTAAGTATGCAAAATGGGAGTGGTAAAAATCTTGGGTTTTCAATACATATGATCAACTCTTTGCTCTATTTGTTGGGATTAATTAATCACAAACAAACGATTATAGTGAAACCTTATTTCTATGATGAAATTGTATAGTCATTTAAGTGATTATTTAAATTTTTTTGGGTAAGCATCCAAAATCTATATTCACGTATCAATGAGCAGTAATGGCTACAAAGGCATTTCCATAATCATACCATCATTTATGTGTATGACATATTTATTAAAATGCTCTAAGCATATAAGTCAAGTATTTCATTCATATAATCACAGGTCCTTTTAGTTATTACATGTATGATTATGAAGATGAAAAAGATTGGCTACTTGCATGGGATAATATGTTTCAGAAATATAGTATTGAGGATAATAAATGGTTGGCTGAAAATTTTTAGGTAAAAGAAAAATGAGTTGTGGTATATGATTAACATATATTCATTATTAATATAAAGAACACCCAATGAAGTGAATTAATAAATAACAACTTAAAAAAGTACTTTAAGCCAAAACATGATATTTTGGGCTTTCTGAGATATTATTCTAGAGTCGCAGCTGATAAATGACATTTAAAACTACAAGATAAGTTTAAAATGACTCATGAGGCAAACAATTATAGTTTTACATGTTCATATAAAAATGTTGAGATATAATGTAGGTTTGTACACCATGGACATGTTACAAATGTTTTAAGATGAATATATGAAGATACGGGATTACACTATTTACAAAGTTAGTAAACCTAATGTTATCGTAGAATATAAAGTTAAATATAAGCAGGAAACTCAGAAGGTGAAATATGAAGTTAACATATGTTAACCATATACCATAACCCATATATGGTATGAAATATAGTCTTTCATAAAGGTAGATGTGAAGTTATTTGTATGGTTGTTGTAAAATGCATGTCATATTAGATTTGAGTCCCATAAGGACAAAAATTCCATGGCATATGTGAAATTTAAATGAATTTAATTGTTAGAGCATCTCCAATCTTTGTTAGTTAAAATGAATAGCTAAAGCTACATTTAACTTGCTACAGTACTACTTTAACTAATCTTACTCCAATCTTATTTCATTTATATTTTTGCTTAAATTTTCTTTTTCCCAAACTATCCTCTCCCAATCCAATCAAAGCCTTATTGATCTGTGCGTCGGTGCAGCTCCTCCACGCACCGGGGTTGCACACCACGTCGTCGTTGCCGTGCACTATTAGCAGTGGCACCTCCACCTTTAAGGACACTTCCGGCAGCGACCCGCGGGTTGGCGCAAGTGAACGATGATGCCATAGATCTGGGCGGTGACGAGGGGTGGGTTGTGACGAGGGGAGACACACGGGGGAGGGGGAGACATAGGGAGGGGGGAGGGGTGGCGCAAGATTGGAAGGGGCTGGATTGGAAACTTGATAACTTTACTGAGGTGGCATTGTTAGCTAAAGCTTTATTTGGCTTTTTTTTAACTTTTGCTAGTGATATAACTAATGCATTGAAGAGAGATTTTAGGTAAATATAACTTTTACTTTAACTTTTGATAAAGGATTGAAAATGCTCTTATGACATTCATAGTGGGTTAGTCAAAGTTTAAATTTGACTAAAAAATAACTATAACATTAAAAATGACTACCAGTGAGCTAAATAGAGTAAATTTAGTCGACTTTAATTTGGTTTGTCATATTTAATCGGCCAAAAGCACTAGTTATTTTTTTATCACACCCGTCTAGCCACCCATCACTGTCCCATGCTCATCCCCACCATGGATCTCCACCTTCCTCCACAACGAGCATCCGAAGCAACCATATATCGCCGGTGGAAAGCCCCACGTCAGCCTCCGTGACTTGGATCCCCATGGAGAGCCCCACGATTCCTACCAAAGTGAACCCACTGTCGATAATCCCGTCCCCTACCTCTAGGGAGTCTGAGTCCACTTGTTTGTGTGCCAAAGTAATACACCAAAGACCACTCATAGCCATGCCTTGGATTATGTTTTGAAACTTCACCATCTCTGCATCTTCTCTCCTCGGCATATCTCATCTGCCCTCTGCCGACGATGATCCCTCTCGACGCATGCTATTCATTTGCGGCCTCGGTTGGGACACGATTACAATGTTGAGGTTATTATTTAATGTTATAAATTATAGATAATTAAATTTTATAAAAGTGTGTTTTTTAATTAATCAATAATAATAATGGTATAAATTGCGTGGGTTTGATGTTTGTGATATTTTTGGGTCATCGGCTGACGTGGAAGAAGCCACATCAATATTTTTTTATGATTTGACGTTCTCTCAGATCATCTGCTCGAGTCATGCTCGATCATCTCTCTTACAGTCAAATCTATTAGTTTTTGGGTTCCATCAACTATAATTTCCGACGAAAACTTCAAACGGCCATAACTTTACACACAATGGTCGGAATTAGGTCTTTTTTTTATTTGTATATATCAACGAGAGCTACGACTCAAAAATCCCACGAGGGGTTTTCACTATTGGATTTCTAAAAAAACACTCTAATGCCTCCAAAGCCTAATTTTATACCGTGTTCTATTTTTTCCCGTCCAGATCCACGGCTCGAAGCTCCTTCTTCTCTCTTCTACTTTCTTTCTCTTATCTCAAATGTAATACGCGCAAACGTTAAGTTTTTTTATGTTTTTTTTTTGTTGATGTGTCAATTGCCATGTCAGCCGGGTGAATGGTGAGAATGCAACCGCAGTTGCAAATAGTGTTTTTGGAAGGATAATATGGGATGACAGACTTAACTCCGTTAGCATGCATATAGATGTACAAGACTTAATAGAAAGGTGGCATTATAAGATTCAGACACATTATGAAAGGAAGTTTCTCCCAAGTTGGTCATAAACTTTGTCCCCACTACAATACATTAATTTGTATGTTTATATTTTTTTAAAATAAAGTTTATGTAAGAAATATTTTTTGCAATGTGTGATAGGTTCATTTCTATGCTCACCTCGATTTATCAGGAAGAACATAGTAATTAATGTGTTGGTACAAGTGTTTTTATATATAAAAAATAAGTGCTTATATATATAAGAGCATCTCCAATATTATTTTATATTTTATCTTTATATGTGAATATTTTTTTACATGTAAAAAGTCTTTTTTTGTATTTAACTCCAACACTCATCTATTTTATTTATATTTTTATTAAAATAATATTTTTTTGCATTTCTCATCTCTTGGGTCTGTCGCATCTAGACTCCACTATGTTAGGGTTTCGTTGACAGGGGCGGCGGTGATGGGTGGGGCCGCGACTGCGCTGGCAAGGATGGAGGCGACAGAGATGGAGCGCAGGGATGAGAGCGGTGGAGATGGGGCACAACAACGATGGGGGAGGGAGACTGCACCTGCGATGGGGAGATCGGGAGATGGGGGGAGGGAGGCTGTGCGGGCTGGGAGGCTTGAGATGGGGCAGCGGGATGGAGATGGGGCGATGGAGATGGGGATGGGGATGGAGACGGAGATGAGGATGGAGATGGAGATGGGCGGTGGAGATGGGGCAGGGAGATGGGGCAGCGAGATGGAGATGGGGATGGGGATGGAGACGGTGCGGTGGAGATGGGGCAGCAGGATGGAGAACCTGCGATGAGAGAATGGGAGAAAGGAGAAAGAGGGAGAAACTAAAAATAATAATAAAATAATATGTAGATAATATATAATGACTCTTCAAATGTAAAGAGTCACTGTAGTATTTTTTAGATGTAGAAAGCTATATAAAGAGCCTGTTGTTGTTGAAGCATAAAATTAAAATTTTACTATTACGTATAAATAATAAAGAATGTGTTAGAAATGCTGTAACATTGAGCAATTAATTTTGCCTACTTGTGTAGGTAACTTTTAGCGAAGAAAAAGCTAAATTAACAAAACGAGACAACGAAGTACATTTAAAAGTGTTTTCTCTCTAGACAAAAAACACAGCCTAAAGTAACTGCTGAAATTGAGTCTCAAACCACGCGGGCTTCACAAATTCAATATCAACCAAAAACAAAGAGAAAGAATTACTTGCTCCTACAGCATCCACATAATGATAATAATAAGAAGAAGAAGAAGTTCGGATACAGTAACTCAAACCAGCACACCAAAAAAACTGCATATACTAGACGTACGACGTTAAACATCCACGTCGCAATGCGTCCTATCAAAAGGCTTCGTCAGGGAGAAGTGAGCCAGCACCGGAAAACAAGAGACCTCCAGCGTCCGATGTGTCGACTTCCATATCCCCACCTTGAACCTTATCCTCGCCCTCAGTTTTACCGCCACCTCCACCACTCCCGAGCCCCTCTCCACCCTCAGCTGCCTCGCTGCTTCGTCCGCCATCGCCGCCGCATGTGCCTCCACCGTCACGTCCAGCCGCCGAGCGCTCCGGCGGCCCTGCAAGAACGGCTCCTCCGTGCCCGCCGCCACCGTACCGTCGTCGTAGGACACCGACGTTTGGATGGAGTCGTAGTACACGGAGACGTGCCGGTTGGGGTTGTATGCGCGCAGGACGACGTGGAAGGTGGCGTTGAGGCGGCGGTCGTGGGAGATGTCAACGCTGTGGACCGTGGCGTCCTCAACGGTGTAGACGAGGCGTTTGGGGCTGATGAACACCCACGCCAGGAGGATGGCTACTCCCACGAGGACTATGAGGACGAGGGCGATCAAGGGGGCGATGCGAGCTAGCGGGGTGCGTGGCCGCCGGCGCCGGCCGGACACGGCCGCCGAGGAGGCTGTCGTAGCTTGATCCGCCATAGTTTGGGAGTGAGTAGTAAGCTGTTTGTGGTTGCTTGCTCCTCGATCCCCATATGCATGCTATATGCCTTTTTATGTAACTGAAGATATATACGCGCGCTTTCTTTTATTCATTTTTTTTTTAACGCTGCTTTTGGTTTTTCTTGCATGGAACTCAAGACATCTTCTTCGCCTTTAACACATGATCAGGTAGGCCGGTGGCTAAAATATTATAGCGTGCGTTGAAGATATTCCATTAACACCGTTCCAAGTCATTCCTCAGAATGTACATGAGACAGCCACGTTAAATTAATCCAGATAAATTATTATGTTGGGGACATAATAATAATAATAGTAATTATTATTATTATTATTATTAATTATTTTTATAGAAGAGCGGGAGCTTGTAATTCCATAAATGGTGAATTTTTTTTTTTATGTTGCTAAGATTTTAATTGATGTCTTGATCTCTTTTTAAGGTTCTTGCTAAATCTTCAAGTTATACTACGGGCCAGCCCGTCTACCCATTCATCTTTGCTTTATACTGATGAAGCTACTAGCTATAACCTATACATGCGTTCAGTTTAGTACGACCTTTGGGCAAAAACTCATGAGATCCAAAAACAAGCAAATATGCGCGTATATATATGTATATATATAGGACCAACATTCACTCAAATGAAATGTGTGGCTGGTGACCACCAACAAAATTCACTGGCCAGATATATGCTCGTACGTGCTCACGATATTTGAAAGAAGATAATTAAATAACTTATCACATGTATCCGATAATTCGGTTCGGTTCAAATTCACGGCCTTGTGAGTCCTGTGAGCACAATGAGATCGGTTTGCAAAATCAATTTATGCATTTTTTTAGAATTTTTTTTTCACTAAATAGGTTGGAAATTATAATTCGAATCAGAATTTTCTGTTGTAACAGCTAGGATGTTGTACAATAAAATGATATTATTTTACCTTAAAATAATACTGTATTGGTATGCATTCTTAAAAAAACTTTCAAGATAATATCATTTTACTATAAAATATTCCTATTGTTGTAGAATACTTGTGATATCATCATATCAATACATGATTTTGAATTTATGTTAAGTTTGTATAATCTCCGTCCTTAATTACGCATCAAGGCTTGAATTATTTGAAAAGGAGAATGGGCCAGATCTAATGTTTTACGATTTTTGGGTTTGTTCAATAAGTGTTGTCATAGAAGAAAATAGTGATAATGTGGCCAAAGTTACAAAATTAATTTCATCGGCGTTGGTTTGGTTGGCAAGTTCACTGTACAGTGCTATGACTTTTGTGGGTTCTCGCTTAGTTTAGTTGAGTTTCCTTTTCCTTGCTATTTAAAACACACCGTTATATGGTCTAATACATTTTTATAATCATGATCAAATGATTTAAATTATAATTTTATCTAATTATTCATGTGTTATAATAAAAATATAATATGAACAATTATTATAATCATACTATACTCACTAGTTTCCTTTTCTATTTATCGGACATATATCTTATTAGAACTTAGTAAGACCCATAAGTGTGTGTGTACACACACATATATAATTATTTATTATTTATAACATTAGGTTTAATATTGTTTGTTTTATCTTTGTCCCTAGACTTATTATTGTTTTACTATTGTTAGAACACTCACATTTGGTTTGGCATCTCCATCTTCTATTTTGGAGATAAATATTATATCTATTCCTTAAAATTTATTTATTTTTTCAAAAACATTAAATATCTTATTTTTCAGTTATATATATATATATATTTATTCATTAATTTATTTTTAATTATTTTATCTCTTTTCCTTTCATTTATTACAATCAATTAAAAATTTACAAATATAATAACTATAAAAATTAGAGGAAAAATATTATGAGATGAATAATAAATGTCTAAAATAAAATTTTACTATTAATTTACTATCCGTAGATGCTCTTAGTTTATACTTCTCTATATTAATACTTTACATTTTATTAAAGTTTTAGCTTACTTGTCTTAAAGTCTTATAATTATTTTAGTATGGGCCCCTTGTTTTTTTTTTTTGCTTTTACTACTTTTGTCTTATTATTACCTTTCATTACAAGCAAACTCTTGCAAGTTTTACATAAGGTCTTGTAGAAAACTCATCAACATAATATCTTTATTAATGGCAAATCCATCAATATAGACCTCAAGGTTTATTCTAACAAATTATTTTCCAGTTTGTATAAATTTAAAAATTTGTTATGAATTCTTCTTTTTGTATAAATTCCCATTTTCATAAACAAATACTTCTATCGGTAAAAAAATCAAACCTACGTTTTTGTAAACCTATGTGCAAAGGATCTATGCCAACATTCTATCCGTTTGTATAGATCCTTTGATCTATTCTGATAAAACATTTTTCCATTAATATAGATCTTTAAAAAATCTTCAAAATTTTTTCATTGATATAATATATCTTTACCTTTAAAAACAAATAATTTCCTAGGTAAATACAAACTTCTGTCTTTATTCAAACATATAGGCCAAAGATTTATACCAACGGTTTTTCAATAATATTTTGTAATTAATTAATTAAATTTTATTTTATTGGGAGTTTTCCTAACATTCAAATTTAAGTGAGTAGTTCATTTTTTTTCAACAAATAATTCAATTAACAAATAATTTTATTTTTATTTTGATTGTATAAATAAAAAAATCACCAAAATCAACCACAAAAAAATCTTCCAAAGAAATTATAATATTTTATCCATAAGAGAATTAATAACAACAAAGAAATATATATCATAAGCACAATTGGGTGTTAAATAAGCCAATGGCACACGGGTTGGCCTGCATTTTTAAACAGGCTAAGTAGATCATTTTAAGACCATTTAATAACAAACCTAAACAAAGTTTGGCTCCCTAGGCCACAATTTAAATGGCTTGGCTCATATAAATACAAGCTAGCTCACGGGCCACAGACTTACCCTAGCCCAGCCAAATAGCGAGGCCCAATTGCCAAAGTCATAGACCTGATCACTAGACCTAACACAGCCCCAGCAGCCCATCCTATTAGATTATTTTAAAAATATATAGTATTAACTCTTAGAAAAAAAAAAAAAGACTTAACCTGCCACACAAGCAAGCTTCCCTGAGCCAGAAATTTCAGGCGTATTTAAAAGTAAAGCTAAATGGGCTTAACCCATTTAGGCCTAGACTCGCATAGATTGAGCTTGATTTAGCCTAATAGTTTAATGCTGCTATAAACACACCATCGATTACATTAACTATTTATATTAAACATTTTATTTATTATTGTCATCACTTCTTTCATTACATAGGACAAAATGTGATGATTTGAATATGAAAAAGAACAATTATTTAGAAAAGAGAACTTATATATACAATTAATTTACAGTATCACCGTAAAACTGTAATCAATGTGAACAGTTTTAATTTATTTGTATATGATCTGATTTGATGCTATGTTGTTATGATTACCGCCGATTATAGATACTTGCTGTTTATAGCAAAGATATATTCATTATTTGCCTTTAAAACCTACAATTGCATTAGAAAAAAAATGATGATAATTAAAAAAGTTAATCTTAAAAATATGCTCCAAACAAGTGCTGAAGAGAGTTTTTTTTTGTTACGAGCAAATTCCTATGATAAAAAAAAAAATAGAAATAATAGAATTTAACCTACAAATTATTCAATTAAGGCAATATTCAGATGTTCCTCAATACAAGAACTTAACCCAAACATGAATCTATTTGTTTTATATATGCACATAATATATATATATATATATGCATATATTCACGCATGAATGTGCTGGTGAATATGTATCCAATTACAAAATTGATATAAGAACATATTCCGAACCCATGTCTGAATGTAATACTGGCACCATAAACAAAAAAAATTAGTAGCAGCGAACGGTAACACTTTTACCACCAAAATGCTACTGTAGAGAAGAAGAATTGAAATACAAAAGTATCATATGGGCCCCTAAAAGGGTGCAAAAGTAGATTCTTAGATACAGACACCTTGATCCTAAAATTTAACAATGCACGAGTTTCTCAAAAATCAGTACTCAATAATAGTATTGCTTCACTACACCAACTACATTTCCATTCACTCTTCCAAAGTGCCATTAACATGTTTAATTAAAGTTCTAGAAATTCAACATGGGATGCCAATAAAACTTGAGAAAAGGAGGAGGAGGACGACGACATATTGGCGTCTCCAAACATACAGGAAAGTCATAGAATTCACGCAGCTGATACTACAAAGCTGGTAATTCTTTGGTGACACTAATGAACTCATGATTGTCAATAATCTAATCAATGTAAGTACCTTGGCAAAACAAAGCTTTCACATTATACTCTCCAGCACGCATTACAAAGTCTGTGCCAGCAATGCTCCTCTGGACCTCTGGCAGAAGCTCTGCAAAGGATGGGTCTTCTCCTCGGCAGCAAAGCCAAATGGCTTACTACAGTAAAAGAAGAAACTTCCCATTAAGACAACTCCTCAGAACACAGTGATAAGCATTCTGAGACTGGTTCCCAGAAGTTTGGATGATTCTTGAGAGGCGGATTATGACTTATGAGAGGAAGTTGAGTGACATTTCTGGTGATGCTCTCTCTGTGGAAGCAGAGAATGAGGCCACTGCTGAATCAACTTCCTTGTCTGGAGCTGCAAAATCATCAGAAAAAAACTGGAAAGTAAGTACAAACTAATATTTTATTTTATTGTAAAGTTAGGCATTTCGAGGGAAAAAACTCGGGATGAGAGCTTCAATTTTACTTAGAAGTAAGGAATTGCTGGCATCGGAGAATATATATTCAAGTTTACAGAAGGCCAAAAAAAACTGCCCAACAAATACTTATTATTATTATGATGATGCTTGCCAGCATACAGCCCTAGTATTATTCTCTTTACATGTTTATAGAACTTAATAAATATACGTGCATATCATATGCTTACGTTTGGGGAGTTTGTCATCATCAGGAGGGAACACAAAACTAATCTAAGATCCGGTGACCATATGGAAATAACAACAAAAGACAAGCTTAAATTCAGGGCAAATTAAAAACCAGACAAGATAAAACACCAAGTACTAGATAAGATGCATCTTTCATTAAGATTTAGATATTTGAAGTTTCTGTCTGCATGCAAATTAGCCTTTTTTTCTGCCCCTCAGCCTCAGGTTGACAGAAAAGCCCAAACTATTGGGCACTTGCTTTCGCAGTGAAACATGAAAATATCCACGCCTGTTAAATTGAGAGAGGACATCCTAGCTTATGCGAGCATCATTCTTGGCAGTATAGTGGCTTACATTATTAACAAGCGTTCTCCATTATCTTGACCATCTGATAAGATAAAACCATAACATTTCTAACTAACATAGTAGTTTTCTTCCATCCAGTTTTGATTTGTGGGGGTTGAGTAGAGATCAAGTACATCAATGTAGATAGATTGATTTGACTGTTGGTGGAGGAACCTGGAAACAGGGGCTGCACAACTTGCAGGCTTCAGCATTCCTCCTGTGATGGCTGCTTTGGAAGGTGAAACAGATTTAGGCTTAAACTCAAGTATCATTTATTTATCCTTTGCAACTAATGTGGGGCAAGGAACACCTGCTCTACAACCTAATCAATGGAACATGAAAATGATAAAACAGAACCCGGAAACCAAGAATGGCAGTCTCATGAGGGCTTCAGACAATTATCAATAGGATTTGAACCATTTTTGCAGGTGTTTTGTCAAAAGATTCTCTAAAGTGTTCTAACAAAGTTTTTCTTCGACATTGAGCCTGAAACATGTATACATGATCCCAAGAAAACATGAAGTACTGGACGCCTGGACCAAAAAGAGGACAAACTATTACCGGGTTACAAGCTAAATGCCAATAAAACTGCTGCTAATTTACATGCCACAACATATGATGCATTTGATGCTGAATCCACAGAAATAACAAGCCATACATTAAGCTAAAATCACATAAGCCACATGTCACAAAATGTAGGAAAGAAATATCAAATAGCTCTAAACTTATATTGTTGTTCCTGGACATGCTTTACCGAGAGTTCACATTACTAGCCCAATTATTTTCTACAATTGATGCAAGCAACTAGATTCAATAACTGAATTAAAAGTATCTGATAATTTTGTACAACCAACCGTTTGAATTAGTGCATGACAGATGAAAGCATGATAAAACTACTATCATGAGAAAAAGTAATAATGAGTTCAACACTTCATATAATACCACATTTCATTTTTATATGATCCAGTATATAGTGTGAAGTAGCCAATGAGATGAAATCAAATCAAGTTAGTTGACAGCATTAGATTTCAGGCGCCCAAAAAGTGTAGAATGCAACTAAATCAAACACAAGTCCAATCCAATAATTGTGTGGCTTGGAAAAAAAAAATCTGCCAATCACCATAGAAGAAATTCAACAATAATGGGATGAGCAAATTAATTTATTCATTGAACATTTTGTCCTCTTCACTTTCATCTTGTTTTTGCCCCTTGTGGAGATCCTGTCCAAAATTTTCAGTTTTGGTCTGCACAACTGTCAAACCATAACAGTTAAATTTAAATGAGTGGATTCAGCCATTGACCTGTGTTGCTACTAGTTTCAAACAACCTGAAGTCCGTAATAAATATTGAACATCCAATCTTTTGGACCATGTTATTTGTACAATTTGTACAGAAGAAAATATAACTCAATCGCCTTGCCATGAATTTTGACCCCTAGAGGTGCACAAACACACGCACACAAGATGAAAGTATAGATATACATTTATTTGTCTAATAAAGAATTATTTAAACACTAAAATAAAATTTTATTATAAATCTACTACTTTTATAAATAAATGTTATGCTACTAGTCAGTCAGTCAATAAACCCCCGTTAAGCCAAGTTCTAAATTTTTAATTAATACTTATATTTTTTGTTTGGGCTACATTACATACAATCAAGGTCATTATTTTTAATGATTATACTGAGATTTTATTTTATTCCTATCAAATTATTTTATTTACCCTAAAATATGTTTGTACAAAAATACAAAACATAACCGTGCAAAAAGAGACATTTGTCATGCACTATTTTGTTCTTTTTTTACTTTTGTTGATTTTATTCAATTCATGCAAAATATTCATAAAAACACACACACAAAATCAGCTGCATGCCTAAAACATTTATTACTTAAACTAGTTTTTTTTTAGTAAAAAGCATCTAAATTGTTTATGAACTTAAGTTTCAATAATCAGGAATTTGGCTCCCATAATAAATTCCATTGAAAAATAAACCAGTGTAGAATTTCAAGAACATATTCCAATCATGAAATGGACTCATATCAATTGTCAATATTGGGTGCTTGTAAACCGTGTTTAAAGAAGCTACATAAAGTATCAAGATAACTGCAGGTACATATTTTCCCATAATAAATCACTATCCCCAAGTTAAACTCCAAATTTTTAGAGTTGAGAATATTAAAAAGAACATTTGGACTTCAAATTTCCCAAGCAAAAAAGGAAAAACCAATTGCTTTCTTTGCAGATTTATTTAGAGGTTCTACAATGTATAATATACTAATTTATTTCCTTTTATGCAACAGATCAGGTTTATGAAACGAATAAAAATAACGCTAGACATTAGACATTAAGGTAAATAGAGAAACAGATGATGAAGAAAGTTCCAAATTTAGAAATAGCAATAGAGAGCACGGATCTCCTTGTATAAGGACTCAAGCACTTTTTTTTTTGGGGAAGGACTCAAGCACTTGAATTGCTGGATCCTAAGATGTAACACAGTGACTGTGATTTCCCAAGACGGTATATATCCATGGAATAACATACTTTTCACTGCAGGATCTGTCAAAAGCAAAATCTTGTACATTAATTTGTATTTTGCACCTACCATGCTTGGTGAAATAAAAGCCAATGAGAAGATTCCATGACATTAATTTTGAATGGTTGAAGTGTGTAACTTCTCTCAAAATAAATACAAGAAAGGACGTAAGATTTCACATAATGATAGATGTGGCCATGTGGGGGAGGTTTCTATTTTTTTAGATAAGAAAAAGACACCATTAGATAAGGATTAGACTGCTAGTTATTTTCAGTCAGAAAAGCTTTGTGATTAGGCATGAAACCGCGGTCACTCCATGCGTGTGATAGAAAATTAAATTTTCAAATCAAATATTCTCTTCCTCAACCTCCCTGTTGACCACGCCTCTCCTCTCTTCCTTCCGATGTACCTTCCTTCTCAATGCTCTTTCTCTCCAAAACCGAGGGTGGGAGACTACAGATACAGCACAGTCACTGTTTTATATTTAAAAAAAAAACACTTACTTCTTATTAAAAAAATCATAAAGGGTTTAATTTAAAACTTAAAAGTACATAAAATGATTTTCTATTTTTTTATATTAATGGAAATTATTACGAACACCCTTACACATCATAAATGAGTCGTCATGGCATCACCAAAACTCTGACCGTTACCACGATGCAATCCCTGTGTGTTTGAAAACTAAACTCCCCATCTCTAACATAATCCATCCAGTATCTCTATTCAAACACAGTGTTCCAACAGCACCCCTACTGCTTGTTAAAAATGGTTTTTGGCTTCTACAGCTCTTTGTTATCTGTTGATTTCTTTATTATTTAATACTTTTTAGGCTCAAGAACTTATTTAAACAAGTGTTGTGGACTCCGAATAGCCAAAAATGGTGCAATCAGTTTCCATATATGGAAAAAGAAGGACATATTGACCCCAAATTCATGCAAGATGCTCTTGCAAGTTGCAACTAACGTTACTAACCTGATCCTGTGAGGTCATTAAAATTTAAAATAGAAACAGAATTTCATGGTCAACAATCATATGAACTGAATCAACACAGAGTTTTATGATTTTTAAATAAACTGAATCACCATAGCCAGAGCAAAGAGTTTTTATGATTTTTAAATAAACTGAATCAACACAAAGAATTCTATCTTCTGTAGTTCCCATCCTCCTCCTCCTTAAATTATTCCTGTTCAACCGGCTATTAACCACAAACAATGAATGAAAACCCCTTACTAATCTTGCAATGATATTCAAACCCTGTTGCAATCTCTTTGCAAGCTATTTTTTAATGCCAGAGAAGCAAAAAGAGATGCTTTTAAGAAAAGGAGGATATTTAGGGGGGTGTTGTGTGGGATCTATCGCGATATTTCCAAGCGTATTGTGTAATAATTTAAACACCCTTTTATATGACAAATAAAAAAAAACGTAGAAACGGTTTCGCTGTTTAGTATTAAAAAATAAATGTAAAAGACATTAATATCAATGAAGGGAAAATGAAAGTAACTCTGCGAATTACAACTTACCTATATATAGTATTGCAGCAATGTAAATCAAAAACAGAAAATTTCTAACCTCCTTACGTCATTCAACGCCCCAATCAAAAGTTAACCAACCTTTCTGGTAATTCTTCCTTAAAACCTAAATACCCAAGGCGGCGATTAATCGCATTTTCAAGACTACTATCACCTAGGTATCTGAGGGGGGGGGCGGGGGGGGGGGGGGGGGGGGGGCGGGGGGGGGGGGGGGGGGGGGGGGGGGGGGGGGGGGGGGGGGGGGGGGGGGGGGGGGCCTTCCCCGGAAAAAACCGCCGGGGGGAAAAATTGGGTTCTAGTTGTGGGGCTCATATTTGTTATTTCTTGTTAGCCTGTTTACTTTACGGGAGCATGGCGGGCACTGGGGTTCGGGCTTCTCCCAATCTAGTTTTCCTCCACGATATGGTGGCCCTGGTGATATACCAATTTAGTGGCGACCACTCCTGATGTACCCCTTTTTCTTTGCATTTTGAGGACACTGCTCACTTTAAAAGTGTGGGTGTTGCACGCTCAAGACTGTTTGGTTTTTGTCGTTTAATCCAACCTTTGGGACGTTAGCTATTTTGTTATATACACATAATGTTTATAATTTCTCAAGTAGTTAGATCATGTTGTCTGGGGTTGGATTTTTCTTTTTCACATTTAATCATTCCATCCGATGGCCATCTTTCAATAAGTTTGATTTATGCGATGGGCTAGTTGAATTTGTTGGGAATTGATATATACGATGTGTGGTGATACTGTGAACTTGATGCACTCTTTCATGCCTGTTACTTTAGTTTTTATTGCAACTGTAGTGTTTTAATAGTTAGGCTTGTGTGCTTAATTATTTATTGCAACTGTAGTGATTTTGAGGTCGTACAGGGGGGGATGATAAGCGCGTTATTGCGAGGGGTTTGTTAGCTTCTTTCGCAACATGCTTTATTGCTTGGAAACGAATCATATATGGCCTCTAAAAAGGCTGATATCCTAAAATCATGTTATATGATTTTATATGAATACTATAAATGATTATTATTAAATAATTCTGGCGGCCCAATTTTAAAAATTTAAGAGAGAAGTTGGCCAACCATTATACTGTTTATATCTTGTCTAGTTCTAGCTCTATATAATCATTACCAAGCATATTGTTTTACTTGAATATTGGTATATTCACGTAAAATATAATAAACTACTATGAATTTGTGATATATAACATCTGTATGATATACATGATGCGGAACTACTGTTGTGTTAATTGTCGTTGATTAGTTTAGTTGGCTGCATAAATATAATAAACTATTGGGTTCTCATTATGTGCATTTGAAGTAGGTTATAGTTTGTTTGGTGCGCGGGAATGAAATCGAGGAAAATGGAATCATTAAAGGAATAAGATTGACATGGGAAATGAATGAATTTTTTAATTACCTTTTCACGTTTGGTATGAAAAAAAGGTAATGTATTTATGTAATTACTTAAATATTCTCAATTAAAAATTATTAAAATAATTTTTTTATTAATCAAAAATATTTTAATCTCTTCTCTTACGTTTCTAACGCAGCGCAGGTGGGCAGATTTGTAAAAACTCGTATTTGGGTAGTTTTGAGAGATAGTCATTCTATGGGAATGTAACTATCTGGACGGTAGTGTAGCCGTCGATGTGAGCATTTTGACTGTACTTGGGCCCGATTTCGAGTCGGGGCCCCGTTTGACCCGATTGTTGACTTCTCGGGGTTTATTGGTTGACTTTGCGTTTGAGCAGTCATTTGAGTGCGATAATATCTGAACAGTGTTGTGCTCGTCATTTCGAGCGTTTTGACAGTAATTTGACTCAATTTGGAGTTCGTGACCTCGGGAGGTCAATTATTGCGTTCGGGTTAATTATTGTTGGGAGGCCAATTATTGGCAACGGGATATATATAATTAAGAACTGCCTTATCTCTTTAATTGTCAATTATTGGTGCGTGCGTGTTTGAGCAAGAGAGAAAGAGAGAAGGTGAAGAGCGTGAAGAGCTTTCTTGGCGATTTCGGGGCGATTGGAGCTCGTAGATCGCAAATAATCTTCCAGGTAGGTGTCCTTAACTGTCTTATCTCAATCATATCTTTGAATATGTGATATGTGGTTGTATGAGTGTGTATTTTATGAGGGTTGAGAATTCAACCATGGAGGTCTAGATTTAGATCTAGATGAATATATGATTTGTGTGTATTTCTGCTGTTATCGTGCGAATTAGAGGCGTTTAGGACACGTTTTCAGGTAAATATTGCAGTTTATTGCGTAAAACATGTGTTTATGAGCGTCTGGGGGTCACTGGGTTGCTTCCAGAAAAAAAAAGCCAAAAACGACGATGAACATCCACTGGCGAGTGTTAGGGTCGCCAGGACCAGTCAAGACTTCGTAGTCAAGCCTGGAGTCGCAGTAATGGAGTCGTCAGCCTTCGTAGTCGCAGCCTACGGAGTCGTCGGAAATGGAGTCGACAACTCGTAGTCGCAGCCTACGGGTCAACAATTGGGAGTCGTCAGCCTTCGTAGTCGTAGCCTATGGAGTCGGCAGTGGAGTCAACGACCTTCGTAGTCGCAGCCTATGGAGTCAAGAACTTAGTTAGTCCGGATCGAATCCGGAGGAGTTGGTCCGGATCGAGTCCAGGAGGAGTTAGTCCGGATCGATGAGTCCGGAGGAGTTGGTCCGGATCGAGGTCCGAGGAGTTAGTCCGGATCGCAGTCCAGGAGGAGTTGGTCCGGATCAGCAGCCAGATGATCCGCAGGCAAGCAACTGCACTGCACTGGACATTTACATTGTAAACCATTATGCCTCTCCACATTTAAGTATTATACTTAAATTACAATGTAAATAACGAAATACCCCCCATTTGGATTCAAAGAAAAATACTAGAAAAATTAATTCCCATTCTTTCAAAATGTGAAAATTGGGATTTAGTGTAAAATCTCGGAAAAACCAAAAGTTCGTAGTAGTGAATTTTTGGAAAGTGGGGTTAGACATCTCAGAAAAATCCCCAAAAATCAAATTATCTTATTTATGATATGGGAACCCAATGCCGGGACTTTTAATTTCAAGAAAATAGCTGCTATGGGTACTTCCTTCATAAATCAAGAATTGGGGATTTACTTGTGAAAACTGGCTACAGTTCCAAGGAAATGTTGAGAATGACATGTCATACTAATGTTAGTATGTTGGTGTAAGGTATTGGGGCATAGACTCCGTGACTTATTTGGGTTCTCACCGTGATGCACCGATGGTGCTATGTGGTTGACGTGGCAGGCATATGCACCGATGGCAGGCCTGTGTGGCGACTGTGGCCGAGCATATTGCGCTGTGGACAGGCTAAGGCCTGAGTTGAGCCGTTGAGCTCGTGGAGCTAGGGCTGAGTGCCCTAAGCTGGGATCCCATGGAGGATCGTGGACAAGTTATCCTATGTGAGCAGGCTGAGTCCTGATGTTTGTTTGTAGGCTGAGTGTCACGGGGTCAGCCTTTATAGCAGCTTAACCCGTGCGGCACCTAGTTCCCACCCGTATGAAGGAACGCTAGGTCAGCCTAACTCGTCGCATTTGGATCGGAACCCATCGATCCGTTGTAAAGCAATTGTGTAGGGAAGTGCTTAGCGGAAGATCGATTTAAACGAAGGCAACAAACGATTGTATTGATTGCTTGAAAGCTTTACAACATCACTCCCCTACATATAGATGTTAACACTTTTCTGGCTATGTCGCCAGGAGACATCATATATGATCGAAACATAAAATCTCTACAACTTACTCTATAAGCTAAGTACAACACTTTACAAAGGGGAAATACCCCAAAATGGCCTAAGTATGCTAGGATAAGCCTCGGTCCGTGACATTCTCCCCCACCCGATTTCGCAGCGTCCTCGTTGCGTCTTCGGCTTCTTCGAACTCGTCGAACTGCTGGATGTAGCGTTCGGTTTCTTCCCGGTACTCTTCAATATCTTTGGAGAATTGCCCCAGATCCTCTTCCTTCTCCCGCCTTGCCTCTTCAACCGGCTTGTTCTTCCATTGGACGTAGTACTCCACCCGGCTTGTTCTACGCCCCTTCTTGGCACGACTCTACGAGAGTGGATTTTCTCTATCTCTTTATCGTAGGTCTTGCCCGTTGATGCTGTTGGTGTCCGCGCCGCCCGTTGTCTGCTCATATCTTCCAAGTCTTCGTGGTAAGGCTTGAGCAAACTAACGTGGAACACCGGATGCCTTTGTAAGCTAGTCGGGAGGTCCAGTTGTATGAGACCTTCCCAACTCTCTTAAGTACTTTGAAAGGCCCCTCATATCGGCGCACCAAACCCTTATGCAATTGTCTGAGTGCTTTGGTTTGGCGCGGAAGGAGTTTGAGCATCACCATGTCTCCTTCCTGAAATTCCAAGGGCCTCCTTTGTTGATCCGCCCACTTCTTCATCTTCTTCGCCGCTTTGTGCAAGTATGCCCTGGCCAGATCCGTTTGTTCATGCCATCCTTTTGCAAACTTGAACGCCGCGGGGCTCTTTCCGATATACCCCCGAGTGATGGAAGTGGGCGTCAATGGTTGTTGCCCGGTTGCGAGTTCGAACGGGCTCTCGTTCGTGGACTCGCTCTTCGCAAGTTATATGAGAATTGGGCTATGTCCAGGAACTTGGCCCAATCTCTTTGATTGGCACTCACATAGTGCCTCAGGTCACAGCTCTCAGGTAAGCCATTGACACGTTTAGTTTGGCCGTCTGTTTGTGGGTGGAAACTTGTTGAAAAGTTTAAGTCCGAACCCATTATCCTGAATGTCTCGGTCCAAAATCGCCCAAGTGAATCGTGAGTCCCAATCGCTCACAATTGTCTTTGGAATGCCCCAGTACTTCACCACGTACTTGAAGAATAGTCGGGCCGTGTCGTCTGCCGTGCAGTCCTTCGGAGCTGGAATGAAAACTCCGTACTTAGAGAATCGGTCGACCACCACAATGATCGTACCGCATCCTTCGGATCTTGGGAGACAAACAATGAAGTCCATCGAAACACTCTCCCAAGGTCTTTCCGGAGTAGGCAAAGGTTCTAACGTCCTGCCGATTGCCGATTCTCTATCTTGTCTTGTTGGCACACAAGACAAGTCTTCACGTACACTTGAACGTCCTCGTAAAGTTGAGGCCAGTAGTAGCTCCGTTCGACCAACGCCAAGGTACGATCGACTCCGGGATGGCCAGCCCACCACGAGTCGTGACATTCTTTGAGGATGTCTCTCCTCAAACTTCCCCATTTAGGAACGTACACCCGTTCCCCTCGAGTATGGAGTAAGTCATCCCTTAACCAAAATCGCCGCGTCTTCCCAGCTTTGACGCATTCCACCAAGGACTTGGCTAATGGGTCATGCTCCATTCCTTCCTTTAATTTGTCCACCAGGGGGAATTGTGGTTGGCTAATGGCTGCAAGTTCCGCCTTCCGACTTAGTGCATCGGCCACCACATTATTTGTGCCCGGTTTGTACTCGAGCACAAAGTCAAATTCCGCTAGGAGTCCTTGCCACCGTGCTTGCTTCGGAGTTAAGTTCCTTTGAGTAAGAAAATAACTCGTAGCAATGTTGTCCGTCTTCACCACAAACTTGGACCCTAGCAAATAATGCCTCCACACCCGAAGGCAATGCATGACTGCCGTCATCTCCTTTTCATGCACCGCGTACCTCCGTTCGGTGCCATTAAGTTTCCGGCTTTCATATGCTACAGGATGCCCCTCCTGCATTAGAACTCCACCGATGGCAAAGTCTGAAGCATCCGTGTGAACTTCATAAGGCTTCGTATGGTCCGGCAGTGCCATCACCGGTCCGTTTGTCACGGCTTGCTTCAACTTCTCAAATGCCTCTCGGCAAGCATCATCCCACACCCAAGTCTTGTTCTTCTTTAGTAGTTCCGTCAAGGGTGCAAAGCAATGTGGGAATAACCGCGGATGAATCTTCTATAGTAGTTAACCAAGCCAAGGAATGAGCGCATTTCAGGGGACTTTCTTGGGCGTCTCCCATTCCTTGATGGCTAACACTTTCTTATTATCCATCTTTAGTTTGCCGCCGCCAATGATGTGACCCAAGAAGGGCACCTCCTTCTTCGCAAAGTCACATTTCTCCTTCTTCACAAAGAGTTGATTCTCCCTTAAGATTTGGAAAACCCGCCGTAAGTGTGCCTTGTGCTCCTCCAAGGTTTTGTGCAGACGACAATGTCATCAAGGTACACCACGACGAATCTGTCCAAGTATGGTTGGAAGATCCGGTTCATCAACGTACAAAATGTGGCGGGCGTTTGTAAGGCCAAAGGGCATCACTAAGAACTCGTAAGAGCCATATCTTGTGACGCACGCCGTCTTTGCCTCATCACCTTCGGCTATCCGCACTTGCCAATATCCCGACCGCAAGTCTAGCTTTGAGAACCATCTCGCAGCGCCAAGTTGATCAAATAGGTCGGATATGAGTGGGATGGGGTAGTTGTTCTTCACCGTAATCTTGTTTAGCGCCCTATAGTCAATGCATAGCCGCATCGACCCATCGTGCTTCTTTTGGAACAACACCGGTGCTCCAAATGGCGCTTTGGATGGCCGAATGAAACCGGCATCCAACAAGTCCTTCAATTGTTTCCGAAGTTCTTCCAACTCCGGTGGTGCCATCCGATAGGGCACCGCAGCCATGAGGCCTTGCACCGGCCTCTAACTCGATCTTGTGGTCCACCTCCCGCTTCGGCGGAAGTTGTTTGGGGAGTTCGGGTGGCATAACGTCCCCAAACTCTTCAAGGACCGTCTTCACTTCGGTTGGGGGCTCCTCCCCAACACTTGGGCATTCTTCTTTTACCATGGCAATGAAGGTTGGCTCCTGTCGCCTAACTCCTTTAGACAGGTTGGAGCGCCGAAAGAGACTTCGCCTTGAGCTCTTCCTCCCGCATTACCTTCACCATGCACGTTTTTCCCTCGTCCATGATGCACATTGTGTTGGTGCTAGGAATTGGAATTGCCCGCACCTGGTCAACGAACTCCATCCCCAGACCATGGGATAGTCGTCCATCGACACCACGGAGAGATTCACCTTGCCTCTCCACTCGCCAATACTTAGCTCGACACCTCGAGCCACGCCATGGATTGGACCGGCACTGGAGTTCACCGCCTTCGGCCCAGCCCTTCTCTTCCTTGTAGACTATCCCCAGGCTCTACGAGCTTCTTCGACCTTGATGAAGTTGTTGGTCGCACCCGTGTCCACCAGGGCCTTAGTTTCAAGGTTGTTGGCCTTAGCGAGCACGTACATGCGGCCCTTCTGTCGTCCGGATGGTGGCACCTCCACCTTCGCCTTGATTGCATTGAGGAGTTGCAAGGAACCAAGTCGTGGACCCCTCGCATTCCTCTCTTCGTCTTCGTTGATCATCGCGGAGAGCTTGGAGCGCTTCGGGCACTCGAACGCCTTGTGAGGACCTTCACAAAGGAAACAGGAGATCCTTGGCTTCTCCCCGTCCTTGGAACCATTCGCGAAGTGTTTTGGGCGAAAGTCCTTAGACGGTTGGAAGGGTCTCCCTTTTCCTTCACTCCGGTTGTCTCCCCCACGTTTCTCCTTGTGGAACCTGTTCGCCTTGGAAGTCGATGAAGAACTCGGTGGTTTTCTCCGGCTTCTTGTATTCGATGAGTGATTCGGCCACCGCCATGGCCGACGCCAGGTCCTGCACATTCCTCCGTCGCAACTCCGGCCTTCGCCCATTGTTGCAATCCGTCCATGAAGGAAAATAATGAATCCTTCGCGGACATATCCGGGATCTCCAATATTAGCTCGGAAAATTCACGGACGTACTCCCGCACCGTGCCTTTGTGGGTAAGGCGCCGAAGTTTCGCTCGGGACTCGTCCTCCGCGTTCTGGGGATAGAATTGGGCCTTGATCTCCCGCTTGAAATCCGCCCAATTGTCAATAATACATAGGCCGCACTCCTTGTCGGCATATCGTCGCCTCCACCACACCATAGCCGAATCGACTAAGTATAGTGGAGCGGTCTTCACCTTCTTTGCCTCGTCGACAATGTTCAAGGCATCGAAGTCTTGCTCCCATGGTCCAGAGGAAGTTGTCTAACTCCCTCGCATTCCTTGACCCAAGATAGGTCTTAGGCTTTGGCACATCGATTTTGGAGCTGGAATGGCCGCCAACGCCACCTTGGGTGATGCCATCTTACGAGAGAGACCAATCCGCCTTGATCTCTTTGATTTCCTCTTGCATCGCCAGGATTTGGGACATGAGAGAACCCTTCAAGCCCTCAAATCGAGAGTTCATGTCGTCCATGACGGAGTTGAGAAGCCCTTGCATCCTCCCATAGCTTTCCTCACCCTCGGAGTCCAGCTTTTCGATGCTTTCAGTGTGCTCCTCGACCACCTCCATCTGTTCGGCTAACGCCAACTCCAATTTGGCTAGTCGACTCTCCAACGGACATGTCTCCCTCGAAACGGACTTGTCTCTCCTCCGTTCCTTAGCGTGGTGCTCCTTGTCGCGGCCTTCGTGGTCGCCACCACTAATGACAACAGATCCTCCGTTTGTCATTTTTACACCGTCTCGAAGTTTTGATTGTTCCACCGAACTTTAGCACCAACCGCGCTCTGATACCACTTGTCACGGGGTCAGCCTTTATAGCAGCTTAACCCGTGCGGCACCTAGTTCCCACCCGTACGAAGGAACGCTAGGTCAGCCTAACTCGTCGCATTTGGATCGGAACCCATCGATCCGTTGTAAAGCAATTGTGTAGGGAAGTGCTTAGCGGAAGATCGATTTAAACGAAGGCAACAAACGATTGTATTGATTGCTTGAAAGCTTTACAACATCACTCCCCTACATATAATGTTAACACTTTTCTGGCTATGTCGCCAGGAGACATCATATATGATCGAAACATAAAATCTCTACAACTTACTCTATAAGCTAAGTACAACACTTTACAAAGGGGAAATACCCCAAAATGGCCTAAGTATGCTAGGATAAGCCTCAGTCCGTGACACTGAGTCCTGATGATTGTGCACACTACACAGTGCACGAGTACACAGAGCATGTAGTATAGACTTGTATGTTTGCATGATGTGGAGTGTTAGGGTCACCTACTGAGCTTGTCGCTCACCCCTACTTGTTGTTTACCTTTTTCAGGTGTGACCCGAGACTAGTGGAGGACTTTCTTCCAGGAGGACGTGCCCACTACTCTGATGTATGATACAGTTCTGTATTCTGTATTGTGTATTGTATTATGTTTGTATCCCGGACATGAGTCCGTGGACAGTTATATTTGCATACTGTTTGTGATGTGATGTCTGTATGACTGTTTGACTTATTGTATGCATGATGATGTATGGGAAAGTACAGGATTACCCTTGATGTATGACTGTACAGGGTTGCACATTTGAGACAGCACCCACGGTGTAGTCTCTTTTGGTGCTAGTCACCAACCCCTTGACCTTTCGGGTGCGGGCAAGGGGAAGTCATGTACCCGGTTCTGGGTTCCCTGGAATTCGGGGGCGTGACAGGTTAAACTACTTTGCCTGAGAGGTGGTTAAATCAGTGGCCTGAAGAGGCGGTTAAATTACTTGCTGGAGATGTGGTTTGTTAGCCAGTGTGGCTGGGGCTGGGGTTACACCCGCTTGTGTAGAATGTTTTATTTTCTTTTTCCTAATACTGTCACGTCACTACACCTGTGCACATGCATGTAGCCGCTAGGAACATGGGAAGGGTTGGGGAGACTTGATCCCTACTGAGCTGTGATTGCTCACCCCTCCTACTGTGTTTGCTTGTTTTTCATGGACTTACAGGCGTTAGGTGGATACACCAAGGTGGAAGACCATCTTCATTTTATTGTTCAGTTCAGTAATGTAATTTTATAATTTATGTAACCTCAGGGGGGGGGGGAATGTAATAAGGGATTGAACTGTAGTATGGAACATGGTTGGTTTGTGACCCCTTTGATGTTTGAAATTAAATAAAGATGTGGCTTGTTTGTTTATTGTAATTATTAGTTTTGCTTGTGTGGTATCCAGTAATCCAACTCCTTTACCCTCCGTGTGGGTGAATGGGGAGTCACGTACCGGTTTTCCCGGGTCGGAAATCCGGGGCGTGACACACCCATTTTGTGACACATGCAAAAACAAAAAAGTATTTGAAATAATATTTCATATAATTCTCCTTGCGCACGTGTTAGAAAATATGCAAATAATAAACACGTGCAAGAACAAAAGTTAATTGTAATGTCATTGAATTCACTTATCACCATACACGTGTTGATGAACATGCCAGTAATGAAGACGTGCATGGCCTTCTCTAGGATGTGCATGCTAGAATTTTTTCATACTTGCTCATTGATCTCTTTAGCTATCTTGTTTATCATTGTTTTGAATTCACTAACTCTATTTCCTTAGAAAAAATTTCAAAACAATACAAAACACTAACAAAACTATACAGTATAATATATCCTAAACTAATACATAAAGCATACACTCAATCATAAAAAAAATAAAATAATAAACTTAATACATAAATTTCACATGTATTAAATAATTCTATGGTCTAGAATAAAAAATATTAATAAAATAATATAATTTGCCCAAATGCCGACAACACCCGTTGATTGCGGAGGAGCTTTTGGGCCTTTGCGGCGGAGGCCAACGTGAACGCGGCGACAATGCTGTTCAACCTCTTCTCCTCCTCCGCTCACGAGATCACAAGAAACGAATCACCAACAACGAAGGCGCAGTCGAGGTCCTCCTACAAATTCAGATGAACAAGAACCAGATGGGACATGCACTAATTTTTTTTTTTTTTCAAACTACTACGGTTTCAAATTCAAGACGATCCAATGTGCGTAGTGGGTATGGTTACGGTTATCGTCAGAAATTTCAACTGCAATGATTTACAGTGATTAAGTGCGTGTTAGTTTAGTTACATCATTAAACCATTTCCATCGTCGAGTTAAATTTTATTTCAACCTCGTTTACAGTGTCGTGGAGGAGGCCAGTTTGGTCATTTCGATGGACACATACGGAATGGTGGGTCCCATCTCCTTCTCTCTCCGCCTTCTGCGACAACTCTCCCTGTCTGTCTCCCTTTCCCTCTCGCCTCCCCCATCTGGCCATCTGTAGTCAGCCATGTTCTAGGTTTCGGAAAACCGTGGACCGTTCCATCTCCTTTATCCTAAATTCCCTATATATTTTTTTTGTTTTTTTTTGTTTTTCTTCAATTGAATCGAGTTCCTAGTGTTGTTGTTTGTTTGTGAAATCTCAATCCGAATCGATTGTATACTAGTTTTTTTTTGGGGGGGGGGGGGGTGGTTTCCGGGTTCATCAATCATCTGCTGTGGCGTCGTGTGGTCTATGTCGGACGGTACAGATTTGGACGAGCTCGTGCTGTGTTCTCGGGTCCGGGCTGGTCACAAGCGCGAGTTTGCGTTCGCTTTGAAGGCTCAGGCCGAGATTTCAGGGTCGTTGGGGAAGACGAGGACGAGGAGGGCGCAGAATGGGGTTGTGGTGGGTCATGAAATTTCTGGTGACCCAGACAACAAGAGATTGAAGGGTCAGAGACCCAAGGAGGGTTCTGTTCCCACTGAGGAAGGGCATGGATTCGTTGAAGCTCGAATCACCAGAGATCCGGAGGAGGCGTCAGCTGATGGCGATTTGGATTGCCTCAGCGAAGAGGAGCCCAAAAGCGATGTGGTTGATCTGACGAGCGACGACGAGCCCAGGAGTCAGCTTTTGGAGTCGGCGAGCAAGGAGGCACACGCAGGCGATGAAGCAGCGAGACCCATTTGCGATATGGTCGAAATTGTGAGTGATGATGACCCCAAGAGCAATATGATCGATCATGGGAGCGAAAGCAAGTCCCAGATGTTTTCAATCAACAAGGAAGCAATGGACGATGATGCCAAAACCGCAAATGTGGAAGAAGATAGTGCAGCCGAAGTGGGCGAAGCTGTGGCAAAGCCTTGGAAGTTCTACACTCGCTCACTTTTGAGATTTAAGGCGGGGCCGAAGAAGGTGCCCTCGGTGGAGGGTGGCGCGGGAGATGTTGAGACCCAAAATATTATAAAAGCTAAGGGCGATGAGGTTAAGTCAAGCAGTGAGTGCGGGTATGATGATAAGGATAAAACAAATGGCGAGTGCAGCCCTATCCTTACTGCCTCCGTAAAGAAGTTGGGTGTGAATAATATGCCTAAAAATCTCAAGTTGGAGAAGAGACCAACTATGCTGAGGGAGCTTCTTGCTACTGGTTTGCTAGAGGGCTTAACGGTGAAGTACATTCGTGGCCCAAGGGTAAGAATCTTACATAATGATTCACTGTGTTTTATTTTTAAAAAATTTCTATGGACCCATATTTACCTATTGTCGTTTTCTGTGTTTAGTCGAGAGCCCATATGGAGACAGGGCTTCTAGGACTGATCACAGGCAGTGGGATTTTGTGTTATTGCAGCGCATGCAAAGGCAAAAAGGCAAGTCATGTTTTTGATAAATCAGTGCATTTTGGTAGCAGCATGCTCTAAACAACATCATTTTTTTTTTGAAAAGGTTAGAAACGATTTATTAAAAAAATATATTAAACAAATGGGGGGAAACATGGAAAAACAAAGTACAGACAGAGCTTGCCAGTAAAAGAAAATCATTTGGGTGATAGAGCGGGCGATTTACGTTACATTTTCCCCTGTTTAGGTTGTTACGCCAAACCAATTTGAGTTGCATGCGGGTAGTTCAAATAAACGTCCACCCGAGTATACTTATCTGGAAAATGGGAACACCCTCCGTGATGTGTTGAATGCTTGCAAAAGTGTTCCACTAAATGCACTTGCAGCAACTGTAAATAATGCTATTGGGTGTTCATCCATTGTGAAATCTTCTGCCTGCTGGAATGACAAAGGTTACTTTCCATTTCCTTTAATTTCATTTTTAACTTCTTTTCAAAAGCACTTGTAATTAAAACTGTCATTTGTGATCACTGGAGTCTGTTCCTGAAGATGTTGGAATTAATCTAGCAATATCACCTGGGGAATGTCTTGGGATGAAAGAGTCTCAAGGTACCACCTCTCCTGTAACGGCTCATAGTAGTGATGGGTATGTCTTCTCTAAGTTCATCTCTGACATTATTTTATTATTAATATTTTTATTATTACTCCCTTTGTCTGACAATGAATGTCCATATTTTCACTTTCTACTTCATTACTATTTTTGCACATGCCATTCAGTTAATTTGATTTGTAATTGTATTTACGTTCATTTATAATTGTCTAGAAGGAAACATTTTTACAGGTATTAATAATACTTGAATACATAATTGAAATAGGAAGAACAATTAGCAGATGCAAATAAAATCGATTAAAATTATTACCAAATTGACAATTTTTATGGGACAGGGGGGGTATCATTTTTGGGGTTTGATTTTGTTGGTTACATCATGCAGATCATAATATGTTCTTTACAGTTTTTTTTGTTATAAATGGGTAATAATGCTTTACATAGAAACATGTAATATTTATTTTAGTGAAAGATGTTTATGGTCGTTTCTTTTTGATGGTATATTACAAAGTTTATCTTTATAATGCTAGCAGATTACTGAAGTACAATTGTGGAATAGCAATTTATGAAAACAAATTATATGACGATCTTCCTTTGTAGAAATATAGAATAGATTGGTTCCTTTTCTCTACTTAGTAGGTAGAATTCCAGGTGTAGTAGGTTTCGTGTTCTCGTTGTCACGCGATAAAAAAATAGATACCCTCCTTATTGCAACTGTGGTGTTGAAGGATTTTTTTTTTTTTTAAATACAAAGAACTGCTGGGCTCGACGAAACAGATAGTATCAGCAACATTTGATAATGTTTTTTTGGAAACTATAAACTCTAGATTCCGGATTGAAAAGCCCTCGAAGAAGGATACAAAATAGACAATTCCTTGTGCTCATCTTTCCTGAAACCTTACAAATTCATAATATTGAAGTCATCTTTCCTGATTGTTGTGGGATGCCAAAAAATCACTATCTTCTAAAGGAGTTGACCTTCCTTGTGCTCAATTTGCAGAGTAAATGTCTGCAATATATGTGTTTTTTAAATTTGTAAATGCAATTGGTTCAGCAGGCCAGATCCCTTCTAATGGGCTAGTTGTGGCATGCTAAACACTGTAATTCTACTTTAGTGACTGCAGGTCTCACATGCCTAACTTATCTTCAAAGAAGCCTAAAGTTTCCTCAAAGAGTAATGTTTCATGCAGTAAAAGTCAGGGAAGAATAACACGGAAGTTAGTATTATTTTCCACTCATTATAATTATAAATATTTATTTTTGTTCAATACATGTAATTTTTATTTTTTGCCTTGATTTTGGTAAAGTAGGCTATCCTCTTGTTATTCAGCTGTTTTATTTATTATGTTTTGAAGAGATTTGAGTTTGCATAAATTGGTTTTCGAGGAAGATGTGCTGCCCAATGGAACTGAGGTTGCATATTATTCACGTGGGCAGGTTCTTGTGACTTATGATGAATATTGAAATGTGTTTTCATTTATTTTTATTGATTTATCTTTCTAAACGTCATTTTGATGTTTCCACAGAAATTACTCGTTGGTTTCAAACAGGGATTTGGTATCCTTTGCACATGTTGCAATTCGGAGGTACTTTTGATACATTCAAGTTAGAATTTATAGTCATTTGTGTTTGCATGCTTGTGTCCACAGCGGGCGGAAGGAGGTTGGTTGTGTTGTGTTTTGTTTAAAATGGGCAGGGCGATGATATTCTTCATATTAATATGCAGGTCAGCCCCTCACAATTTGAAGCTCATGCTGGCTGGGCTTCACGCCGCAAACCGTGAGTTTAGTTACATGGAATCCTTTAATGGCAAGATTTATGGAGTTCTCTACTCCCTTTTTTGCCCACTCCTTGTGTGCAATGTATTAATAAATTTTATTACTTAATAAAAAAAGGCTCTACCCTCTTTTTTTCCACAGAAACCAATTCTGAATTTTTTTCTCAACTACTTTTGTCATAGCTCCTTCTTTACCTGTTTTGTTGTAGCTACCTTCACATATACACATCTAATGGGGTGTCTCTTCATGAGTTGTCTGTATCTTTATCAAGAGGTCGGAAGTTTTCTGCCATCGACAATGATGATCTCTGCTCCATCTGTGCTGATGGGGGTGATCTTTTGTGCTGTGATGGCTGCCCAAGGGCTTTTCACAAAGGTTACCATTACTCTTTTGTTGCCAATTTTTGCTGTTATATTTCTTACGTGTTTGTGGGTTACCAATCAATGAATATTTGTAAATTAACTAATTTATTTTACTTATAGTATTAGTTTTTTAGTTGTTTTTTGCTATTGTTTTACCTGACCATTGCTTCCCTCAATTCCTTCAGCATCCTTAGTAAACCTTCTTCACTTTTAAAGCCTTTTTACTACTATCTGTTGTTTTTTTATCTTATCATGTGTTCATTTTTGGTGACCATGCGCAGAGTGTATTTCTCTGTCAAGTACCCCTGGCGATCCTTGGTACTGCAGATATTGCGAGACTAAGTTTCAACAGGAAAGGATTCTAGAGCATAATGCCAATGCTGTTGCAGCTGGAAGGATTGCTGGGATTGATCCTATGGAGCAGATTAACCAGCGCTGCATTCGTATTGCCAAAACATCAGGGCCTTATATTGGTGGATGTGTTTTATGCAGGTCTTTCTTTGCCTATACTAATTTGCAAGTTAAGGCTGCATTTGGTACAAACAATGTTAAGAACCACTCTTTGCAAAGATCTAGCAAGAGGAATAATAAAAAACTTGTCCTTATTTTATTTTCTTTTTCATCCCGTTCTAGGTGTTTGTCCCCATTCATATATAAGGACAAAGCAATTACAAACAGTTATAATAACCTACAACGGTTATAGACAATTATTATCGCATATGAAAACTGTAATAAATAGACATAATTAATTAATAAAAAAAATACATAATTTAAGTCTTATTTTCTTTCTCCTCTGATATGTGATTAATGGTTAAGGAGTTATATCATTGCACCTCCAAGACGGCTTATCGTCGAAATGTAGGAAATTGTTGTTGAAGCAAATCATGTTCCTTCCAACTGTCTGGTAAGTGATTTTTGATGATAAGGTTGCAGACATAGAAAACCAAATCTCCACTATTGGAGTGGACATCTTGGTGGTGGAATTAAGTGTTTGTTTCATCTGTTGGGCCTTCAAAAGATTTTATTTGAGGATGACCATCAATCATCTCATCCCAAGCTAATAAGAAATCCTCCAAATTCGAAAAATAAGTTTCACCTCAAACAAAAGGAACCAGAGGAGGAGGTTCCCTATGGAGACATACCCGCAGAGGAATGGAACCCAGTGTTAAAAGAATACTCAGCCCATGGTAAATACTGACTCCATCGTTTGGGCTGTTCCATAGCAAAACAATGCAATTAGGACTCCAAGCATTGATTAACTATCTCTGTTTGACAATCCGATTGTGGATGATATGTAGAACTTATGTTTAATTTTGTCTGATTGAGTTTAAATAATTCAATCAATAAAGAACTAAGAAATACCATATCCTTGTTAGAAACAATTGGTCGTGCACAACCATGAAGACCCACGATATCTCGGAAAAATAAAGTAGCAATAGATTTTGAGTGGGGATGTGAGTCATAGAAAATGAACATATTTGCTTAATTGGTCAATCACCACCAAGATGACATCAAGACTTCTGTATTTGAGAAGACTAGAGATAAAATCAAGAGATGTCTTTCCAGATTTGTGTTGGGATCGGTAATGGTTGCAGAAGGCCACTAGGTTTTGCGGTGTGATACTTAGCACACTGACACATGTTGCAGTTATGTACATGTTGGCGTACTTCTGTTTTCAGTTGAGACCAATAAAATTGAAATGAAATTTGGTGCAAAGTTTTGACAAATCCATCATGGCCAGCAGCTAGAGTATCATGGGCTTCATGTAAGATTTTCTCCTCAAATTAGAAAATAATCTTTATAAAACACATTTTCTTCCCTAATAAACAGAAATTGTTTCCAGATTAAAATTTAATATGAACTTCAACATATTATAGAAATTAAACTCGCACCAAATAGATCCTAAATCTCCTACATTGCTTTTCATGTTGCCAGTAAAGTTTTGTTTTGCTATGTGTAGGTTATTTGTCGACATTGTTACTATTTATTGCAAACAGCCTGTTCTGGGGCTTGTTTATGATTAAACCCATGTTTATTAGGGTGTTCAGTAAACAACCCGTAGTGGCAGTGAGGTGGCATGCTTTGTTGTAGCATCAAGCTAGCACTCATTTGTAGCCCTACGTTGTTCCTTTTTCATATATTGGCTTGTTGTTCCTAGCTGCAAAATGTTTTGTTGTATACATTGAGCTTATAATTTCACTTTTTTTTGGTTGTAGAGGTCATGATTTTAGCAAACGATTTGGTCCTCGCACTGTTATACTATGTGATCAGGTATTATATCTTCCCATCCCCGCAGCTGTATAATCACGCATCATTTTGGGCTTCTGGTGCACTTGTATTTTGTCACCTTTGGCTTGAGCGTGCAACTGTTTACATTTTCCAGTGTGAGAAAGAATATCATGTTGGCTGTTTAAAGAAGCACAATATGGATAATCTGCAGGTAGCTTTAGTGTGTCTGCTTTGTAATACTCGTTTTACTTGTGCAGATTTTTTTATTTTTATCCATGTGGACATTTGTTGTGGTTATAATGCTACTATCACATTTATTACAGGCGTTGCCAGAAGGGCAGTGGTTCTGTTGCACAGAATGCGCTAGAATTCATTCTGATTTGCAGAAATTTGTAAGTCATGGAGAGGAAAGCCTTCCTGACAATCTTTTGAACGTTATAAAAAAGAAGCACAATGAAAAAGATCCAGTGACTAGTGGCAGTATGGATATAAAATTGAGAGTTCTCAGAGGGAAAAATGCTTCAGATAAAACCAGGCCTCTACTTTCAAAAGCTGTTGCTATTTTCCATGTAAGTAATTTCTTTGGTTGCTATTTTAAGTCACTTCAACCATTTGTCTGATTTTGGTTGTCTGATTTGTTATAATACTGTTTAAATGTTTTGTTATTAAAATGTGCTAGTTAAAGATTAAGAGCGACCTCTACTACAAGTACAACCAATTGATTTTAGGATGGAAGCCCTTTAAATTCTAATATGGTATCAACGTAGGTTATGTTTTTTCACTTGTGATATCTATTTTATGAGTGTTTTTTGATGTTACCTCATTTGTGACCATGTATATTATTCCTGTTGCCTTGACACATGAGAGGGTGCATTAGAAATGTCACATATTAGATAAGTTGTCAATCAAATATTAGTTAATAAAGATCAAGGATACCTCTCTTTCGGTCTATTGGTTTTAGGATGAAAATTCTTCGAACTCTAATAAAATGTTCTGGAGAGAGTTCACTCTACATCTTCCTTTATTGGTACTTTTAATTATTTCCAAACTTATGTTTCCATTATATGGAGCAACATGGTGATGTCTTATTCCATATGCATTACCATTTGAGTAATCTCCTTGTTCTGTGGTTGATTTGAAATATTGTAGTATTTTTGCCAAACTTTTCATACGTGTTTCTCATCTTTTTATTGAGCCTTTCTTTATATCCCTCTTGGATTGAATGTTTGCATAGGGAGAGGATTGTTTCTCAAGTATTTTAGATGTAATTTGTGGGTTGTTCATTTTGATACTTGTCTCTTTTTTTTTTGGTTCCACTTCTTGTGTGCTCTCCTTAATAAAAGTCCTTTATTATCCATCAAAAATTGAGCCTTGTTGACTTGTTTTATAGTGATATATCCTTTCCGCATCTCTTATAGAGATGTGATATTATTAGTTTCAGCAAGGATATGATACTATTCCTAGAGTTTTGGCTATTGAACTCTATCATAAATGCAGTCATAAAACTCATAACTGTACCAGAAAATACACTGCTCCATCTTTATTAATTTCCTATCTTTAACAGTTTTGGTTACCATATCTTGGACCCATTAATTTGCAAAATATCCTGTTGGAAAGTGGTTCTAACAGGATAAGATGGAATATGTAATTTCAGGAGCATCTATTTCCTTGAATGTATGATGTTAATATGGCTCCGCATGTGTTGAGATTCTTGCTTCCTTGGTTGCCCAATATATTCTTGACCCCCTAGGTGTCTAATATATTGTTCTCTCACAATTCCTTTACATCATGTTTGGTTCACAGAATGAAATAGAAAAGAAATAGAATACCTATTCCGTGGGAATCGAATTAAGTAGGAATAAGTAAACTTTTGTTTGGTTGATAACATTTAAGTATGGATTAGAAAATACTTAATATAAAAAGGCAAAAACACCCTTTATGTTATTAAATTTGATTTTAAAAGTTACAAATGATAAGAAAAAGACAAAAATACCCCTCAATTTAAAAAAATATAATTCTTCTAATGACTTTAATAAGATAAAAATACCCTTAAATTTTTTTGGAATAAAAAAATATAAAAATACAAATTATGAAAAAAGTTCAACTTATTAAGTTAGCAATTAGCAAATCACATTTTCAATGGGCTTGTCCTATGGCCAACCCTTACATACCAACCACGGGAAGAAATGTATGTCAGAGAGTCAGAGACAAAAACACATTTGTGAGATGATAGTTTTATTCACATGGTCTCAATAGAGTAATAATTTTATATGATGCCCAATCCTTTTTATTGGGAATTTTTGTTTTTTTCCTTATTTTCTTTTTCCAAGTTGACTGAGATAATGAAATTGAAAAGCTACTAAGCTCTTTAAAGATCACTGTGCTTTTTATGAAATTCATGCAGAAGACCTGCCAACCACAAACTTAAGAAGCAGTAGCTAACGTATAGGTTGATTTCTCTTTCACCAAACACTGATGACAATGCCCCATTGGCGGCCATCATCAAGAAAAAAAAGATCTAACACGATGGATCTGGATAGGGAAACTAATGACCTACGATAGTAGCACTCTTCATCATTCATTAGTCAGATATCTGGCACGTCTTTCTGCGCTTCCTCTTCAATTTTTTCATATGCTTATTCTACTGATCAAATAGAAAACAAGCCCCACGGGGGCAGTGTGATGGTCATCCCTCGACCCACAGGCGACATCATGCATTTGACTCCACGCATTGTGGGGTGGGGCGGGGTTTTAAATTAAGGACACTTTTTTTTAAAAGAAAACAATACTGAACTATCTTAATAAATCATGTGAACTGATAGAAGTAGAAACAAAGAAATAGAGATATGGCCATATGGGTGAGCTCGGTTTAACATCAATGTAGTTGGAAGATTACTAAATATAGATCCCAATAGTAATCATTTTCATACAAAATGAAATTATTTTTAGTTGCCTTCCCTTTTTGATCAGTAAGTTTGTAGTACATTTCTCATCTAGTCATTTTATTCCGTGAAGTAGCTTGGCCTAGAATAGGCTCGTAATAGTCATTTTGCTCCTAAACATCAACCAAACAAGGGAATACAACTTTTTTTGAGAAGAAAAAGATATTTACTGATACAAATCACTCTATGCTAGAATCTAGCAAAAGGAGACACTCTGGAATTTACAGCAGGTAGCATTTTTTTTAAAGACATCATTATTAATCTGTTTGTCCAATTATATAGATAAGGATAGAACAGTTACAACAGATTTGTTATAGTAACTGCCTATTAAAATCGAACCATATTTCACGCATAATTGGTCCCTATAACTACCTATTAATTAACACAATAATTCATAATAAAAATACAGCCTTTTAAAGAATCACATCCTTTTGAATTTTATTTCTCTTTGATATGTGATAATTGGTTTGGGATTCTTATCATTGCACCCTTCTTGAAAAATTGACTTGTTGTGAAGCAAATCATACCGTTCCTAACTATCTTCCTTCGTTGCACAATCTTTCCAACAGACCAAGAGTTCTAGCACCTTCAAACCACCAATTGCCCTACTATTGGAATTGGGTATTTGTCGGGTATTGTAAGGGTGCTTAGTTGATAGTAATCCACACATATCCAATATCCTCCATGTATCATCTTTCTTTTTAACCAACAACATGGGTTGGCAAAAGGACTAGTACTTGAATGGATAAGCCCCCTTTATAATAATTCGGTTTGTTTCTTGATTTCATTTTTTTGACAATAGGGATAGTGCCTTAAAAGGGTGTAGAATTTGGGATTGGTGGAAAGGTATGTCAATACGATCTGGGTGGTGGTAAAGAAGAAGTTTCTTCAAAACCAGAGTGAAAATTCTAGAGAATTTCTTGTACAGTCTAGCTGGTAGTGATTGAATGTACCGAAAAAATTAAGGTTAAAGAGGTAAAGGATGAACCTTCTTTTGTATTTTTAACTCCAAAAATCTTCACTTGTCAGCCCTTACAATTGAATTTGAGGAATAACTTTTTCCAACCTCTATCGTTTCTAATGATGCAAGCCAAATGATTCCTAGAATGATCTCTGCACAGCCAAGGATCATTGGAAAAGTCTTGCTTGATGATGGGGCTGGGCATTTAGATAGCGACCTCGGGACAAATTTGATTAAAGGGAATGACAATCCTTTTTCCAATAGTAACACCAAGGAGGGACCTCCAAAACTAGAAATTTTAGTTGTGTTACAAGCATTGTGGAGATGAAGTTGTGCATAGAACTGATGTCCACTAAAATTAGAACAATACGCCCCATGATGGTACCACAAAATTGCATGGTTGTGGTGGCATTGTTACAAAGGAATATATCCAACTGTTTGTTCTCTATTTTTGATGGTTCTTCTTCGATCTCACAATTTTCTTCGTTGTTTTATGTTGGCTGCATCTCCATCTAAATCGTCCTACCAAGGTTGGTGATTTCGATCTTGAGGGTGACAATGTTGAATTCGAGTTTCAACCCTTTGGGATCCTTCAGGTATACTATCTAATGCTGTAAGAGGAGGAATGGGTCGAGAGTGGGCTTCTACAAAAGCGATTCGACCATCTATAATTTTCAAGTGTAAGATTATGGTGGATAATTGTTGAGTCACATCAAAAGAAGGATTTTGAGGAATGATAGCAAATGGATTTGCATGGGGAGGGTTGGATTCTGATGGTTGAGAAGTAGGATCATTGTTGGAATTTTGTGTTTCATGGACAATTTGGCTTTATTACTAAATTGATACAAACCACCCTGTTAGAATCTAACAAGAGGAGATGCCCTAAAATTTACTAACATGTAGCACTTTATTTTTCTAGAAGATATTCCATTATTAATAATAATGGAACCGTTACTGTTACAATATATTTGTTTCAGTAACTGCCTATTAAAACTAAATCATAATTCACGCATAACTACTTGTAACTAATTTATATAATTACCTATTGATTAACACAATAATTTATAATAAAAATATAGCCTTTTAAGGAATCACACCATTTTGAATTATATTTCTCCTTTAATATGTGGCAATTGCTTTAGGATTCATATCGTGTACAAGAAAGCTCAATATAGGCGTATTCTTGATTGGACTACACCAATAGGACTTACGCCCCACACTTGTGACATGATTGAATGTGATTGGACTCTAGTAAATCTATGCAACACATTAGTATGTTTGCGTGCAAGCGTCACATGACACATGTATGTAACAATCTCCTTTTCGAGAATATAGGCATGATTGGTTGGGTGGAATAAAATACCTGCTCGACCTTTATTCTAATTCTAGGGAATTATAATTCTTAGGGGTGATTATCGGTCAGTTTAGGCGGGTTACATCACTTTGTTAAACTGAATTTTTGATTTCCGATCAGGTTGACAAAATTGCTTAACACATCCAAATCGGTTTATTCAGTTTTCGGTTTAATTGGTTTTTGATTGATCGGTTTGTCGGATGAAATCGGATTACAGTTTTCCTATTCAATCCTAGCATCGCTAATTTTTCGTCTTAAATTCACAACATTAATACAAACTAGAATACATAATTTAATATTTAATCTCAATAAACCAAATCAAATAAATTATCGTCATCAAAAATACATTTGGATTAAATCAGGTGGTTCACAATCAATAGACTTTTACTTCTAATTCATTTTTTTTTCCGTGTTAGAAAAAAATTTCATCCAAACGGTTTGGGCTGGTTGCACTATTTATCTAATCGGTTTATTTGATTTTCGGTCGGCTTGAGAGGTTAGTTAACCCACCCAAATAGACATCGGTTTATTCGATTTTCGTTTTATTCGGTTTTCAGTTGGTCGGTTTTTTGGGTTAAATTGGTTTGTCGGTTTTATTCTTAGTCCGAGTAATTCTTTTGCTTGGTTTACCTTTTCTGGTAAAATTGCTATTCCACTCCTATTTAATGTGGTATACAAATTGTCAAAATCACAAAACACGCATTTATCTTTGTCATTAGCTATTCCGGGTGGAATTGAAATAAAATTTTAAAAGCCATGCTTCCTGCCTCTGTTGCAGCACTTAGATGCCTCCTTCGTCTGTCAATGCATTGTTTCAGCCTTTGTTGCAGCACTCAGATGTTGCCTTCACGATCTTCATGCCCTCTAATGCAGCCTATGTTTGCTCTGAACTTCATCCTTGCTCGTCACCAGGCTCGTCCCATGACTGCTGGACAGCTGCGATCGATGGCGTCCAAATCGTCTGCACTCCAATCTACAACAATGAAGAACTTCAACGACTTCATTTCCAAGTCCCCATTGCTTTCAGCGTGAAGAAGCTCCCTCATCCAGGCATCTATGGCCTTCATAGCAACCTGATGCTTTGATGAAAGTGGGAGAGGAAGGAAACGATGAAGATTGAACCAAACCAAACAAAAGCACAAGTTTTCATTTTCTATTATATTCGTGTGGAATACAAATTCTCTTCCTGTTGTATTCCATTCTATGAACCAAACATAACGTTAGACTTTTTTGGGTGGCACTTGGTCTTGTGCAGCAACTGCACATGCAATGCAAACTGTCTCCAGTTTTGAGTAGATGATGGGGTTTGCAAAAGGCCAGAGCTATTGTTTTTATTTCGTGGAACTGATAGAGTGCTTTTAATGTCTTGAGGTATTTGATTGTATGGCACCCAACAACGGTGTTAGGGTGTTTGCATGCAGAGAGTGTTGCTCCAATACACCTTGGACAACTGCATACACCAGTATTTTGATTTTATTATATTTTCTCTTACAAAGGAATAACATGCAATGATTTAATGCTTAACAGAGTTTCGGTGCTGTCATCTCCTTAGAGTGACCTCTTAATTTTAATTTGGATTTACTGTAGGAGCGCTTTGATCCAATACTTGATTTAGAATCAAATCGAGACTTCATCACGCACATGGTTTTTGGGTAAGCACTTTCTTTTATTCATTTGTCACGAATTTGTAGCAAAACTGCAACATGCATGCGATGATGTTCATGACTGATATATGCTCTTGCAGAAGGAATATGAAGGACAAGGAGTTTGGAAATATGTATTGTGCTTTACTGACAGTAAAGTGAGTGGTGCTTCTGGTTGTATAAGATTTACTAGCTGCCAGACCGAGTGCCCTAATGCTGACAATGCTGCTGATTTTGCAGCTCGTTTGTTGTCTGTGCTGGTTTATTTCGTGTTTTAGGACAGGAGGTAGCAGAGCTCCCTTTAGTGGCAACGTTAAAAGATTTTCAAGGACTGGTGAGTGTTTAGGATAAATTTGTATTTGCACTAAAATGCCTTTTTATTTGTCAATTAAAAATTTGCTAAGATTCTTAAAAAGAACATTTCCTATTATCTAGCTAAAACATATACAAACACACATTCTCGCCGTTTAAAATATGACAAGGCAGTTTCGGTGCAACTTCATTTGGTTTGAATATTTCCCATCCGGCTTTCTTTCAATTAACCAACTCTTTTGATTAGCTGGAAAAATCCTACACTTTTGGCTCAATTAAGTGTTTGCAGTGTAATGCTTACTCTGATTACCGCTCTTGCAGGGTTACTTTCAATGCCTATTCTCTTGTATTGAGAGACTGCTTGGATCCTTGAATGTAAGAAAACTTGTGCTCCCTGCTGCAGAGGAGGCAGAATCAATTTGGACAAAAAAATTTGGTTTTGGCCAATTGACCCAAGAAGAGGTGAGCAGTGCTGTCAAGCTTCTATTTAAGTATTTGTAACCTTTTTTTTTTTTTTTATTGTTTGAATATGGGAATGTGAACTGGAATGAGTATCCAATCTTGCCATACACAATCCAGATTGTTCTTCCCATTTCCCCATATATTGTTAGCTCTGGTATCATAGAAATGGCAGAGTTTTCCTCCGGGTGTGTGCGCTCATCAATTTTGAGTGATTGTCAGTTGCCGAAGGGGAGGCTACGATGGTTTTCTTTTAACACGTATCTGGTGTTGCAGTGGACGATGTACAAAGATGATTATTCTACGATGATGACCTTTGACGGGACAGCAATGTTGCAAAAACCAGTTCCAAGTGTGTAAGAACAAACAGTCAGCAGTAGATAGATGTTTGGAGAAGGGAGAAGGGTTATGTGGAATTCTCAGTGAAGGAAGGCCTTTGGATGGCCGTTTTTGTTCCGTGTATAGCAAAATCATCATTGTTCTTTTGTTGTGTAAGGGAGGGAGGTTGCCTTAGTCTTATAATGCCATTACGGGCTCACCTTTTCTCTTTCTTTCTTTTGTTTGTTTGTATGTTTGTATTTTTTTTTAAACAATAAATTATGTCTTCCATTGTAACTAACAGAGCTGAATAGAAAAGAATTTCATTTAGTTACACGTCAAAAAAAGTCATTGTTGGTTGATATTTACTACAACTCCAACCTGTTTTAGGATGCCCGTTTGTCTTAAAATTGGACTATTGTTTTTTGTTTGCTGATTTGTAGTTGCTAACTTATGTTTGGTATGGCAATTGGAGAATCGAATTAACCATATATATATATTGGAGAATCGTATGAAACTAATCTTGCTTGTTAATCGATCCCGTGAACAATCTCTTTTGGCCTCTATCCATTTATGTATGAGACAATTAATTCGAGGCACTAATTGACGCATGGAAATTGAATCCGAGGCTTTAAGGTCTCTCGTTTGTTACTAAATCTTCATTAAATTATAATTGCATTACATGGTAAGTTCATTAAATACGTGAAACATACCTAGGAGTAAGATTGGATGACATGTTTAAGATTCGTTTTTTTTTTTGTTTTTTGTTTTCTAAAACCCAAGTTAAAAACTAACATTCCTTCCAAAAAAATAGTTTCAAAAATAATAAGAATAATGATAATAAGCGACTCATCAAATTAGTATTTAAAGCATTCAAAAAATAAATACACATGCGGCCAATTTTAATAATCATAACTCAGTTTTGAAGAAAAAAGAAAAGAAAAGAGAACGGCAATCACTTTACCGTTACGGAAGTGCGGGAGAGATTTAAATTTGAAATTCAAATTCTGAACCGTTGCCCTGTTTTTATTATTATTGGTAATAAATAAATAAATGCAATGTTTTTGCCGTATTAACAAAAAAATAAAAAATAAAAACTAAAGACTTGCGCCTCGAACCTTCCCAATCCGTTTTCTCTCGCCTTTTTATATTCCCATTTCCTCCACTCTTCCAATTCAATCTCTCTCTCTCTCTTTCTGTCTCTGTCTCTCGCGATCGAGTATGAGTTTTGTTCTGTTCTTTATCAATTGATCAATTTATCCGTGTTGGTTTAATCTCACTACTTTCGTCTTTGTTTCCCAGAGTCCATCGAGAATCGTCCAAAACCCTAACAGAAATTTTGCAGGCTCGCTCTTGGATTGCTATCCGAGAACAGTCCGAGGATGGGCCAGATCCAGTACTCCGAGAAGTACTTCGACGACACCTATGAGTATCGGTAATGTTTCTTCTTCTTCTTTTTCTTTATTTCGTTTGTAGGTTTGTGTGAGTCTCTTGTTTGTGTTCAATGACATAGATTTTATACGGTTTTTGTTCGTGTAGTCATGTTGTTCTCACACCAGAAGTCGCCAAGCTTCTCCCCAAGAATCGTCTCCTATCTGAAGTAAGTCGGAAAAAAATCGAGTTAGGGTTTTCAAGATTCATTGTTTGGTAGCACTGTAAGGACTATCAAGATGATTTGATTTTGACGAAGGGTGCTTTAATGAACATGTGGCTTTTTAAAAAAAGTAATTTATCAAAACCATGTCGGGTTGGTCTGTAAAATGATGATGTCTGCTTACATTTATCCGAACGATTATTATTCCAATAAATTTATGAAATCAGAGAGTTATTTCCAGAAATTGTTTGGGCTTTTTCCACTTGTGATCGTAAATGTTCTGCATATTTAAATGGTTTTTGTTTTGACACAACGGGGTTGTTTTCATAGATTCAAGAAATGGGTATTTTATCCCTTTTTGTTTTGCATGTTTCTGGGGAGTTCAATTTTGTGTGTGTATATTGATTGTTGTTTTTTCTATAGTTTATGAACATACGCCAAAAATAATGTTTCCCAAACAATGTCTACACTTTGCCCTCTTTTGATTGTGATTTCGAATTATTTGATTATCTGATTGGGACCTCTTATGCAGAATGAATGGCGTGCCATCGGGGTTCAGCAGAGTCGAGGGTGGGTCCATTACGCAATCCACAGGCCGGAGCCTCACATTATGCTTTTCAGGCGGCCTTTGAACTTCCAGCAGCAGCAGGAGAACCAGGTCCAGCAAAACATGCTTGCCAAGTGATGATTCTTTCATCGAAGTTCCCAGTTTGGTGTCCTCAATCAGCCACTTATTTTTTCTTTTTTCTTTTGTTCTTTTGTTTGTTCAAGTCAGTTTAGGGTCTAATGTTTCTGTCTTCGTTAGTGACTCGAATGTGAGTGCAACGTTGTAAGTTCTTATTTCTAATATGCCTATGAAGTAGTTGTGGCAACATTTTTTTTCCTTCTCTGGTTGTGGGTTTTCTGCTGTTTTTGTCTTGAAATTTAAGATATTGACCCTCTTGTCATATCGAGATAATTGCTTGTTTGTCTTTGGTTTATTAAGAGGATTTCTAATGTAAATGCTCTGTTGGTTGATGGCGATGTTTAAGGAAAATATGAAATAGGTGTTAAAATAGTTGCTTTCCAGCCCAAAGCTGGAATAACAATCTGAAATCGACTGTGAATAAATGTGGACTTTGCGTGGTCAGATTCTGGGTGCAATCAATACAAGAAAATTTTGTGGTTATTGTGGAATGTGGATGTATAAATAATTGTTTGGGTTTTGTCGACAGTTGGGACCTATATAGGCTATTGTTACAAATAATTTTTTATTATCTATTTTATTCATTTAAATAATACATTATCAATGGTATTAAAAACATAGAAAAAAGAAAATATATTTGTACACAAATATATAAATTTATCCATGTGTGTAAGTGTTTTAAAAATAGCAAAATAAAATTTTACTTTTGTTACAAAATCCCAAAAGTTAATCATCGAGTAATGCTCAAACTTGTTTACTGGATAAAAAATTATGGAGATGATTTTCTCATAACAAGTATAATATATTTTATTCTTTCATGATACATGATTTTTGTAAGAAATATGACACTTTGATGGTCACTAAATCAAGAATAAATGTGCAAAATATTCATTTAGTTTACTAAAGAATCCTTTCAGCCAAAGAACTTTTTTATAAATTTCAATAATAGTCATGCACTTTGCTTTAGTAGTAGACATAGTAGTTGTAGTTCTAAGTCTCTAATGAAATCAAAATCAACATACTCAATGACTTAATCTTTAGTCCTATCAAATTGTAAGCAAATATCATGGTACCACGCAAGTATCTAAAAATCCATTAAACTTTCATTCAGTATTTCTTACTAGGATTTTACTCATCATATTCATAGCATTAGACAAAATAGGCCTTGAGCAAACCATGGCCCGTTTAACATGCCTAAACAGTTTTAGCGTATTACATATTAAACTTATGTAGAATTTTCTCAATATACCTTTTCTGACCTAGGCATAATTTATCTACTTTTCCGTTTTTGATAATCTCTATGACAAATATCTTCTTTGTAGCTCCCAGAAGTTTCATATCAAATTCTTTGTTAAGCAGAACTTTAACTTTTATGGTTTTATCTTTATCCATGACTATTATCAACATATTATCGATATATATAAGCAAATATATAAAAGAGTCGTCACTCCTTTTAAATAAACATATATATCAAAACTACTTCTATTAAAATTATTTGAAATCATAAAAGAGTCAAGCCTTTTTATACTAATGCTTGAGTGATTGTTTCAAACCAAAGATTAGTTTCATACCTAACTACTCTAGCTCAAGATCATGCCGAGTAACAATACCAAGCAAGGCTCGAATTGAACTATGCTTAACAATTGGAGAAAATACATCAATATAATCCATATTTGGAACTTGATTGTAACCCTTTGTAACAGGTCTAGCTTTAAACCTAGAATCTTTAATTTTCGGAATTCCCTTCGAAACACGCATTTGCAACGAATAACCTTTCTGTCCTTAGACAATTTCACAAGCTCTCATGCTTTGTTCTTGTGAATTGATTTCATCTTCTCTTGCATATCTATCATCCACTTGTTTGAATAATTACAAGTGACTGCATCAAGATAAGTAGATAGCTTTTAATTGCCATCAATATTTTCAATCACATTCAAGGCATATGTAACCAAATTTGCTTTGTCATTGTATCTTTATATAAACTTAATTTCTTGCCTTAGTCTATTATTGACATTAGAATATTAAGGAGTTAGAGGTGGTATGGAAGATGAAGAAACAACTCTCTTTTGAGATGTCTAACTAGACTGAGTTGGACCATATGAAAATAATAAACTGGATTGAGAAGTTGATAAATATTGTCTTTAATTAATATCAAACTCCACGTGTCTAGTAATACTCTTCTAATTTGTCTTACAAAAATCATAAGAGTATAAATTATTTAATATAACAATTATATAATAACCTTTTTGGTTTATAGATACCATAATTTATATCCCTTAACACTAGTCGTATAGCTTAGATAAATACATTTAATATATCTAAGCTTCACTTTACCATTATCAACATGAGCATATGCATGACAACCAAATATTTTTAAATCAGAATAATTTGTAGGAGTACCAGTCCATACATCATATAGTATTTTATTCTCAATAGTAGTAGAAATAGACCAGTTAATAAGAAAACACGTTGTAATAGTCATTTTAGTCTAAAACTACTGTGGTAACTTTGTATGGGACAACATGCACCGAACTCTTTCCATAATGGTCCTGTTAATATATCTTGTAACTCTATTTTGCTAGAGTTTGAGGAACTGCCAAATGATGCATAATTCTTTTAAACTTGCAGAAAGTATTAAATTTATTAGAATATAACTCCAAACCTATGTGGTTATGTCCCTACGAAGCCTTTTTACCTATTGCCCTATTTACTTTTTAATCATAATCTTCTAGTTGTTTGAAAGTAGATAATGCATTACTCTTATGCCTAAAAAAGAATGTCCATACTGAAAATTCATCAATAATAGTTAGCATATAAATAGCACTACTTTTAGGAGCCGCTTTTGCCGGCTCCCAAAAATCAAATTGGGCTCTCTTTTGTTTACAAAAGGAAATAATCTAGAGTTCCTTTGGTTTTGTGAGTGCTTTTGGTAAATTGGACTCTTTTTTGTTTACCATAGACACACAATGTTCATAAAACTTAATATTATTAATGTTTTATCTTATAATAAATCTTATTCTATTCGACTTAATTATTTCATATCACTCATATGCCCTAGACGCATATGTCATAATTTAGAAATATTAAGATCAGACATAGAAGAAGAGGTTACAATAGTAATAGCTCCTAAAATTGTGAACCTCATAAAACATATAACTACTTAGCTATCTTATGACCTTTCATCACTATAAGAGAACCTTTGCTGATCTTGATCACTGCACATTCACTGGTGCACATAATCCACTTAATAATATATATCTTATATCTCTAAGTGTTATGACCACATTGTTATGAGTTTTAATTTTGATTGTATTAATCCCGATAACTTTGTAAGAGACATTGTTCTTCATAATAATACTATCTGATTGCACATAGTTTCATATGTTAAACACTAGTCCCAAATGGGACACATATGAAACGTGCATCCAGAATTGAGGATCCACTACTCATGTGTGTTATTAGAATTGAAAACCATAAAGATCTCTCTATCACTATAAGTCTCAACTACATCAGCCTCACCATATTTCTCTGGTTGTTTTCTAACTCTTTTATTTTTGTTCTGCAACTTGTAACACTCAAAGATAACACAAAATTTATTATCACTATTTGAAAACCTCAATCTTCCCTTTATATTACCACTAGAATTAGGATTGCATTATTGTCTACAACGAACAACAATATCTTTTGCATATGACTCAAAGTTAGAACCACTAATAATCTCTTTTATCTTATCATGCAAAAATGAAGCCTCATAAACCTCATCAATAATGAATGTGTCACGACTATGAAGTCAACAATATCAAATCCTATTTATCGTATTTAACTTCAATCGATTCTAAATGAAAAATAATTTCTTTAAATATGACTAGATGATCTTTAAGATATGTACCTTTTGTTAAACGATGATAATATAATTAGTACTTCAAGTGCAACTTACTAGTTAAACTCTTTGTCATACAAAATTATTCTAATTTCAAACATAGGGCAATCACACTTTCCTCTTGCAACACATCATGTAAAATCTAATTAGATAAATGTAAATGTTTTTGGGATAGAGCCTTACGATCTTTATGTTATTTATCCTCGGTTATCCATGAAGAGGACATATTATTGAACCTTAAAAATGCATCATCAAGATCTATATGCGTAAAAACAACCTACATCTTAACTTGTCATAAAGAAAACTTGTTATTATGATCCAATAGTGGAATATCAAGAAATCCAATAAAAGAAAACAAGAACCTTGAAGTGGTGAATATAGATAACCAAAAACCTTGGAGCTCTGATACAAGTTTGTTATAAATTAGATGAAAACGATAAAAGAAAATTAAAATAAAAGTAGATCTCAAGAGAAATCAAAGTAAAGAAAAACATTAAGATTTACATAAAAAGCCAAGACAAAAAACCATGGCCAAAAAGAAAACATTTCACTATGTTGTAAGAGCAGAAAGGATAGAACGTATGAGATTGTTCATATGACTTATGGCACTACCCTAACGACAGTCCAGAACCCTTTAAATATGATATTACAAATAATTTGCGAATATCTCTTTTATTCCTTTAAATAATACATAAAAATCATGGGTACGAAGAAAAAGGAAATAATGAAATTTGGGTTACTTGTAGATAGATAAAATGATATATAACTGGATGGAACCAACCGCGGTTGCAACTAGAAGAATCTAAGTGCTCATCTAAAGTGATATATGCTCAGAGCATTAGTAGTGTCTCAATATATTTTAGTTAAAATTTAGTTAGGAAAGGGTTTTTTTTTTCAAATTTTAGCTAGCCACTTTTTACTAACGTAATATTTTATTACTTTAAAATTTGGGTCTCTTTATTTTTATTGTTTATTTTAATTTGATTTTATAATACAATAAAGATATAATATTATTTAGCTAAAGGAAATGACTCTCCAAATTTGAAGAATCATTTAGTTTAAAGCCAAATTTTCTATTTATTTAACTCTCTCAATTTACCTAATTAAATTATAATTTTAGCTCAGTACCAATACTCTTAGAATACTCACAATGGAATAGTTAAATGTTTTAATAAATTTTTCTATCTGGAATAATATTACCTACAAATTTGACTCAAAATCTGTGTTTTATCTAAAAATTTTATTAAATATCAAATATCGAGGCAACGGTTAGCTAAATTTGACTAGCTTGTGCATCGAAGTTTGAAATTTTAATAAAAATTTTAGTCAAGATACATACTTCGAATCAAATATGTGATTAATATTACTCTACGTAAATAAATTTATTGAAATATTTGATTATTTTAAGTGTGAATGTACTTAAAATAGTATAAGAGTACATTATACTATTGCTATTTTAAGTACATTATACTATTGCTATTGCTATAAATTTTTATTCCTATTTCGATGGATGTATAGTAAAAATTTAAAGATATTAAAAAAATTACATGCATTAGGTCCTCCATCTTTATCTCTATATAATAAATTATAATTTTTTATTTTTTATTTAATATTTTTTTAATATCATCTATTTATTACAACCAATTAAAAATACACAATTACATATATAACAAGAAATATATTAAAAAAATATTTAGAGGATCAATAGTAATCCTTCAAATATGGAGATTTTCTCTCCAATATTTATTTTTATTCTCTAAATTTTAAAGTTTAAAGGACCTGATGTAAGATTTTTTTTTAAATTTATTTTTTTTAAAATTTAAAACTAAAAAAATAGTGAAAAAGTTGAGATTTTTTTTCCATTATAACTAACTACACAGGCACACACATTTCCATTTAAATAATGATTTGTTTGTTTTTTTTTTTTTTAACACACACAACAGGGGCGAGAAATTGGACACCGCTCCGGCCTGAATTTTCCACTACCCAAGACAGGTACCATCTTATTCGAGTTAGGGTTCCTCGTGTAATCATCATTCCTATTTGGTCTTCTTGCGATTCTTTTCCAAAGATAAAATGAATTCTGGGTGATGATTTTATTTCTTTTATTTTACTTTTTAAACTAGAGTGGCCTTGTTCACGAATCTACTACACCTCCAAGATCCTCCATGGATTAGAGTTATAGATTTTATTTTATTTATCTGAAAATTGAGCCGCTCTACATTTTATTTTATTTTTTTTGCGTTCAGATAGTATTTATGGTTTTTGTTGCGCTATTTGTTGCCTTTGAATTATGAGTTCGATTGTCACTACAATTTCATTTCAATCCTGTTGCATAGTTTTTAGAGTCTGATCTGCTTCTGGGGTTCGACCACGTAGTTTGTCTGTACCATTACTTATTGTAATTTGTCTGTTTTTTATTTTTGCTGCTTTGTTTGTCTCTTTGAATGTTCTGTGTCCATGAAATTATGTTTGTTGACTTGATTTTGTGGTAGTGGCATGATGGTTTGGGCCTTAGGGACCTCTGAAGCAAGATTTCTTCTCTTTGATTCAGTACCAAATGTTTTCGTTGGGTCTTGTGTGTACATTTGCTTAAAAGTTGAAGCTATCTTACTCATAACTAAGTTACCCACTGTTCTTGTTACAGGGGACTTTGTTTCAGAGTAATGATTTTTATTCTTTTATTATTTGTTTTTCATATGTAGTTGAATGCTGCAGTTGTAATTTCCCCTGTTATTGTGCAGCTCCCACTACGACTGTTTTGGTTGGTCGGAATGGGACACTTGTAGAGATAGGAATAATGGTGGACGTCGGTGTGCCAGGCACCAGCATTGTCACTTAATTGTGACCTAGAAGTGAAGATTGTATGTTGAAAATAAACACTTTGCACACGTACACGATAATGCTGCATGTACCCATCCACAGGACTCTTTCCTTAAGGACCCCTTCAGTAGCTGTACCCTCATGCAATGAGGGGTACTCAATAGTAGTCACCTTTTGAATTTTTATTGGTATGTAATCAGATCATTATAGCCTCTTTGATGTTGATCGTAAGAAGCCTGTTGTTATTATAAGGAAAAGAAGGCATATCATAAACTGAACGTTACTTCTTATCTCAGTCTTTTAGTCTGCAGACCATAATTTGTTGTTTGAATTTCCAGTTACCTGCTGATTGGTGAGAAGAAGAATTGAAACTATCCCCGCACCGGCCACTAGATGTGAAACTATATAGTCAGTGTTGAATTAAGCATATATTGTGATATCATTTCAAGGGATCAACCCTGTGATTTGTAAAGATACCCGGCTTGAGACTACATGCCTTAGCTATTTTTTTCAATGACTGTCTGAGTTTTTTTTTTTTCCTTTACATGCAGTGATCTTGATGCCACGAGTGCGCAATGCTGCTCTGGTTACAGGGCTAGTTGCTTTTGCTGCTGCTGGGTTGGCATTTCCATTCTATATGGCGTAAGTAAATAGCATTTTCACTTGAAATGTAGCCCCTCCATTTTGGTTGGAACTTCAGAAATGCTTTTTTTCAGATCATCGAGGACGACGCCTGTGATTAACTCATCAAAGGCATTGCCACCCCAAGCTACTTTTAGAGGGCCTTACATAAACACTGGGTCACGTGATGTTGGTCCCGACAATCAGACTTATTCAAAGAAATGATTTATTTATGACAGGAGCCTCATGGTGTAAGTCGCATACTCGTTTTATGTGCTGCTTGTATGAACTCAAGTTCCAAGTAAACTTCTGCTCCGTGAGATGAGACTTTCGGATTTTGGGAGTTTTTGTTTCTATGAAAGTGCATGATGGCGAGGAAAGTGATGGCCCTGGCAATTTGTATTGACACTTGATTCCTGAAGTAGACACACATTCAGTCTTTCTATTAATTTCTAGGATAATTAAGCCGGTTTAAAATTGTTATAATAGAAAAGTTGCTCCAATTGTGCTCCACTCTGATGTTTCATGGAAACAATGTGAATAAGAGAGAAGGCAACATTCAGTTCAAGGTAATGTTTGTAAAAGCTTCTCTGGGAGGATGATAAGAAATTGCTATGCAAATTGTACTGTACTTGAGGTGGCAGAAGAGGTGATATTGAACTTGGACTCTGTAATTTTGTCAGCTGTTGCGTATAATTGTGTGAATGCTCAGTAAACTTTGTTGGGCTGAAAATAGCCTATCAAAGGCCAAAGCGAAGATCTCTAAGACGTTATCGGCCTCCTCACATGTATTATTAGGCCCCGAGGCTTAAATCAGCACAAAATGTTTGTAGGCCTATTGATGATAGGAAGAAAAGGTGTTCTTCAACCTGGTACACATCCCAAATAGGTGTTCTAATTCTATTAGTAGATGATTTTAATTTGTTTTGGGTTATTCAATCTAAGACTGATGTTTTAAACTAAAATTATTATTATTATTTTTAAAAATAAGGTTGAAGTGGAGTGATCAATGCATACTCAAACGACAAGCCCAACGCCGCCGCCGCCAAACCGCTGCCCCACTCCATTGGAACTTTTCCGGTAGCGTCAGATTTGGAAAAACCGCTCAATGTGTGACGTGTCTTGCTATCCCACCCAACTGACGATAACACCCCTCATCATTCCGCGCGAAAAGACGGCGAGCTCCTCTACGGGCCTGACGTGGCCGGTTTCGATTGGACTGCCGTCTCCCAGCCAGGTTCACTGGCACAGACAGAGTCACAGTCTCACCGTCGTCCTCTCCCGCCCCTGGCTATGTCCTGGTCCATCAATGATGCTTTCAGGAACCCATTCCCAAACCCCAATCCCTCACGCAATCACTCTCTCTCTCTACGATCGTCTTCTTCGATGGCGCTTTCTCTCTCTACTGCAACTGCGTTTCCTACTCCAGTCAGCTCTCTTCTCCGCTTCCTTCCCTGCCCCGTCCCCAAACCCCTCACCATCGCCGCCACCGCAAGGAAGCGAAGCTTCTTCGTCTCCTCCGCTCTGCGGGTCGCTGCCCCGACGACTCATCCGTCGATTTCTGAAGGTTTCGACGCCATCGCTGATGATGAATCGAGCGGAGACGCTTTGTCCCTCAGATTCGGGTGGCGAGACCACTGGTACCCAGTTTCCCTGATCGAGGACCTCGATCCTTCAGTCCCTACGCCGTTTCAGCTCCTCGGCCGTGATATCGTCATCTGGTTCGACCCTTCCCGCGCCCAGTGGGCCGCCTTCGACGACAAGTGCCCCCACCGCCTCGCCCCTCTCTCGGTTCGAGTTTGGATTCATTTTCTTTCTATTTTTTTTCAATTTCTGGTACTGGGTTGAAGTGTTTAGTGCATTTGAACCCTGTTCGGACTTTGCTCTTTTTGTAGGAAGGACGGATCGATGAGGACGGGAATTTGCAGTGCTCGTACCATGGATGGTCGTTTGATGGATGTGGATCGTGCACCCGGATCCCTCAGGCTGCGCCTGAAGGTCCTGAAGCTCGCGCCATTCGGTCTCCCAGAGCTGGTGCTATCAAGCTGCCAACAGTGGTGTCTCAGGGATTACTCTTTGTTTGGCCGGACGAGAATAGTCGGGAGCGATCTCTGATCACCAGGCCTCCCATGTTAGCTGTCCTTCTCAATTTATATTTGTAATTGCATCGATGATTTAGACCAATGACCATTACTTGTGCAATATATTAGGTGTGCAAGTTTAATTTCATAGCAGCATAGTGTGTCACCTAAAATGCTGTCCTAATATTAATGAACTTGTAATACTGGTAGCAAGACAGCATCGTTTTGGTCCCAAACTTCATCTGATTCTTTGAGGGTGACCTTAGCAACACATTCCTGTTTATTACATTATAATAAATGTTTCCTGTCTGGGCATGGCATATGCTAATGTATTAAGCATCGCTCTGTAGAATCATAAGAATCATTAGCATATGCTCACTCTTTTAATGTAAGCGGGTTTGTTCATTTGCTAAATTGATTAGGCTTCCAGATGACTTTGACAAGCCTGAGTTCTCAATGGTGACGATTCAGCGTGATCTGTTTTACGGTTATGATACCCTTATGGAAAATGTCTCTGATCCATCCCACATTGATTTTGCACATCACAAGGTATGCAATTGTTAACCAGTAATTCATTATTTCCTGATCTTGAAATAGAGCTATGTTCCCGATTGCTTGTATTAGTTTGGCGTATTTGCATGCTTTGACCAAATTGAAAGAGTTTGAAGTGCCACATTGAATTTAAAGCCTTTGCTGTGCCAAGTGCCCTCATTAAATTTTTTAGTAACTTCTGTTGTTTGAGGATGTTTCATTGAGGTGATTACTATGAAAGGTAGTGGAATGGTCATTAGTATTGGAATTTTTGGCCGGACAACTGCTTCAATTTCTTTCAAGTTAAAATGATCTTTTTTTCAAGTATAATATTGGGCATATATATGGCCTTTTTTGTCATTTTTACCTTGGTTACTCATGGAGTGTGAGAGGGTTGCCTTTCTTTCCCATTATATCATTTCTTTCAAATGTGACATGCCAGAAGGCATTGACATTAATCACTACGCTGGGCTAATCATTCTGCAGGTCACGGGGAGGAGGGATAGAGCAAAGCCTTTGCCATTTAAAATGGATTCTAGTGGCCTTTGGGGCTTTGCTGGATCAAATGATGGGAACCCAAAAATAAGTGCTAAATTTGTTGCACCATGTTATTACATGAACAAGTATGCTCATTTGTACCATCTTGCTGGCAGCAGTTTGTGTTCACTGACAATGTATTGATTGGTAGATGTGATAGGTGCAGTTGATTAAGTAAGGTAGAATCAGCATTATTCGACCAATTTTAGTTGTAGAGAATCCAAAGCCCCCCACAATGCTCTTATTGCAGTGATGGAAACATTGCAAGATTATTATAAGTTTAATGCCTTACCTCTCATCTTCCTTAATGTTGCCAGCAGATTTAAGAAAGAAAGAAAAAGAAAGTCAACTACTAGACACTTAACTGCCTGTGTTTTTTTTTAATCCCTTGAATATCCTGATGAAGAGGTAGTTTAAGTGAAGTATATCTCCATTTATATGCTGTAGGTTAATAAGTGGTGGGAGATTTCATTTTCTTAATAACGAGTGCTTAGATGTTTAGTGCATGTTATTTCTAGCCAAAATAACCCTGTACTTTATTTGTTCTTTTTTTTTCACAGAATAGAGATAGACGCCAAACTTCCTATAGTTGGTGATCAGAAGTGGATAATATGGATTTGCTCCTTCAATGTGCCAATGGCTCCGGGGAAGACCCGCTCAATTGTTTGTAGTGCCAGAAACTTCTTTCAGTTCACAATGCCAGGATCTGCCTGGTGGCAGGTAAGTTTTATTCAGCTAAGCAGTTTCAATAGACCTAAATGGAGGGCGACAGAAGAGAATAGAAGCATTAAATTGGTAGATTATGAGAAAACTTTTCTTAATTGGTAGTAACCTAATTTCCAAATATCCATATCTCTTCTGTGGCTTAAAATAAGGTTGGTAAATTATGTTGTTTGCCCCTATGGCCTTACTGCCTTGTGGTTGCTTCAGGTGGTCCCTAGGTGGCATGAACATTGGACCTCAAATAAGGTATATGATGGAGACATGATCGTCCTCCAGGGTCAAGAGAAGGTCTTCCTTTCAAAGTCAGTGGATGGTTCTGCCAATGTTAATGAGGAGTACACGAAGCTCACTTTTACACCAACGCAGGCAGATCGTTTTGTTTTGGCATTTCGGAATTGGCTGCGGGTGCATGGCAACAACCAACCCGATTGGTTTGGCATCAGCAACCAACAGCCTCTGCCATCAACCATCCTATCCAAACGCCAGGTATGGAAAGTCATTCATTTCCATGTAAAGCAGACGAGAAAGTATTTCCTTGCCACACTGAAGTGTCTGAAATGCACAGAAGATGTGATTATTTTGGTCCTAAGAAATCCGTAGGAGATAAAAACACATGTTTGCCATTTGAGATGGATGGTAGCTGCAAAGGTTCAAGGTTTCTGTTTGTCCCCGCTGGGTTTGACGTTAAAAGCAATGTGAATCTATCATCACCACAATGGAGGGAAATATGAAAAGTTTTTCATACCATTTTGTCTTAAGTTTTTTTTTTTTTTCCATTACAGATGCTGGATAGATATGAGCAGCATACTCTGAAATGCGCATCATGTAGAGAAGCATACACCACGTTCCAGGCACTGCAAAAGTTCCTCCTCGGTGCAGCTGCAGTGTGCTGCTCGACGGCGGGAATCCCTGCAGAGTTGCTGTTTCGGATCATTTTGGGGGGACTTGCGCTTGTGAGTTTTGCGCTGGCGTATGCCCTGTATGAATTACAGAAGAACTTTGTATTCGTTGATTATGTTCATGCCAAAATTGAATGAATTAAAAACTACTTTAGGTTGCAGAATCAATTCCAATTAATCCTTATTTTTAAAATTTTCGCCTTATCAACTATAGAAACTTACAGAAGCAATACACCTGTTATATCATGTAACGTAATATTACACCTACTTAATAGATGAGACAACACCCCCTTAAAAGCCAAAAATATATGTTCACATATGTATGGACTAATTGGGTGCTTAATTAACTATAACACTGAGAGCTTGCTTCATTATCACTTCACGGTGCCATATTTGATCGTTTAAAATATGATTGTTGCAAACACTAAAATGAAACTTTGAACATTACAACAAGCAAACCATTCTCTACATAATCTCAAGATATCAGTGTGATGCCGTTGAGAAATAAGTTTACGTCTTAATTCATAAAATACCATATATATATATATATATATATATATCAAATAATGTCTATGATATCTTATATTGCTATCGCTTTCATTTAAATCAATGATTGATCATTATTGTTTTTTATTTATGTTCAGCAGATTTTTAAAGGATGTTGGGTAAGTTAATAGATATTTGATAGGTTTTTTATATTTTGAAAAAAAAAAATCATTCAACCAAGTCTAGTACATTTTTTCCTAATATTAAAATGTTTTTTAAATTGAGCAATTTGATAAAAATATTAGATTTTATTTCCACAAAAATTAAGTATTAATTTTTTTAAAGGGATGGATTTAAATTTATTTCAAACTAATTATTCTAAATACCTACCATCTTAATTATTCAATTTTTTTGATTAAATAATATTATATATAGGTAAATTGTGTAAGTAATTCTCGCAAACTCATCATTGATATTGATTTAATATTATTTTATGTACAAAATTTGAAAGAGTTCAATTATTTTATTTTATTTTATTTCATATTAATACAATAATATAAAAAGTGTTCATACCCGAATTTTATATATATATATATATATATTGGGAATTGGTTTTTAAAATTTTACGACACATATATTATATAAACAATACATGTCCTTTGCGCATGTTTTTTTTTTTTTTTTTTTTTTGATGTGATAATAAACATGTCCAATACAATAATAAATTTGATGTGATAATATTTTTTTAAGTCCTGACCAAATTACGGATAAAATTTGACCAAATTAATGGTTAATAAAATATTAACACGTGCATGACAATACTTGTAATTTTTTTTTTGTGCATAAAATATTTTTCATATTATTTATTCTTCGAAGGCTCAAAGTTATTATTATGAACAAAATTAAAGGAAAAAGTTCGGCGCACGAATATTCCCTATTTTCCCGCACATGTGACATTTATTTATTTATATTTATTATTATTATTTGGAAAAAAACACGCGAGCATTTATTTCATTCGTTGGCCCAAATCCGCGCCCGCGAAACCTGAAATTTTAACGAAATTCAAATCCCCCACTACGAAATTCGAATTATAAGACCCCATCGATCTGAGACGTCCGTTTAATCGCACGGTCCGTCCTCTCTATCCGCGCCGAACCAAACCAACCAATCAAATCGCAAGCTTCATACCCTACATATACCCAAGCAGGAACTAGACCAAACACGTACATTCCAATATTCAATCCCTCCCCCTCTCACTCTTACACTCTGAACAACAATGGCACCGAAGGCAGAGAAGAAGCCAGCGGAGAAGACACCGGCGACTGCAGTGGCGGCGGCGGAGAAGGCCCCGACGGAGAAGAAGACGAAGGCACCGGCGGAGAAAAAGGTGGGGAAGGACGGGTCGTTGTCGGAGAAGAAGAAGAAGCGGGCGAAGAAGAGCGTGGAGTCGTACAAGATGTACATCTTCAAGGTCCTGAAGCAGGTTCACCCGGACATCGGTGTCTCTGGAAAGGCCATGGGGATCATGAACAGCTTCATCAACGACATCTTTGAGAAGCTCGCTGGGGAGTCCTCTAAGCTCGCCAGGTACAACAAGAAGCCCACCATCACCTCCAGGGAGATCCAGACTGCTGTTCGGTTGGTCCTTCCGGGTGAGCTCGCCAAACATGCCGTGTCGGAGGGTACCAAGGCTGTCACCAAGTTCACCAGTGCTTAGGTGTGTTTTTTTGTCTTAGAGATAAACCATAATCATAGTAATTATTGGTTCTGTTGATTTCTAGCGTTCTCATGTCTTTTAGGTCGCTGGGTTCATGTAATTTGTTGCTCTATTTATTTGGGTGTTGGACTAATGAATTTCCGTTACTAATGTTGTATGACAGAAGAATCCAATGTGGTCACCCTGGGCTACTTTTAGAGGGCCTTACATAAACACTGGGTCACGTGATGTTGGTCCAGACAATCGAACTTATTCAAGAAATGATTTATTTATGACAGGGAGCCTCATGGTGTAAGTCGCATACTGTTTTTATGTGCTGTGAACTCAAGTTCCAAGTAAACTTCATGCTCTAAGTGAGATGAGACTTTCGGATTTTTTGGAAAGTTTTTGTTTCTATGAAAGTGCATGATGGCGAGGAAAGTGATGGCCCTGGCAATTTGTATTGACACTTGATTCCTGAAGTGACACACATTCAGTCTTTCTATTAATTTCTAGGATAATTAAGCCGGTTTAAAATTGTTATAATAGAAAAGTTGCTCCAATTGTCTCCACTCTGATGTTTCATGGAAAACATGAATAAGAGAGAAGGCAACATTCAGTTCAAGGTAATGTTTGTAAAAGCTTCTCTGGGAGGATGATAAGAAATTTCAGCAAATTGTACCGTAATGGAGGTGGCAGAAGAGGTGATATTGAACTTGGACTCTGTAATTTTGTTCGCTGTTGCGTATAATTGTGTGAATGCTCAGTAAACTTTGTTGGGCTGAAAATAGCCTATCAAAGGCCAAAGCGAAGATCTCTAAGACGTTATCGGCCTCCTCACATGTATTATTATGCCCGAGGCTTAAATCAGCACAAAATGTTTGTAGGCCTATTGATGATAGGAAGAAAAGGTGTTCTTCAACCTGGTACACATCCCAAATAGGTGTTCTAATTCTATTAGTAGATGATTTTAATTTGTTTTGGGTTATTCAATCTAAGACTGATGTTTCAAAACTAAAATTATTATTATTATTTTTAAAAATAAGGTTGAAGTGGAGTGATCAATGCTACTCAAACGACAAGCCCAACGCCGCCGCCGCCAAACCGCTGCCCCACTCCATTGGAACTTTTCCGGTAGCGTCAGATTTGGAAAAACCGCTCAATGTGTGACGTGTCTTGCTATCCCACCCAACTGACGATAACACCCCTCATCATTCCGCGCGAAAAGACGGCGAGCTCCTCTACGGGCCTGACGTGGCCGGTTTCGATTGGACCGTCGTCTCCCAGCCAGGTTCACTGGCACAGACAGAGTCACAGTCTCACCGTCGTCCTCTCCCGCCCCTGGCTATGTCCTGGTCCATCAATGATGCTTTCAGGAACCCATTCCCAAACCCCAATCCCTCACGCAATCACTCTCTCTCTCTACGATCGTCTTCTTCGATGGCGCTTTCTCTCTCTACTGCAACTGCGTTCCTACTCCAGTCAGCTCTCTTCTCCGCTTCCTTCCCCGCCCCGTCCCCAAACCCCTCACCATCGCCGCCACCGCAAGGAGCTGAAGCTTCTTCGTCTCCTCCGCTCTGCGGGACGACTCATCCGTCGATTTCTGAAGGTTTCGACGCCATCGCTGATGATGAATCGAGCGGAGACGCTTTGTCCCTCGGATTCGGGTGGCGAGACCACTGGTACCCAGTTTCCCTGATCGAGGACCTCGATCCTTCAGTCCCTACGCCGTTCCAGCTCTCGGCCGTGATATCGTCATCTGGTTCGACCCTTCCCGCGCCCAGTGGGCCGCCTCGACGACAAGTGCCCCCACCGCCTCGCCCCTCTCTCGGTTCGAGTTTGGATTCATTTTCTTTCTATTTTTTCAATTTCTGGTACTGGGTTGAAGTGTTTAGTGCATTTGAACCCTGTTCGGACTTTGCTCTTTTTGTAGGAAGGACGGATCGATGAGGACGGGAATTTGCAGTGCTCGTACCATGGATGGTCGTTTGATGGATGTGGATCGTGCACCCGGATCCCTCGGCTGCGCCTGAAGGTCCTGAAGCTCGCGCCATTCGGTCTCCCAGAGCTGGTGCTATCAAGCTGCCAACAGTGGTGTCTCAGGGATTACTCTTTGTTTGGCCGGACGAGAATAGTCGGGAGCGATCTCGATCACCAGGCCTCCCATGTTAGCTGTCCTTCTCAATTTATATTTGTAATTGCATCGATGATTTAGACCAATGACCATTACTTGTGCAATATATTAGGCGTGCAAGTTTAATTTCATAGCAGCATAGTGTGTCACCTAAAATGCTGTCTAATATTAATGAACTTGTAATACTGGTAGCAAGACAGCATCGTTTTGTCCCAAACTTCATCTGATTCTTTGAGGGTGACCTTAGCAACACATTCCTGTTTATTACATTATAATAAATGTTTCTTGTCTGGGCATGGCATATGCTAATGTATTAAGCATCGCTCTGTAGAATCATAAGAATCATTAGCATATGCTCACTCTTTTAATGTAAGCGGGTTTGTTCATTTGCTAAATTGATTAGGCTTCCAGATGACTTTGACAAGCCTGAGTTCTCAATGGTGACGATTCAGCGTGATCTGTTTTACGGTTATGATACCCTTATGGAAAATGTCTCTGATCCATCCCACATTGATTTTGCACATCAAGGTATGCAATTGTTAACCAGTAATTCATTATTTCCCGATCTTGAAATAGAGCTATGTTCCCGATTGCTTGTATTAGTTTGGCATATTTGCATGCTTTGACCAAATTGAAAGAGTTTGAAGTGCCACATTGAATTTAAAGCCTTTGCTGTGCCAAGTGCCCTCATTAAATTTTTAGTAACTTCTGTTGTTTGAGGATGTTTCATTGAGGTGATTACTATGAAAGGTAGTGGAATGGTCATTAGTATTGGAATTTTTGGCCGGACAACTGCTTCAATTGCTTTCAAGTTAAAATGATCTTTTTTTTCAAGTATAATATTGGGCATATATAGGCCTTTTTTGTCATTTTTACCTTGGTTACTCATGGAGTGTGAGAGGGTTGCCTTTCTTTCCCATTATATCATTTCTTTCAAATGTGACATGCCAGAAGGCATTGACATTAATCACTACGCTGGGCTAATCATTCTGCAGGTCACGGGGGGAGGGATAGAGCAAAGCCTTTGCCATTTAAAATGGATTCTAGTGGCCTTTGGGGCTTTGCTGGATCAAATGATGGGAACCCAAAAATAAGTGCTAAATTTGTTGCACCATGTTATTACATGAACAAGTATGCTCATTTGTACCATCTTGCTGGCAGCAGTTTGTGTTCACTGACAATGTATTGATTGGTAGATGTGATAGGTGCAGTTGATTAAGTAAGGTAGAATCAGCATTATTCGACCAATTTTAGTTGTAGAGAATCCAAAGCCCCCACAATGCTCTTATTGCAGTGATGGAAACATTGCAAGATTATTATAAGTTTAATGCCTTACCTCTCATCTTCCTTAATGTTGCCAGCAGATTTAAGAAAGAAAGAAAAAATAAAGTCAACTACTAGACACTTAACTGCCTGTTTTTTTTAATCCCTTGAATATCCTGATGAAGAGGTAGTTTAAGTGAAGTATATCTCCATTTATATGCTGTAGGTTAATAAGTGGTGGGAGATTTCATTTTCTTAATAACGAGTGCTTAGATGTTTAGTGCATGTTATTTCTAGCCAAAATAACCCTGTACTTTATTTGTTCTTTTTTTTTTCACAGAATAGAGATAGACGCCAAACTTCCTATAGTTGGTGATCAGAAGTGGATAATATGGATTTGCTCCTTCAATGTGCCAATGGCTCCGGGGAAGACCCGCTCAATTGTTTGTAGTGCCAGAAACTTCTTTCAGTTCACAATGCCAGGATCTGCCTGGTGGCAGGTAAGTTTTATTCAGCTAAGCAGTTTCAATAGACCTAAATGGAGGGCGACAGAAGAGAAATAGAAGCATTAAATTGGTAGATTATGAGAAAACTTTTCTTAATTGGTAGTAACCTAATTTCCAAATATCCATCTCTTCTGTGGCTTAAAATAAGGTTGGTAAATTATGTTGTTTGCCCCTATGGCCTTACTGCCTTGTGGTTAGTTCAGGTGGTCCCTAGGTGGCATGAACATTGGACCTCAAATAAGGTATATGATGGAGACATGATCGTCCTCCAGGGTCAAGAGAAGGTCTTCCTTTCAAAGTCAGTGGATGGTTCTGCCAATGTTAATGAGGAGTACACGAAGCTCACTTTTACACCAACGCAGGCAGATCGTTTTGTTTGGCATTTCGGAATTGGCTGCGGGTGCATGGAACAACCAACCCGATTGGTTTGGCATCAGCAACCAACAGCCTCTGCCATCAACCATCCTATCCAAACGCCAGGTATGGAAAGTCATTCATTTCCATGTAAAGCAGACGAGAAAGTATTTCCTTGCCACACTGAAGTGTCTGAAATGCACAGGAAGATGTGATTATTTTGGTCCTAAGAAATCCGTAGGAGATAAAAACACATGTTTGCCATTTGAGATGGATGGTAGCTGCAAAGGTTCAAGGTTTCTGTTTGTCCCCGCTGGGTTTGACGTTAAAAGCAATGTGAATCTATCATCACCACAATGGGAGGGAAATATGAAAAGTTTTTCATACCATTTTGTCTTAAGTTTTTTTTTTTTCCATTACAGATGCTGGATAGATATGAGCAGCATACTCTGAAATGCGCATCATGTAGAGAAGCATACACCACGTTCCAGGCACTGCAAAAGTTCCTCCTCGGTGCAGCTGCAGTGTGCTGCTCGACGGCGGGGAATCCCTGCAGAGTTGCTGTTTCGGATCATTTTGGGGGGACTTGCGCTTGTGAGTTTTGCGCTGGCGTATGCCCTGTATGAATTACAGAAGAACTTTGTATTCGTTGATTATGTTCATGCCAAAATTGAATGAATTAAAAACTACTTTAGGTTGCAGAATCAATTCCAATTAATCCTTATTTTTAAAATTTTCGCCTTATCAACTATAGAAACTTACAGAAGCAATACACCTGTTATATCATGTAACGTAATATTACACCTACTTAATAGATGAGACAACACCCCTTAAAAGCCAAAAATATATGTTCACATATGTATGGACTAATTGGGTGCTTAATTAACTATAACACTGAGAGCTTGCTTCATTATCACTTCACGGTGCCATATTTGATCGTTTAAAATATGATTGTTGCAAACACTAAAATGAAACTTTGAACATTACAACAAGCAAACCATTCTCTACATAATCTCAAGATATCAGTGTGATGCCGTTGAGAAATAAGTTTTACGTCTTAATTCATAAAATACCATATATATATATATATATATATATATATATATCAAATAATGTCTATGATATCTTATATTGCTATCGCTTTCATTTAAATCAATGATTGATCATTATTGTTTTTTATTTATGTTCAGCAGATTTTTAAAGGATGTTGGGTAAGTTAATAGATATTTGATAGGTTTTTTATATTTTGAAAAAAAAAATCATTCAACCAAGTCTAGTACATTTTTTCCTAATATTAAAATGTTTTTTAAATTGAGCAATTTGATAAAAATATTAGATTTTATTTCCACAAAAATTAAGTATTAATTTTTTTAAAGGGATGGATTTAAATTTATTTCAAACTAATTATTCTAAATACCTACCATCTTAATTATTCAATTTTTTTGATTAAATAATATTATATATAGGTAAATTGTGTAAGTAATTCTACTTAAACTCATCATTGATATTGATTTAATATTATTTTATGTACAAAATTTGAAAGAGTTCAATTATTTTATTTTATTTTATTTCATATTAATACAATAATATAAAAAGTGTTCATACCCGAATTTTATATATATATATATTGGGAATTGGTTTTTAAAATTTTACGACACATATATTATATAAACAATACATGTCCTTTGCGCATGTTTTTTTTTTTTTTTTGCATTTGATGTGATAATAAACATGTCCAATACAATAATAAATTTGATGTGATAATATTTTTTAAGTCCTGACCAAATTACGGATAAAATTTGACCAAATTAATGGTTAATAAAATATTAACACGTGCATGACAATACTTGTAATTTTTTTTTTGTGCATAAAATATTTTTCATATTATTTATTCTTCGAAGGCTCAAAGTTATTATTATGAACAAAATTAAAGGAAAAAGTTCGGCGCACGAATATTCCCTATTTTCCCGCACATGTGACATTTATTTATTTATATTTATTATTATTATTTGGAAAAAAACACGCGAGCATTTATTTCATTCGTTGGCCCAAATCCGCGCCCGCGAAACCTGAAATTTTAACGAAATTCAAATCCCCCACTACGAAATTCGAATTATAAGACCCCATCGATCTGAGACGTCCGTTTAATCGCACGGTCCGTCCTCTCTATCCGCGCTGAACCAAACCAACCAATCAAATCGCAAGCTTCATACCCTACATATACCCAAGCAGGAACTAGACCAAACACGTACATTCCAATATTCAATCCCTCCCCTCTCACTCTTACACTCTGAACAACAATGGCACCGAAGGCAGAGAAGAAGCCAGCGGAGAAGACACCGGCGACTGCAGTGGCGGCGGCGGAGAAGGCCCCGACGGAGAAGAAGACGAAGGCACCGGCGGAAAAAAAGGTGGGAAGGACGGGTCGTTGTCGGAGAAGAAGAAGAAGCGGGCGAAGAAGAGCGTGGAGTCGTACAAGATGTACATCTTCAAGGTCCTGAAGCAGGTTCACCCGGACATCGGTGTCTCTGGAAAGGCCATGGGATCATGAACAGCTTCATCAACGACATCTTTGAGAAGCTCGCTGGGGAGTCCTCTAAGCTCGCCAGGTACAACAAGAAGCCCACCATCACCTCCAGGGAGATCCAGACTGCTGTTCGGTTGGTCCTTCCGGGTGAGCTCGCCAAACATGCCGTGTCGGAGGGTACCAAGGCTGTCACCAAGTTCACCAGTGCTTAGGTGTTTTTTTTGTCTTAGAGATAAACCATAATCATAGTAATTATTGGTTCTGTTGATTTCTAGCGTTCTCATGTCTTTTAGGTCGCTGGGTTCATGTAATTTGTTGCTCTATTTATTTGGGTGTTGGACTAATGAATTTCCGTCACTAATGTTGTATGACAGAAGAATCCAATGTGGTAAGATTGGATTATGCCTTGAATTGTTGAGGGCCTTATTGAGGACGTGAAGGGTTTGGTGAGACACTGACTATGAGAGGCTTGTGATTTGCGGTGCTCCTATGCTAGAGCTTATGGGGATTGGGGGGAGTGAATTATAATACATTGTGGCGACATCGCTAAACCAATAAGAACTTTTGGGATTAGCGTATGCACGGAATTTTTTTTCTTTTTCTCCCGTTTTTGATTTTTCTTAGGGTGGTTTTTTTTCCTTAGTAGATGTCGTGTACGTGCCGTCTCTGGGTCTTCATTTTGACCACCCTGTTGCATCCAGTAATGGATTTGGTGAACAGGAAGAGACTGGTTTGGATTAATGCATTATGGACTAATGTATTGTTTGGAGTAGACTAATGCATAGCAAAACACATTAGTAGTAGCAGTAATATTGTTTGGAGGGAACTTCAATGCAACACTGTAATAGCATAATTACTAGGTCTGGCGTTTCCTTTGGCTCTAGGGGTCTGACATTTGGTAATGGTTAGTTCACTATTTAGTTAAAAACGAAAAGAAAAGAAACAGCCTATAAAAACAAAAACGTTAATATATATATATATATATATATAAACCAAAGAGATAGGTTTTTTTTTAGTTTTCTTTAACTGGAACAAAGGTAGGCTAGGAGGGAATCAGAGGTGTCAAGAGGGAGCTCTCTTGCTGACACTTACAGTAGAGGTCACATCCATGAGGTGCAAGCACTTGTCTTTGTAGACATCGACGGTGTAAGGACACCTACACTTCTGGGATCTCCGTGAAAAGCTTAGTTGTGGGGGTGAAAGGTCCAGTCTTTTATTGGGGTCAAAACCGGACTCCGCGAAAACAAAAAGACAGGAATGGATGTAATTAGCTTTTAAGGATTTATATTTTTTTATTTATTGTAATTAACATGTTTTACTCAAGAAAAAAATAATTATAAAAAGATGAAATTAACTTTTTAAGAATTTATTTTAAAATAATAATTTATATTGTGTTATTTAATTTATTTTTTATTATTTATATAATTATAATAATAAAATTAATAATTTAATATGTAAATACAAAATATTATTATTATTATACAAAGTGCCCTAGATTTCGGGGCGGCCCTGCCTGCCAAACGATGTTCAGGAGCTTAATTTTGCGGGCGCCACCGGGCCAATAATATCCGTATCCGTGGCGAGAGTGTGACCCACGAAGAGCGCGACATGACCAATCAATCTTGTCCTTCCTCGAAAACGTGGTACCGCAGGAGCACCGCCACTTTACGTCGCCGCAGTGCTTCTCGTGCGTGCGCAGGTCCGACAGCACCGAGAAAGCGTTTGCGGTTGCACCGGCGGCAACGTACATCTTGGGACAGTGGCTCCTCCGGTAGTGGTTCTTCACACAGACCATGGATTTCAAGGGCTGGAACTTGGCGTGCCGCAGGTTCCACTTGCACCCTTCGTGGGGGCAGGAGTACATCCTCGTCTCGCTTTTGCCGCTAATTAAATTATTCGCCGCCGCCGATACGGGTTTGATCAGGGCGGCTCTGGACTTATACTCCTCGCCGTGAGCCCTCATGCATCCTCAGATTCGCGTCCCGCTTGAACCCTTTCCGCAGACTCGGCAATAGTGCGTGTACTTGGCCGTTATGGCCGCCGCCTCCACCTCAGTTATGTCCCATTGGTTGTCCTTGCTTTTGCCTTCTTCTCTAGTAGTGATTACCTCTCTTCCTTGTTCCACTTCCATGGTTTCCTCCTTGTTCCTGTTACAAGAGTAGCCGTCGCTAAAAGCGATGTCGGTCTGCTGATTGTTCAGCCCATCTTTGTCGTACCGGGTGTTATAATAATAATAAGCAAGGGTATTGATATTATCATCAGCTGGGTGGGGATCAGCATAAAATATTTGACCACTTTCCTCGCCTAGACTTTGAGAAAACTTGTTATGATCATGATCGCCAAGGTTGTGGTGGTGGCCAGTAGTACTGGTGGTGGTCGCCAGAGCCATCTGTTGTGAGCTGAACATCATAGATGAGGCGGTCGCAATGATGTCTTGAATCAGAGTTCCCAGGCTGGCTATGGCAGTGGCTGCAGGGATGGGCTGGGTTTGGGGTGGAGGCATGAAGACGCCAACCAGGGACTCCACCTGGTGAACCTTTTCTTTGAGAAGGGAGAGGCTATAGAGGAGATAATCGGCCGCTGACTCCGTCGCGGCATCCGCTGTTGCTCCCAAAGGAGGCGGCGGCGTCGGCGGCGGCACGAAATCCTCGGACGTGGTGCCGTAGATCGGCAGCCCTTGTGACGTCGTGAACAACATCTTCAAATCTGTTTCAAGTGTATGTCACAAACGGGTTCAAGTGCATGCATGTATATATATATATATATATATGATTATATATATAGATAGATATAGGTAGATAGATATAAATGTTGTCAATCTGTCTTCGGTAATGAATTGATCTCTGAGCAAAGCCTTTACGTAAGAGAGGATAAATCACGGCAAATATTAATCGACCGTGTTACCGGGAGAGAGCTCGGGTCAACGCAAATGTGTCACCCTCCCCCAATTAAGCCGCCCTCACGTATCGTCACTGTTCACTCTGACCTAGTGGCTATGGAATATATATTATTAATATATATACAGCGGCAATTTATTCTGTTTATATAAATATCAATGCAACAACATAATTTAAATAATCTCATTAAATTACTATTTACTGATTTCAGGGAAAAATATGTATCATTGTTTTTGGCGCACCCCATCCCCAACAATACAAAGTCGCCTTTCTAAAATTTCTCAATACAACGCATTTTTATTACAATTATATATAGCAGCACAAATAAAATTAAGTCAATGAAAAAATAAATAATACATGAATAAAGATGCATATCCTGGGTATACTGATGGATTAAAATGAGAAATGTACAAGGGTTCTTAATTATTCCATGGAACTATATATATATGTTAGCGTTTTCTTACATGAAAATTACTTGTTAAGAGTTTTAGGTTTTTATTAATTTTAACTTAGTTTGGCTTTGCTTGATTTCACTTGGTTTGCCTAAAATCATCTCGATATTACATTTTATTTTTTATCTACACGTAGAAAGAGACTGCATATGTGGAGAGTCATTTATAACTTTAACTTTAACACTACCTTCATTCTATCATTTTTCTTATTAAAATAATTTTTATTTTATTTTATTTTAACCTTTTTTACTTCTTTTATTGATACATATGAAAAGAATAAATATAACAGAAAAAAAATTATATAATGTAAAGTGTAACTATAGCATTCTTCTAAAAAGAATGTTTTTTTTGAGTTAAGATTTTTAAATTAAGTTTTTTTAACAAAAGATCAAAATTATGGTTTTCATTATGATCAAAGAAAAGATTTTTTTTTTTTTCTTTTGCCCATGAAATAGCCAAATAGTCCCTTTAGGGTGAAGGCATGCCTGCTTCTCCTACACCGCAAAAGGAGAATACACGTGCACAAAAAAAAAAGCAAAACAACAACACACAAACCAAGAAACAAAACAAAAACAACAATCCACACAGCCATATAAGAAAAATGAATAGGCTAAGCAACACGAGCAATTTGGCGAGCAACTCCTCAAGTAGCACTTGGGACATTCTAGGAATGCAATAACAAACGAGCAAGACACTAACAATACATCTCAGAGTAGTGAATACCAAAGACACCAATAGTAAGCATAAGACATCATGTAAGAATTTAATTAATCAGAAGATTTTTATTCGTGTAAAGATTATTTGATCTAAAACAATAAATCATAAGCGTACGTATTTAAATTCATTGCTGGAGTTTGATCAATGAATTGTAATCTTTCAAATTAGCATGAATGCACAACTCTTGTGAACCATTTTTATTAATAACATAAAAGAACGTTTTAAGATGTTTAAATTGTTACTCAATTGAAGAAAAAAATTAAAACATAATCAATGTAAATGACACTAAATTTGAAATAAGAATTGAAGATTTCATTCATAATTCTTCAAAATTTAGAAAGAGCATTTTTAATTTAAAAGATAACTTTCCATTCATATTGACCAAAAAGGATAGTAAAGGTAGTCTTATACCAATCTTTCAAATAAACTTGAACCTACCAAAAACCATATTTCACCTCCAATTTGGAAAACATATGAAAAGTGAAGCTTTTGTAGGAAGATCCTTCTTATTTGGAATGGGATATCAAATCCATTGGATTGCTTTATTGTGTATTTTATAATTAATAATAAGTCTGCGTATTTCTTGCTCAATTTTTGCATTTTTATTGACATAAAAAGTATCACATAACCAATGAGATTTAAACTTTTGAATCAAACCTTTGAATTCTAGATTTTAGATTTCTTTTTGCCAATAACTCTCAAGCTCCTGATTCATGGGAGTGTTTTTTATCGGGGAAAAAAAATTTCATCAGGGTAAACCAACTATGTTATTTATAATCTCAAAAAGCATTCGAAAGATTAGAACAAAGTTTATTTTAAATTTGCTTTTGAAAAGAAAGAATATTGGATTTGATTGGATTTTGGAGGAATTGTTGTTCAATTTTTAAATTTAAAATAGATTGGATAAGGTGAGAAAGATGAATTTGTTTTCCCTAAATAATATAATTGATTTCATCTTAGAAAATAGTGTTTAAATCTAAAAAATATATTGTACGAAAAATTGATTTTTCAAAAAACGAGAAGACAAGTTTGAAAGAAAATAAATTTGAAGAAATATGATTATGATGTACAGTATAAAGGATGATGATATGAATAAAACGTGTCTATAAAAGTATATTATATTGAATATTGGAGAGAAGAACAAAAATTATTTTGATTTAAGCATCTTGATATATTGTAAAGGCTTTAGTTTTGTATTTGACAGGAAGTTAATGATTATTAGCAACAAAAATAGTTGGATTTGAAGGTTGTTGAAACCTGGGATAATATCTTCGTTTATACAATTACAATTAGTACTAGTATTAAAGAAAGCAATTATGTCAAGCATGAAATCTTTTGAGAATTTGATTATGATTTTGAGAAAGTATTTTTGAGAAGTAACATTATGAAAAAGTAAGAAAAAATTAGCCAGAGTATCTTTGAAAGTATTTTGAAAATAGTTTTTAGTAGGAGGTTTTAAAATAGAGTATAGTTTCAAAAATTAAGGAAACTTATTGGTTTATTCTTTAAATCATCAAATTGGCAATTTTTTTTCTTTTATTAGTTTTACTTCTTGTTGTAAAGTTTGAAGTAGTGAAGTACATTTTGGAGATCGACAATTGTTGGAAGAACATTTTGAAGTATTAGTGGTGAAGAAGAGGTATAAGTTTTGGGAAAAATTTGGATAAATAGTTTTTGATGAAGAGGTAGATCTTCAACTTGATGAAGGACCTTAACCAAATTTTGTCCACTATTGTACACCACCACATATACATACACACGTCTCTTGTCCTGTCCGAGTATGATAGGTTTAAAATTTTGTAATAATGAACAATTGGTAATAAACTACACATTTAGTAATTAGATTCATAAATGATCGGTTATCAAACTCAATCTAACACTGGGTCCGTTTGGCACATATTTTTTAATTTAATTTAATTACTTTTACATTATTAAAATTGAATTTTGAATTTAATATTATAAATTTAATTCTTTTGACTGCATATAGTTTAGGATTTATGATTAAAATTATAAATTTTAAAAAATTGCATACTTTTTTACTGGGTCTAAAAAAGAGAATTCGTTAAGTTAAGATAATAAAGTGAAAGAGAATAATAATAAAAAAAATTGAGTCTAGTAGAAATTATGTTTGAATTGAATAAAAAGAATAGAGTTTGAAGTTATTTGTGTACAACACATTTTTTATAAGTAAAAGTTTGAATTTAATCCAAAGTCTTGAATCTAATTACCAAAAAAGTGCTTAAGGGCTTGGTATAACTTTTAATTTTATGAATTTTATTGGAGTTTATGTTGAATTGTAATTTGGAAAATTTTAATTTTAGTATAGGAGAGAATATATGTTAAAAAAAGAGTATATATTTTTAAAATTTGGATTAAAAAATAAAAATAAAAATATTTGATAGATCCAATTAATAAAATAAAAATAAGAAATAAAAAGTATTTAAATTTTCTAATAAAATTAAAGTTATATTTAAAAACAAAACAATTAACAATAATTTTTAAAAATAATTATAAAATTTATTTATTTAAAAAAAGTAAATAATTTTTAATTCATTCATACAATAACAAACGTATTCAAAAAGTCTATTGTGAATTATTAATAATGATTTCGTCAATAACCTAACCCATATTTTTGAAAATAGTGCCGGCCGATGGGACGCGCGTGACTAACTGCGCAGTCCATTCAATCCTGATTGGTTGATGACCCTGGCAGCAGCGGATGATGGTGACCGATGGTAAGGGTTGTCAGCTTCATGGCGTGGACGGTCGTCATTACTCACGGCACGTGTGGAGGTGAGGGTGGTCGTCAGCTTTCGAAATTTAAAATATTATTAATACAAATTTTAAATAAAATAAAAAGTAAATTATATTTAAAAAAATATAAAACGTAACCTGTCCGTAACTCACGAGTCACGGCACAAGGCTTAAATTGTCCTTTTTCTATCTGTTGTTGTTGTTTTATTATTTACCTGACAGCAAAATTTGAGCTGAAATAAATTCAATAAATACATAGCAATACTTTTGTTATTAAAAGTTTAATATATACAATTGAAAACATATTTAATGGTTCAAATAAATATTATACTATATGTACAATATTTTTAATGTGGTATAGAATATGAATCTCACTTAAGCGAATGAGATTAAATTACTATTTGTTGTTGCGGTTGACAAACAAATATTATTATTATTATTATTATTTATTGTCTCATTTTCTTTCGTTTTAAGTTGGTCAAACACTCAAACCATACAACATTTGTTCCATACGCACGCGCGCACGTCAGCCAGCGAAATGTTGTAAACCCGAACCCATGCATGGTTGCGTTTGTTGTTTACATGGTTTTTATTTGCCAGTGGTGTTGGGCTGCCAAGTTTGGACTAAGCATGAACAAATTGGATGCCGTCGGAGATTAAAAGCTTCGAATTAAAAGAGGCTCGTTGCACATGAACAATTCGATGACTAATTTGATTATGTGAGTTGAGAATAATAATAATAATAATCACGTGAGTTGATATTTTTTGTTCTAGTACAATTTGAACTAGCGCGTCAGCTGTGGGTACTATAACATTATTATAACATTATTATCAATAATATTTTCATATTAGTCTTTATTATTAAAGTGTTTTTTTAACTATATATTTGTCATTCGATGAAAGTAATTTACGTCAGAAATATTGCATAACTTTTACAAAATATATTAAGTTGTCAAACCAATTAATCTAAAAGTACTCATAATCTTGTTCTTTTACAATTCTCTCATTATTTTTTAACGTAATTTTAGTCAACACACACGCTTTTTACCTCTTTTTGCAATTTTTTTGAATTACACTATTGGATGGTTGATCACCTCCACATGTAAGCACAATTATGGTTTATGCATCTATTTCAACAGTGAATAAAGACTCCGACAGAAAAAAGAAACCAAATTAGTTGCTCTTGATGTGAGAAATATTATTAATTGAGTGCTTATGGTTTAATAATATAGATTTCTACCAATTAGTTGCATCTATTTGTTGCTTTTTGGTCTATTACAATTATGGTTTAATATTATTTTTTGACAATAATTTATTTTCTGTGTGTTTTTTTCCAACATATTGAAATACAAGTTTTTTTTACGGTTTTTATTTTACGTGTTCTTTGAAGGTACCCAGCCCTCTAGATTTCTGAATCTGAGAATCTACATTTCTGAATCTGAGAATAAGGATGCCAAGATCTTCAAATGCACCTAGGTCTCTTTCTCTCTCTATATATTAATCTATATCTCCTTAGTAAGTAAATGTTTTTTCTTTAATAATAATAAAAACCCTGAACTCATTGTGTTAGACTAAGTAATAGCATCATTAGAGATTAGAAAATAGGTTTTTTTAGAATAAAAGCTATATCATTACAGAACATGTAGTACCCAAACTCAAGTTATACAACTCATTATACATGCACACACATGCTCATGGTCATGTGTGTAAATCAACACACAACCATAGGTACTTTCTGCGTTTAGTTGTGATATGTTATAAGTCCATGAATACTTATGTAGATTATGGGGTTCATTTTGAAGTTTTAGTTATGTCTCTAGATTTATTCAATGTATAACAACTATTATTCTTAGAAATGTATACATTATTCTTTCTTCAGTCCACAACATTTATAGTTGATCTAGTGGTGTGTAGGGATGACAATGGGCCAGGTTATATTGGGTATCCATGCCTGCTCTTAATGGGATAGGTTTGAGCCGGATTAGTATAATTGGATTTAGCGCGAGTTTGGGACAGGTATCTCCAACCCGGTAAGAATTTAGGACAAGTTTGGCACAGAATAATCTATCCCCAACCTGTATATATAAGGTAATATAGCTGGTTTATTAGGTATCCTCATCAACTTAACCCTAATGGGACGGGTTTTGTGTCAAGTAATCGAGTTCGGGGGCTAGTTTGAGATATAATTTTCTTAGATGGAACAGGTTCGGGATAGGGGCGACCCGTCCCAAACCTGCTCCTTTGCCATTCCTGGTGCCATAGTTATTAGAACCGGACCGGACATCGACTTGGCTAAGGCACCAGGTGGTCGGGTCACTAGTTCAACCGTCAGCTCAGTAGTCGAACCGGTCATATAATTAATAATTATATATAAATATATATTAATAAAAAATAAATATTTTAAACTAACATATTAAAATTATGCTTCTAATATAACACTACTTATTTTTAATATGTATTTCTAACATAAATTCTTAATAAATTTAAAAGTTTAGTAACATAAATTCATAGTAAAAGAAAAATTAAATAAAATTTGAAATGATATTAAAGTGAAATGTTAATATTAGTCATTAAACTATTATAATCAATTGATAACATGATGTTGCTATTTTATTAGTTAGACTAAGTTATTTAATATATATAATTTGGCATGGTATGTTATTTTGATGCATATCTTATCCTTTAATGTTGTCTTATCTCAATCGGGTACATATTTCATTTTTCTCATTTTGATTTTTTTTTGCTATATATGTAAATATCTCGATAAATTGCTTTTTTTCTTTACTCACCCCCACCCTCTCCTTGGCTTCCCCTCTTATTTGTTGGCGCTATCATGTCATCAATAAGAGGCTCGAGTGGCATTATTATATAATGGTATAGTCTTTCCAGAGGTGACCCATCCTAGGATTTTTATGGCCTCTACTTTTTTAATCCCGTAGTTCTTTGTTGTCCCTCACCAAGAGAGGTACCCAAGGGGTTAATAAATTGCCTTCATGATTGAAGTTGAGTTTGAGTAAAATTAGACCACATTAAAAATATATTTTTATAGTTAGGTAATTAATTACTTTGATAATGTTTCCTTCACTATTCAAACTATTTGATTACATAGTCATGCATGTGTTTCTGAGTCAAATGATGATTTGAACTTTAATGAATGGGTTCTTTTGCTAAGCGAGATCAACCCTTTTTGGTATTTATTTGTTTGTTTGTACTTTGTATTTGTGTAAAAGATTGATTTTTTAAATATATGTATATATATATATACACACACACATTTTAAATTTCAACTTTTGTTTCCGCATGGATGTTTTTTGGGTTGCCAAATAACCAGGAGATTATGAATGATGAAAAAAGATAATACAACCAAAAAAAATGATGGATAAATCTCTTGTTTTTATTTGACTAAATTTACCCAAAATCTCAAATGAGCAAAATTGTTTTTTTTTTAAATAAAATTACTGTAAATTACTATGATTCAATTCTAACATATCATTATGCGTACATGTGACTTTACATTATTTTCACTGGTTTAGCTTGATGCTGAAATTTGGAACTTTGGGTTATTTAAAATCTGAAATGAATATTTTTTGGTAGGATGATGCACAAATAGAAAGTACTCTAGTGATAATGGAAGCAGAGACTCGGATCTTGCTATTATGAACCAACCCATTCCAAGAGGGAAGGTATTCTAGAGTAAGTGAGTGATACAAACACTTGTGAAAATGCAATTGTTGGAACCGGAATCGAAGGACTATCCGACTTTGTAAATAGGTTTGATTCTTTACTCATGAAGTGCGACCTCTATTTCTTGGATGAAGTTCAGAAAGTTGTTCTTTAAAAATAATGATGATTTAGTTTTCAGGGTTTATATATAGAACCTGATATGTTAAAGAATGTCTCACGATTTAGGAGACAGAGGCTTAAGTGGCTTGTTAAGATTTTGGAAACATTATTGGCTCCTCTTCAAAAAGCATGGTCTACAAAGGCACCATGGAAGATAGAACCAACATTGTCGTGGTATCTTTTTTATATCAAGAAGAGCATTGGTCAGTGCTATTGTGAACTCTATTTTTAGAAAGTGGTAGTTGTTCTTTATTGCTGACCCAACTTCAGATATGAGGATTTTGATGTTATATGCAAGTGGTAAAGCCCCTGCATCCATCCTGGCCCAGGCATGCAACCATCTATGCTAGAGTTGTGCATAATGTTAGAAGAATAGTGACACATCTATAAATTTTGAACTCAATGCGGCTTCTTTTGCATGAACTGAACTAGCACTTGCATTGAGTTAAAAGTGGTTAACACAATGTCGTTAAAAAATTTTCTTATTCTTTGTCTTTGTGTGTGAGCTTCCCATAAATGCTTACATGATAATTGAATAACCAACAAGCAAAATGGATGACAACACCATTTTTTGTATAGTTATGAAATTAAATTTATGGCTTTCATGATAATACAATATTTGTAATTTGAGTAATTACTTATGTATTATTGGTTTTTTCATGTTATTATATATAAAATTAAAAGTTAAAAAAATTATTTTTTTTCCCAAATTAGGAAGATGATACTTTTAAATGTGTCATCAAAGGATTTATAATGATACTTAAAAGTATTGTTATTAATGACTTTAATGACATTGTATTGTTATAAATGCATTTAATGATACTTTAGAAGTGTGTCGTTTAAGTGTTGTTATTTGACAAAAATGTTTTAATGACGGGTCCGATAGATGACATTGTCTTTGACCTAAGATGATACTTTAAAAATGTTATTTTATTATGTTTTTATTATAGTGTATAATCTTGAGTCTTGATATATAAATAAAAAAGGAGATAAAATGAAGTTAATAGCAACATTAAGTATACATCAACTTAATATATAACCAACTATGTAAAATCAAACTCAAACTCAACCAACACTCTAAAACGATACTATATTGATATGCATCATTTAAAAAAATCTCAAAATGATATCATTTTGTTGTACATCAGGAATATTGTCCAATAGAAAATCATTGCTCCAAAATCAAAGCTTAATTTTTGAGTCTAAATTATTGAATAAAACTAGGTGTGTTAAACGGGTGAGCCAAGTTAGACCTAGTCCATGCAAACTTGGGCTTAAATAGGTTGGGCCCATTTAGGCCCATTTTTAAAACAAACCATAATTGTTAGGCTCACATGCGGGATGGGCTAGCTCAGCGGGCTAGCCTATTTAAATTTATATATTTTTAACATAAGTTTTTTATTTTAATTTTTTCTTTTGAAAATTTATAGATTTTAGTTCTATAGGTTAAATACAACCTTTATATAATCATGAAAGTAGCCAAACTTATAAAATATAAGTACATTATATAAACTTTTAATAAATTAAATCAAAAAAAATTGAAAAAAAATTAAAAAAAATAAAAACACAGCTCGTGAGCCGACTGGTTAGAGTCCATGGCCAACACGTCAAAACTCATTTTAGCCAGGCATATAAATGAACCAGATTTTACAGGCTCAGTCCACCAAAATATATAGGCCAGTCCACATGGTCCGTGAGCCGAAGCCCGTTTAACATCGATGAAACATGAAATAGAATTGAACAGAGTAGTGGCTTAATATTTAATTATATAAGTGGATCCTAGCCCAGGAGTAAGAAGTGCACATGGAAGCCCAATATTTAGGTCCAGTGGGCTTGGTCTGTTGGTCACTATATAATTTGGTCTCAGCCCAGCCCGTATCGTGCTTAGCGCCTGCTAGAACGTGCCAGTGCCACTGGATAAGATCAGAGAGCGAGCGAGAGAGAGAGAGCGAGAGAGTGAATTCTGGATGTGAAAATGGCGTCTGCAGGAGCAAGTCTTTCATGGAGTTCTTCCCTGTTGCCACAAAAGGGTCCCTGCAGAAAGACGGCAGAACCCTTTAGCGCATTGGAACGAGGGTCGGTTTCGCTGGTGGTGGTGGCACAAAGAAGGCCCAGAAGACTCGCAAGGTGTCTTCATTTGCAATTTTGTGTGTTTCCGTAACTTTTAAGGGTTGTTGTGTGTGTAGATCGATTGATTTATTGATTTTTGTTGTTGGGTGGATTCAGATAATACTGAAGGAGGACGTAGAAAGGCTGGGAAAGAAGGGCCAGCTACTCGATGTGAAGGCTGGGTTTTACAGAAATTACCTGTTTCCACTGGGCAAGGCTCAGATTGTCACTCCCATTCTTCTCAAGTAATTATAAATTGGTATCAAGCAGCTGGTTTTTCTTCAGTGGCCGACAACTGTTTTGTTGGGATTCCTGTGTGCCTCTTCTTAGTCGCATTGTAACCTCGGCAGTGTCTTGGATGGGTCTGCATTGTTTACTTCATGTTTATTGAACGGTATTTGTATTTTTTTATTAATCTATTCATGCTAGCTTTTTAGTGCTGGTACTACCAGGTTAGTCTCCTAGCGGCGAATACTAGATGGACTTAAAAGTAGAATTATCCAAACTAGGTGGGTTTTGTGTTTGAAGAAAGATTATAATGAAAAGAGTCTTGTGGTTCCGTGAAAATGTTCGTTTTGTCTGGATTGTTGGAGTGCAACAATGTTTTATATGCAAAATATGGGCAACTAGGAGATGGTGAAAAGTGGGGTTTGCCACTTAAGCCTTAATCCTAAAGGCATATTGGATAGGTTTGGAGGACCCTGTTTCTGTATGTTAAATTTGAAATTGGTTGTTGTGGCATGAAATCCAGAGTGAAAGGCAATTGCATTTGTAATCTGTTTGTTGCAAACTGGTTCTTTAGTTATTTCTATTTAGTTAGTTTATTTACTTTATTATATCTAGTTGTCTCTATATGGTTAACGGAATTGGTGTTTAAACTTTAAAGTGAGGAATGGTGTTCAGTTTCTTAATTCTTATAAATATTTAGTGGGCTATTGATGATTTATTCCATACTAAACTAAAATTTCATTTGATCTGTACAATTTTGTTGACAAATTTAGAATCCACAGGCAATCTTGGAGAATATATCTGTACAGAGAGTGGTGTAAATTTTATTTAACATCCACTATTGTGGGAGTTTAAAATTGTTTTTTTGTTGTTCTATTTGTTCAGACGATGGTACATACACAGTGCAATTGAAGATTCATAAATCTACCAAGCATGAAACCATGAATGCATTTTGAATCTCTATATTCTCTAATGCTTTTTCATTACTATCCCGATAAGCACTAGCTTCTGTTAGTCATTATTCATGAAGTATAATGTACAACACATGTAGTAGGCACAACACGCTAAGTACCCCAGCTACAGATTTTCATGTGATGGTATTACTGTTTGTGACCTTTTGTTTGGACCGCCTCTGTCCTCCTGTCCAATGGACTCAATTTTTGCAGTATTTGATTCAATAATGGTGGTTCCATCAATCATATGTAAATTTAAGTTTTTGGCGTCATAATATGAGAATAATGTTATTTCATTTTTTTAATCCATCTCTAGGGAAATGCAGATGGAAGAACAGAGAATTGAGGCTGAGAAAAACCGGGTAATCAGGCACCACATAAAATCAATTAATTCTCTTCAAGAGGAAAAGAGGAGGGGTGGGAGTTGTACTGTCACCACCACTTCCACTCTTCAAATTTTCTTGCTCTCATAATTATAATTTTCTTCGGTTTTAGTTCTTCCATAGAAGATGGATGACAGTAAATTATTAATTCTCCTAGTCCCTTTTTTCTCCAGCTTTTATGCACTCTGTACTCTGGTTCTTGATTTGGCTTGGCCACTTGGGCCACCCTGATGTTTTGTAGGTTAAAGAGGAGGCCCAGAAACTTGCTTTAGCTTTTGAAACTTTTGGAACATTCAAAGTGAAACGCAAAGGAGGAAAAGGAAAGCAAATTTTTGGAAGGTATCCCTACATGTTAAATAACTTGATTTTTTTTCCCTTCAAAATATTTGATCATAGGGTGCTTTTTTTATGTATGCTTGCTCTTGCAGCATTACTTCCCAAGATCTTGTTGATATAATCAAGGCACAACTTCAGAGGTATGGTCGAGTTCTATTGTTGCTACTTTAATCAAATATCAATACTAGATGCATGTATTATGTTTCATTGGGGTGGTTCTAAAGTTGTTTTAACTTGTTGATCATTTAACCCTCTGTTTGTTATTCATTCAACAAAGTTGAGGCATATGAACAACATTTCTTATTACAAATTTACTACTTTCTTCCTGGTATTCCTGCATTTATTCTATTTCGCCCACCACATCTGCAGGGACGTGGACAAGAAAATTATTTCTCTCCCAGAAATTCGTGAAACGGGGGAATATGTTGCGGAGTTGAAGCTTCATCCTGAAGTTATTGCCCGAGTGAGACTGAACGTCTATGCCAATTAGGGAGAGACCAGAAGCTTCTGGCAGCTTCTTCTGCTTGAACATCCTTTCTGGTTGTTTGTATCTGTTTAGGTAAATTGCTTGTTAAGTTTTTTAATATTATTTGTTTTATCTTTGCAGTCTTTTTATGTAATTCTAATAGTCCAAACCCTGGAATCTAGTTAAAGTTCAAGAGTACACGAGTTAAGTTGTGCTGCTACATGGATCAGAGGAAAATATTCTTCTCACTTCTTTGTGGGAAGATAAAAGAATATTATTCTTTGTCTGGCATTTGAAGAGATATGTTGTAAAGAAATCCTATCTATCTTTAATTAAATCTCTGTCAGCGTGTGCAGTAGAAATCCAACACCATTGTTAAATAGCCAAATATATGGGCTAAACTAGTGCACTAAGCTCCCGTAAGTTGCGGGGTTTAGGAAGGAGTTGAGCCAAGGGCCAATATTGATTTTTGAAATTTTAATCGAGCTCCAAGCTTATCTGATGATTTCAATCCCCTTGTCATTAAATAACTTGTGGAACTTCAGCCTGTGCAGTGTGGTTATTTAGCCTGAATTATGATGAATTTAAGGTTGGTTATTTGTTTGTCAGCAGATGTAACCATCCATCCACGTTTGCTAGGCTGCAATTATTTCGTGTCACATTTCTAAGTAATGTTTTAATGTTATTTTGTTTCAAGTTATTTGCATCTGTGGTGCTGGGGACATCATGTTTGAATATCTGCATATTTTTATTGTTTTCAAATCATATTTGGTGGTGTTTGTGAAATAAAAAAGGCCAATCCAAAATTGTGGCATCTAGTAGGTTTAACCAATTCACCTAACTTTTGTTCTGCAAAAAAAAAAAAAAAAACACTTGAACTGGCCACAGGTCAGGTGTTAATTTTGGGACGGGGTTGTTTTACTGAATTACTGTTTCTCGTCCCTAGAAATGTGCGATTGGTTTTGTGTGCATGCCTGCTCAACAGCACAGTATTTTTGTATCTCCATATTGCGATTTGAACACATGCATGTTTCTTTCTTTTCTTTTTGGCAGATGTGCAATGAATGAACTTGCTTGTTGGCAATCCAAGACGTTTAACTGTATGAGGTCAGATTTATGCAATGCACACATGTAATTTTTAGTTGTTGGAATCCTTTATCTTACTAAAAGTCTAAAACACAGTTTATGTTGCTTTATTGTTTGGTATTTATAATTTGAATAATACAATTTTTATATAATATATAGATATATACATACTAAATAGAAAATGAGCTTAGATCGTATTTTCATTTAATTATACCGAAGTATAAAATAGTGAATGAATAGTTAAATGAAATCTAGACATTTAATTATGATTAAACAATCATGATTGCACCTGCGTTTATCATATTAATTTTTCTATTAGTATCACTAACTATATATATATTTATATAGATCCTATAATATCCTCCTAAACGTATCCCATTTTTGTTTTTTGTTTGTTTACCGTCTTTCTCTCTCATTTCTTATCTTTTTCCTCAATGAAATTGGGGTGGTGCACTTTCTTAGGTCTCTCCCTCTCATTTCTGATCATGAGAGGCTGCCCGTATTTCTTGGTGTAGTGGTAGTTCTGCGTGATCCTCGGAAGCTCCAAATTTTAGTAAATTCACACACGGCTTGTCACTTGTGAGACTCGTCACAACCTGCAACGTCACCCAAATTCATCTAGACAGAGAGTGGGAGCCACGCAGAAACAATCTGTCACTGTGCCACGTGCCGTGCCTCCACCTAGGACTTATGAGAGGAAGCCACCTGGGCGTACACTTGCCGGTTAGATATTTTCCTAGGTTCATGTCGCGGTGGGCTCATGGGCCATGGCTAGTACTAGTAGGCTGTGTGTAGCTATGGCTGGGTCAACGTGGGCGTTGTTACTATTGTTAGTTAAAAGATATTGCCTGGGATAGTGGGATATAAACCGTGATAAAAAATTTTTAAATAACTCAACTTACATCAATTCAATTCGTGATGTGTGTATTTTTTTTTTTTAAATATATCATACGTATGAAATTGGGTCATATCAGTTGATTCTTCCAGTTGCTCTGTGAATCGCTGCTCCCACTGGTTTACGTGTGTGCGGTGGCTGTGTCAGATGAAACCCGGAATGCATTGTCTTCTTCATGTTCATAGAATTTGGCGTCTGGAGTCTGGACACACCCCCATCACACGCAACCCAAACTAGTTACACAGTAAGCCTTGGTGCTTTGCGCCGTCTATATAACACACCACGAACTCCTTGTAGTGAAGGTGGCTGGCCTCTTTTGAAGTCCTTTTTTAAAAAAAAAAAAGCACAGAGATGCTTATCCGTAACATTTTTTTCGTGCTTGTATGTCAAAAGCTCCATTTCTCGCCCCTCCCGCAATTAACGATCCAGCTAATATAATATTTGGGGGGGCCAATGAAAATTTGACAGCATGCTTTTCGGTGTTACCAGTTGTGTGGCATATATTTTAATTAGCCTTAATAGCTTTGCGTGAAACTTTGAGAGACTAGTTAATAAGTTGGCATGTGAGTAGTGACCACCAATCACCCCCAAACTCTCACCGATAGAGACCCCACACTGGATAAAAATGAAAAGTGGTTGCCCCACCCAGATGTGTCAAATGGACGGATCGGCCGACCTGGTAGGAGCATGGCCGTGGGTGGGTGCAATGGGTATTTTATTTTAGAGGTTGGAGACCCGTGCCAGTGTCATGACTCATGAAGGTGCTTGTTAAAAACAAAAACAAAAACAAAAAACGAAAGAGTTACCGGGTGATGGATTTTTCTTTTACTTTCCATTCGGTTCAGGTTGTATTAGATTCAATAGATGTAACTTATAGGTCAACCGAGGCATGAGATGCCATTGACTATATAGAAAAAATTTACCAATTCAATGTCACTAGAGAGTAACTTACACCGACCTATTTTGCCATTGAACCTGTCCCGTGGGGGCATGCAGGTGCTTGTTAAAGTTAAAACGGGTGGTGATGAGGTGACTCCAAATTGCCTAAGCTTATTTTAAAGCATAAGATGTTTGACGGGTCCTGATTACTTGATCAAGTGAAGCATTTAACCCATTAGAAACATTGTTAGGGAACAACATTGTTATGCAAGGTACTCTCTCCCCCCCTCTCTCTCTCTCTCTTGTTGGATTAATGTTGTTGTTAGGCTCTTCATTTTGTGCATCAAATGGAGGAGATGATGAAAGTGACTCCCACTCTAGGCTCTTCATTAAGGTGTGTTATATATATATGCTCTACTCTAGCCTCTGGCCTGGCTCCCCCCCTCTTTAGGACACACTCATATATATCAACTTTTGTCAAGCAACCGTGTCCGTCCATTGGGGCTCTGGAGTCCGGAGTGGAGTCCCTTTTCAGCTAGCTAATCGACTAATGATGACTTGCGACGTAAGACATATGCATCCCTTAGGTTCAGTGAACTATTAACTTGCAAACTAAGTCATTGTGGGAGGCGAGGGGGGGTACGGGTGGTCCCAGGCGTAACGGGTGTTGAAACATGAACAAGTGGGGAACACTGTTAAGTTATTGCATCGATTTGAGATCAAATGAATCAAAGATCAAATAAAAAGTGTACCGTCACCACTCATTTATCTTATCAGCCTGGTGTGACATGAGATCGATCGTATAATAAATTATGGATGACGATGGGGTGGGTTCTAATCCACGACTTTTGGATGTGGAGGTGGTGGCGCTGCCGATACTCACGCCTAAGTCATGCCCTCGTACACTTGCACACCTCAAACCCCACTCACTCGTCCCACATGTAAACACCCTAATTAATAAATTAACAAATTATCAATCCAAACACTCCCCCTCCCCCTCTCCCTCCAAAATAAATAAATAAATAAATAAATCCATCCATCACCCACTTTCCGTGAATGCAATGCAAGTAGGCAACCCATGAACACTAACCAGTAACCACTTACTTACTCAAAAAGCATTGGACTCTAACAAGCAAGCATATACATATATATATATGATGATGAATTTTTAAAACAAAATTCGAAAAAAAGATTAAAAAAAATGGAATATTAATATGAATAAATTACACTACAAATCGATATTCAATCACCCGTACAATATAATTCACGAATCACACACAATGATCAAGTAGTTACTTTTTCATTTTATTTTATTTTTTTATTATTTTTCCTTTCTCCTCCTCCTTAAACTTCTTCTTCTTCTTCTTCTTCCTAGGATTAACTATTCAGTAGTGGCAATCCACCAACGTAGGCGCGGCGAAGACGAGGTGTTGCGGGTTGGTGGAGAGCTGATGAAATTTCGGAACGCCGTGATCGTCCTCCGGCGCCGGCGGGAGGTTGAGATCCAACGGCAGAGCGCGCTTCGGATCGCCGGAAATCCCATCATTGCTCCGGCGATCGGAGGTCGCCGGCACAGGCGCTCTGTGCCGCCTCATGTGGCCCCCGAGGGCCTGACCCGACGAGAACTCCGACCCGCAAATCAGGCACTCGTGGACCTTGCCGCCGCCATTCGTCGCTTTCTGAGTACTGGTCTGCTGGGGAACCGGTTGGGGCTCGCTCTTTTCTTCCTCCTCTCCCGACGACGTCGCATCGGAGCTAATCCTCGGCCTCTTGTGGCCGGCCCGGTGGCCGCCGAGGGCCTGGAACGACGGGAACGTCCGGTTGCAGGTCTTGCACTCGTAGACGTAGAAAGCCGCCCTATCGGCGCCACCCTCCACCGCAGCGACAAGTCGCCGGTCGGAGATCCTCTCCGGGAGGCCTTCTCCGGCGGCTGCTGCGGTACCTTGGGCGAGGAGAATCAGGCAATTCGCGGTGTCCTCTTCCTCGTCAGAGAATGTCGGAATGGAGGAGCAGTCGTCGCCGGCGGAGAAGGTGGACGTGGTGGACCCGGCGGCTGGTGGGGACGGTGGGCGGTGGCGCTTGGTGCGCTTGCCTCGGGTGGCGGTGATCTGAGCGTGTTTTTTGAAACCCGCTAGCTCTTCTATGGTGGCTTCCATGGTCGAACTCACAAAGGAGGCGAGAGAGAGTGAGTGATTAATTAGTGAAGTAAACAAGCTAGGGAGTTTAGAAAGCTGGTGTGTGTGTGTGTGTGTGTGTGTGTGAGAGAGAGAGAGAGAGAGAGAGAGAGAGAGAGAGAATTGTGAAAAGGGTAGGGGATGGGAGGGGTTATATATATAAGGGGGCGCGCACACACACACAGAGGAGAGGGTGTGAGTCAAAACTTAATAGCTAGCCGCCCACTCTCTGCAACAAAGAAAGCAGTTACTCGTGAATTGGTCTGCCATTCTATCTTCCTCTTGCGTTTTCAACCTCCTCACACAACCAACCACTGTGCATACTCACGAACGTAGTGTCCACGTAGCTAGTAGTTGTTTATTTTTATAGTGTGTCCATTTTGTATGGCATGCTCTTTTCTTTTATTCTTTTAATTTTTTTTATATATGTGTGTATGAGAGAGAAGTATATTTGACGCCACTGTGGAGCGAGTGGAGACGACCCTCCATCAGGAGAGTAGAAACTAGAAACTGGTGTTGGGGCAGTTTGGTTGCCAAGTTCTAGCAGCATACGTAAGCCAGTAAGGCCACGTTGTATGGCTGAAAAATTAGTGAGGACTTATTTCCCGATAACCGACTTTATATTTTGTTTCTTAATTATATTTGTTTCTTTGTGGTAAAAAAAAAAAAAAAAAAAGGTCGTGAGAGCTCTGAAGTTGTCAAGGTGGAGGACATGAATGTCGTATCTACGTGGGGTGGACTACACCTTGCAGAACATGTGGAAGCAGATTACACATTTGTGCCATCTTAGTTTTCTGGTCGTTTACTGGTTTACAGCAAGAATTTCAAAGAGAGATAGTGTAGTGAAGAAAATTGGTACTACAGATAATCTCGTAGATTTTTGCCAAAATATCTCGTGGATATTGAGATATATATCCTGAACATGCCTCATATTTTAAAGGTGTAACTTTATCCTTTATTTGTTTCAAGTCATAAATCGCTAACCGCACACATTCGTTTTAAGGTGTAACTTTATCCTTTATCCTTTCAAACTGTTTGTTAGCAGAAAAATCATATTTAATCTAATAAATCAAATTGAAAATCGAATAAATCAAAAGTCAAATAAATTGATAAATAACCGAATAAATCGATTAGATAAATAGTGTAATTCGCTTAAATTGACCGACGAATATTTTTGGACGAAAAATTTTCTATGACACAGTAAAAAAATATAAAAATTTTATGAATTAAAAGTAAAAGTCTATTTATTGCGAACTTTTTAGGTTTAATCCAAAGGTATTTTTGATAACGATAATTTATTTGATTTAGTTTATTGAGATTAAATATTAAATTCTTTATTCTAGTTTGTTTTAATATTACGAATTCAAGGTGAGAAATTGACGATACTAGGGTTGAGTAGGAAAACTGTTAATCCAATCTAATCCGACCGACCAAAAACCAAATAAACTGAAAACCGAATAAACCGATTTGGGTGGATTAAGAAATTCTATCAACCCGATCAAAAACCGAAAATCAATTTAGCACAGTGATATAACTCGCTCAAACCAACCGACGATCACTCCTACTTTCGCTAATCACTAATCGAAAACATAACATTTTTTTAAATTTACAAATTTAAATTATTTTTAAATTTTTATATAAATATATATATATATATGATTTTTACTCTTTATATTATTAAAATAATATTTTATACTACTTTTTTATTTAATAATAAATTTTTTTATAAATTAATATGAAATAAAAGTAAAAGTTATAGGAAAATGAGAAGTGAGAGAAATTTTTTCATTTAAGATAATAGTTATAATGATTGAATCAGTCTTTTCAATACAAAGAGCTTTTATTGTGAGTGTAATTTTACAACTTTTTTTTTTAGTCAAATTTGGTTAGCTGGTACTTCGAAATTTAAAATTTTAATAAAATTTGTAATAAAAATATAGATCTCAAGTACAATTTATGGCTAATATTACTCCATATAGATAAGTTTATTAAACTTTTTAGCTAATCTACTGCTAGTACTCTAAAGTCTAAACCATTCTTTATGCAACATGGTATAAAGCAACAGTATCAACAACCCATATTAAATCATGGTGAGCAACATCAATGTTGTCATACACACACAACAAGTATATTTCATCATAGGGATGATCTTGAGGGGAGGCCCAAAAAGGTGGTTACCCTGGACAACCTAATGTTTTGATTTTTTTGAGGGCACTTTTTTTAACCCATAATTTACTTATTATCATAGTTTTAGCCTAACTATAGGGCACTAGACAATCCAACTCTAAGGCACTAATAAGTATTGACCAATTTAAATTTAACAAAAAAAAAACTCAACCTATCTAAATATCTAATTCCCCTAAATTATTTTTAAACCCCAAAATAACATTTAACTTACCTTTTAAGCAAAGAAAGTCTCAAAAATTTCCTTCATTTTCAACCCTTCCCCCCCTCACAAGTTACTATCCTACTCAGTTGATCTCCTATAGTTTAATAAACGACGATGATGACAGCTCTATCTTCCAATTTTCCTCTCTTGCTAATGAAGATGGTAAGTCGATGATCTTCCACGAATCCATATCCTCCGTTTGAACTCTCAACCAGTAAGCTATTTAGATTATAAGGTTTAGTTATAATTTTTTAGGGTTTCTATCTATTTGTTGATTGTTTAGCTTATGGTGCTTTATAACCACATTGTACTATTTAATTTTAAAGTTTTTATCTATTTTTTGGATGAAAATAGGGTTTTTTTTTTTTTGGTTTTTTAAACTCATGGATGAATCAACCCCAAAACTCAAGTTCCAAGCTCCGATTTGGCAAGCTCCACCTTTAAGTTCTCTCTCTCTCTCCTCCTATTTATATTTTCTACTCATCTATTTAATTAATAAACACCCAAAATTATACAACTAACCTTCCGAGATCTCAAACTCAAAATTGGACCCAACTACGGCCAAAACACTCGTATCACCGAGCACAATACCAACTAGATATCTTCATCACCCTCCCCAACTTAGGAATGTATGTCTTGAACAACTCAAGATGTTAATTAATTTTTAAAAGTAGAGAAATTTCATGGAAGCATATTATTATTGTTTATATTTCTAAAAAATAAAATAATTAAGCTATAGGGAGCATGTTTTAACTCATGTTGCTCTAACTCTTCTTTTGAATTGATTGTTGTATCATGTATATGTTATTGTTTTATTTATTAGCATAATCATATTTGTAATGATAATAAAAAGTTTGAACTTTATGAATTAATTGTTGTCCATTTTAGTTTATGATTATTGTATATTTTAGCTTATAAAAGATTTTAAGGTTTAATAACTAAAATTAAAAAAAAACAATAGAGACACGCTTTTATGAGTGCACTTAAGGCATCCAAAACCTTAGGCGGTCCTGCTTCATCATTAGATGTAATTGCAATAGTGTTCTCCTTTGCTTCTTTCTTTCCATGAATGTTAACCTTCTTTTTAAAAAATATTTGTTATACTAACAATCTTATTGATAATAGCCTTTCTGCAAGTGTTGTATTTCACTTTGCTTTTGGATTGCTATCCACCTTTTGGTCTCCCTCTAAACTTTCCTTTGCTATATATCTCTTAAGACTATTTGCCATTGTCTTTTAAACTATGCTTTTGTTTGTTTCTTCCTCTTTGTTTAACAATCAGTGCACAGACTTAAAACCCATAGTTTTTTGCTCTTTTCTTTTGGATTCTTCATTCGGAATACTATATTTCATTATTTATAGAGTCATATCTCCATCTCTTGTTAAGTTACTTAAAGTTACTATTAATGTTTCTCAACTATTAGGTAGTGAACTTTAATCAAATTAGATCTTATACCTCATCATTGATAATTATCTTCAATGTAACTCCTTTAAAATATCTTGAAAATTATTATAATGTTCAAACACATTCTTTCCTTCTCTAGACTTGAGATTTACCAATTTTCTAATGAGGGATACTTTCTTTATAGCATTCTTTCTTTCAAACAATTATACGGTGTTGTCCATATAGGACTCATTTTCTTAAGCCAAGTGAATCACACTAATGTCCACCAATTTTTGGGTTATATTGCAAGTCTCGCGATTAATATTCTTCTTATCAAAATCTTTTATTTTTGGAGGTTTTATGCCTTTGTGCTTGATTTGATCATAGAAATCATTACAATACAGCTTGAAAATAATGCATTATAGAAGGAAGGGTTACAACTTATAGATTAAAATTTGGATCTCTTTACTTAAATCTACAATGTCAATGAGGGAGATTACTCTCTCTCTCTCTCTCTCTCTCTCTCTCTCTCTCTCTCTCTCTCTCTCTCTCTCTCTCTCTCTCTCTTCCCACGATATCTACATCGAGCACAGATATTTACCCATTTATATCATTCAACTAGGGTTATAAAAAATTATAGAAGTATTCGGAAAGAGAGAACATTATCTAGAGTGGTTCCAATTTTTTAAATGTATAGTTCAATTATTGAATGGTTGTAGATATAATGGTAACACAAAGTGGTGCATATATTTTCATGAATTTATTATTATTATTTAAACAAAAAGTATTTATGCAACCGACTTATGAAATCGTAATGATATGGATGATTATGATTTTTTTTCTCTCTCATCCCTTCTCCCTCTCCTTTCCTAATAATTCAGTATGTTGTCACGTTATCACGGTTATTTATCAGTTATACCTAACATTACTCTTATTTAAAATATTATAAAAGAACCTCTTAAATTTATACCGCACAAAAGAAACAAATAAACCTCTATTCTAATTGATTTAACCATTTTATATTTTATGGTATATTACACCTCCCTCGCTAGTAATAATAAATAATGAAGTAGCAATGGGTCGTTGATCAAAGTCGAACAGCTCGGCTAGCATTCAACATTTGGATATAGTTTTGTTGAACTTGTAAATGGGTTTTCCATTTTGATATCTTAGCGTTGCTTTGTTAATTAATTATATAAGATAAGTAGTATATTTTATATTTTGGGGACTCTTCTTTCTTTCTTTCTTTTTCCTGCATTATGCATATATCAAGCACTACTTTTTTTTATAATAATTTAAATTGTGTTTACCCTTAAAGCATCTACATTGAATTTGGTATAATCAATATTTTTTATAATTTTTAAAAAATTATAGTTGTATAACAAAATTAGAGCAAGTTACTTAAAATGAGTTATAGAAATAAGAAATGAATATAGTAAATCTCTAGAAATTCTATATTTATCTCTAATTACTTTTTTTATAAATTTAAAATATATATTTTTACATATGTAAATTTTTGATTGCTTATAATAAATGAAAATAAAAATAAAAAATAAAAAATAGTATTTAAAAGAATAAAAAAAGCTAAGAATGAGATGTATAATGTTTTTAAAAAATAGGTATACTGTTTATTTTCTAAATAAAAATAAAAGCCTTAGTATTGTAACTAGCCAATTGAGTTGACCACCATCCTCCAAGAACATACAAACATAATTTTAAATAAAAAAAATATACCACATCCTCTGACAGGCCAACGCCCAAAACTTCGTTGGTACAATATGCATCCCCCATGCTCTTTTCCTCTCTACGTCTCCTTAGAAATGATATATATGTTTGATATAGTACTGCACACTTGATAACTGTGTAGTGTGTATAATTATGCTTGTCTGATTTGAGTTGTCATCCTCAAATGGATAGCGTAGAGCCGCCTGAATGAACACTGCAAGATCCAGGATGATCCAAGTCAATTACGTGCAGGCGACAATGGTATCTAAACGAATGTACGTTGCAAATCGCAACTCTGTTATTCATGGAACCCGGTGTGGGCTTTATAAAAATACAATACAGCCTAATTATGGTACGTACAAAATTACAAGGATTATGCAAATAATTACAATGATACGCACGCACTAAATATGCAATAGCCAAAGATGGTAATAGCTAAAACAGCTGGTGTCGTGATTGACGCCACGGACCTGCTGTGCTGTCCAATACCCCCCCTCAAGTTGGAGCATGAGGATCGTAAATGCCCAACTTGCGGAGAAGGAAATCAAACTGACTGTGACCAAGTGCCTTGGTAAAGAGATCGGCAAGCTGCAGCGTTGTAGGAAGATAAGTAGGTCGCGAGGGTGCCGTTGGATTTTCGGCTGAACAAAGTGACAATCGACTTCAATGTGTTTGGTACGTTCATGAAAAACGAGATTCGCGGCAATGTGCAAGGCAGTTGACTTGTCACAATGAGGGGAATGGGTGTGGCAGTAGGAACACCCAAATCAAACAGCAAACGTTTCAACCATTTCAGTTCACAAGCCGTAGCTGCAAGAGACCGATACTCTGCTTCGGCAGAAGAACGTGACACGGTATGTTGTTTCTTTGTCTTCCAAGAGACGGGTGAACTGCCGAGCGTGATAAAATAACCAGTAAGCGACCGACGTGTAAGAGGACAACTGGCCCAGTCGGAGTCGCAATACGCAGAGAGACGAAGGTCGCAAGACGAACGAAGAAGTATACCCTGGCCCGGAGCCATTTTCAGATAACGGACCACACGTAAGGCCGCCGCCCAATGTTCCTCACGGGGTGTCTGCATAAACTGTGCCAATGTGTGCACACTGTAGGATAATTCGGGACGTGTGAAGGTAAGATAAATCAGGCGCCCGATAAGACGACGATACCGGTCTGGTTCAGATAAGAAGGTCCCGTTGGCCAAAGCCAAATTGTGATTGGGAACAACGGGAAAAGAAGCAGGTTTCGCCCCTAGCAAACCGACTTCAGAAAGGAGATCCATAACATACTTACGCTGCGACAAGAAAATCCCGTCGATATTGGGTGCAACCTCCCACCTAAAAAATATTTCAACACTCCGAGATCCTTCATATGAAAACAGGTACCAAGATAAGCCTTGAAGCGTCGAATCGAAGGGCTGTGATTGCCCGAAATAATGAGATCGTCCACATAAACGAGGACCTGTAGGCGAGTATGTCCGTGGCGCAACGTGAAGAGGGAGTAATCAGCACGTGACTGAACAAAACCATACCTTGTGAGTGCAGACACGAGCTTAGCAAACCAACAACGAGGGGCCTGTCGGAGCCCATACAGAGACTTGTGGAGCCGACAAACCTGGCCAGGCTGAGTAGACCGAAAACCAGGAGGTAGGCGCATGTATACTTCCTCAGCGAGATCACCATGGAGGAAGGCATTGTGGACGTCCATCTGATGAACCTCCCAATGGCGTGCTGCCGCAACAGCCAAAAAACACCGGACGCTAACCATTTTAGCAACAGGAGCGAACGTCTCATGATAGTCAATACCGGCGACCTGATGGTTGCCCAATATCACCAGTCGTGCTTTATATCGTTCAATCGAACCATCGGAATGATATTTGATCCGATAAACCCACTTGCTGCCAAGCGCCTTCTTACCAGGAGGTAGGGCAGTCACGGTCCACGTGCCATTGAGCTCAAGAGCGTCCAGCTCTTTGCGCATGGCATCTTGCCAGTGGGGATGTTGCATAGCTTCATGGTAAGAGCGGGGCTCATGCCCGGCAGTGATCGCAGCCAAAAACGTTTGGTGTTGGGGAGAGAATTTGTTATATGTGACATAATGCGCGAAGGGATACCTCGTGCCTGTGGATCCGAAGGCGGGTGCGGTGGAGTCTTTGTGGCACACTATGCGTGGTGGCCTGGAGGACATAATCACGTAGCTTAACGGACGATTGTTTAGGCCGGTGACCGCGCCCCATCTGGACATTGGTGGAGGGATCCCCGTCGGGTTCTTGACGTTCTTTGGGGATTGGCTCCCATCTGTCATCGGGCCGTGGCAGGAAGCACAGGATCTTCATCGGCTTCTGCATCTTCAACTGCCGCAGGCCTCTGCAGCCGCGTGACCGAGCCGGCGCCAACCCCGTCGTCGGCAAGAGGGACAAGGGACAAGTCTCCCTGGTCGTTGGCCCCGCCCGCACTGGAGAGGGGGGGAGCAAAATCGTCTGCCATTGTTGTCTCGTCGTGAGGGACGAGCCGATGTTGGTGTCCCCGGAAAGACCCGGGAGCCGTGTCGAGGAAGGGAAACTCTTCTTCCGAGAAAATCACATCGCGTGAGACAAACACCTCACGGGTGGCAATATCGTATAGGCGCGCCAGTTTTCCCATATGGATAACCCAAAAATAGACACCCTGGGAACGGCTGGAGAACTTGTCCTTTTCCCTGTTTATGTTCCTACCATAGCACAAGCATCCAAAAACACGTAAGTGAGCATAGGAAGGAGGTGTACCATATAAAAGTTCATACGGAGTTTTGTGCCCCAAAAATCTGGAGGGGTGCGATTAATCAAATACGCAGCAATCCAAAGCACTCGCTTCCGAGGAAGAATGGGCAAATTAGCTTGAAACCGTAATGCTCGGGCAACATTTAAGATATGACGATGCTTCAGCTCAACACGACCATTTTGTTGTGGCGTAGCACGACACGAAGTTTGGTGCACAATGCCTTGGTCCAGGAGGCGGGCGTCAAACGGGTGGACTGTTCCATTATCGGTGCGGACAATGCTCTGTTTAAACTTGTCTCTCCACCATTGCGAGAAAATTACGCAAAACACGGCTGACTTGTTTTTCGTGTGAAGTAAAGACACCCATACGGAACGAGAATAATCATCCACGATCGTTAAAAAATAAGAGCACCGATAAGGAAAGCTGTTTTATAGGGTCCCCATAAGTCACAATGTATCATGGCAAATTTGTCGGTAGCATTGTTCTCACTTAAAGAAAAAGAGTTTCGCGTTTGTTTTGCGCGAATACATACATCACAAATTTTATTCCTGGGTGTTGTAGAAACACTAGGTAACTGGCCCACAACCTCGTACGACGGATGACCAAGCCGTCGATGCCATAGATCAAAAGATGCCGTAGCCACCAATGCTAAGGAAGATTCCGGTTGTAGTGGCACAACATAATAGAGCCCATTCTGGTGTTTACCCGCACCAAGCACCTTCCTCGAAATACGGTCCTGGATAACACAGAGGCAGCACAACGAATAACACAATCCAGATCCGCTAGTATGGCCCACCGAAATCAGATTACAATTTAAGTCTGGTATGTAAAGCACGTTTGCAATTTTAATGTGTCGATGAGAAAAATCGTCCCTGTTTGTAGGCGTGTACCCGTCGGCCATCAACCGAGCCCAACAGCGCATCCTGTGAGTTGTCTTGCCTCACGCAATAAGGTAAGGTCACAAGTCATATGTTGGGTAGCACCTGTATCAAGTATCCAAGTCAAATTTAGCAACGTTGCCTTTGCTCATTGCTAAACCCGTTCCCGATCAAATTGTTGGCACGTTCTTCTTCATGCGTGCACGCCAATCCCCTTGGCATTGGAGTTTAGACGGTGAGGAGACATGACCACAACAGGGGTTATCCCCTTTGTTTTCGCCGATATCACGGTGGCCATGTCCGACCGGTGGCTACGATACCATAAACGAATGTACGTTGCAAATCGCAACTCTGTTATTCATGGAACCCGGTGTGGGCTTTATAAAATATAATATAGACTAATTATAGTGCGTACAAAATTACAAGGATTATGCAAATAATTACAATGATACGCACGCACTAAATATGCAATAGCCAAAGATGGTAATAGCTAAAACAGCTGGTGTCGTGATTGACGCCACGGACCTGCTGTGCTGTCCAATAGTATCCAATAATCTACTTAGCCTAGAGCTCAGGGGCAACTTAATCCATAATTGGCTAAAAAAAAGTAGTAAAGTAAGGAAGATAGGAAATATGGGCAAGAAAGCAAATGAAACGGTAGCCTCATAACGGTTCTTTCGTTTTGGAGATGAGATACTTCAAGTAAATAAACTTTAATGGGACGGTGACCTTACTTATTATTGTAGCTCAAATTAAAATATATGAGGTCAATGTTACTCCACATTATAATAATAATAATACTAATTAATAAAGTCGGGTTGACTTAATACTACTACTAATTAATGAAGCTTTTCATACAATATCACGTTGGATCTTTCTATAAAAAAGTGAAGAAAAGAATCTCCTATTATGCTCCTTGAGGCTTGAACTGATTTTACTTTAGGTAAGAAAATTACATTAATAGTAACCGTGGGCAGAGGATGCTGTATCATGCACACTGTAATATGTATGTGAGTTATTCCCATATATATTGGTAAAAACAGTCATATTATTTGGTAAAAGGTAAGAAAATTTATTACCAGAAAACCGCGCTGGCCAACATCTAATGAGAGATGAGATCGCAGGCTGTCCCAATCAAATTAAAAGACAGCATCAGCTGGGTAGAGCCACAGCCAGAAGTGAGGTCCAAACTAATAACCAAACGTGTACTTCAGACAAAATCCAAAAGACATAACGAGCTAACAGAAACATATATAATTTGTTCATTAGATCCAATAAATTACATTAAACTTGTTACATGAGCCAATAACTATAATTTCCAAAATCATTATATATATATATAGTACAGTGAAGAGGTTTGGTCTAGCCACACCACACAATCTAATTACCAATTATCTCCCACCAAACCAAGAATCCTCGACCTCAGCTCCTCGGAGCCAAAGGGACCAATGCTAAGGCCAACCCAAGTGTTTGCTATTTTATGAACGTGACATGTTATATATTGTAAGTATGCGTAATGCGTGCAAAGTTTTTTGAGCCAGCAGGCCCCAACTGCTGGTAGTAGTATTGGTGGCAGGAAGCTCAAACAGAGTTAGGGTGATTCTTCTGAGTTCCGAGTTCAGAAGTGACCAGTAATATGCATGTTTTGTGTCAAATAAAATAAAACAAAAACAGGTGGGGAAAAAAGATAGGGAGACTAAAAAAAAGAAAGAAAGAAAAAGATGACCTACTATATAAGCAAAATACCTATCCAAGAAATTCAATTCATTCCATAGGAGTCATGATTGTTTGCCACAATATTATTATATACCAAGGTTAACCCTTACGTTAAGAAATTTGCCTCCTTAACAGAATTAATTAATTACTCATAAATTACAGCAGCACTTTCCTGGGTATACTGATTTATACCTTAATCGCGGGATTATGAAAAAGAGAGATAATTATAAGAACAAAAACCCCTTTTCTTCAATTAATGGCTTGATGTCCATTTCTGGGTCGAGCGCCTAATTAGTTGTTCTTTCAAAGTGAAGTGGATGGCCGCCCATGTGAATTGTGCAGCTTTTAGGCTTGATAATTGATATGTATAGAGAAAGAGAGTTGCTGAGGATATGTTCATAATAATAATTGTGTTTTACTCAGTTGAAATTCATGAGTCAATTGATTAAGTTAATAAAGGTGGTGTTTGGTAGCACTGTGGAAGCGTCCTACTTTCAATGTTTGGTAATTGTAAAATGTCCTGAATAGTTTTCAGCATAAATATATATATATATATTTATATATATGCACACACATTATTTTGTATTGTTTTTACTTTTTATAATCTCATTTTTATAAAATAATGTTAATAATTTTTTTTTTGTTGCCATAGTTATCAGTAAGGTATCCTCATCCTATTTTTTGTTTTTGTTTTGTTTTTTTGTTTTAGCTAATATTTATGATATGGTGTGTGGCTGGACACGCTATTGGGAGGTTGTCAGGCTGCCATCAAAAACAACTATCCCCTGTTAGCTAGTTAGGTCATATACCAGCCAGGCAGGTATACTAATTTACACTTGGACACTTCACAAGTCACTAGTTAGAGGTGAAGCTACCTTTGCGTTGTACTGTTAGGAAAGAGAGGTTGTGACGAGTAAGCCAGTCATCCGTTTTTTTAGCTAACATATTAATTAAACACCAGATGGTGCTTTGTGCTAAGTCTGTCTGGTGCATTTAGACTTTAGTGGGCCGGGCAGACCACTTAACACGAACACCCCCCCACCCCCCTTCTTATTCCAATGAAATTTATTATTGAATACTGCCACGCATATCAACACTTTTAACCGAAAATACCGAAAGGTTGAGTAGCACTGTTTATTCTTTATTATATGCAAATAAGCTCTCTTTTTTCTCATATGAGATTTTATGTTATGGGAGTCATACTATAAGAAAGTCTACTATAACAGAAATCAATGGAGTTGGAAGTAAATCATTGTTTATAGTGATATAATTTTAAGGAGTATTTAATTACATCCCGTATTATGTCTTATTAGTCATCCCCTAAAATTGAATTAATATTAACATATAATAATATGTGGTAAGCAACTTATTCTCTAATCTCTATATATGCATATACACAAGAAAAAAGCCTAGTAATATCACATGCAATATTAAGTATCGCATGTAATGTAATATTTGTAATCTAGGCAGTTACATTTATTTTCAATATTTAACTATAATATAAGATGAGATGCAATTCTAAATGTATGATAAAATGAACTGTTTATTTTTTAAAATTTGTGATATGCTTTTCAAAATTATTGCATGTGATACAATATCTGCAACTCAGACCATTATATCTGTTTTTAACTGTTTAGATTAAATTATTATCATACCGTAATACTCAATAATGATGCAATAATTAAATAAAAGTTTAACATAAACCGTTAAAAATAAATTTAATAATCCAGATTAGGTATTACATCTCTTTTGATATATGAATTCGACAAAAGCATATCACAAACTTAAATAACATTTAAATAAGGGACTTGACTGTTAATTTTATCCTACATTTAGTATTCAAATTCAAAATGAAAGGTTACCTTATAATAATCAATTGAGTAATAAATTTTACAACTCGTACGTGGTTAATCTTACGTCAGAATCAGGTAGGCAAGTAAAGGCTCACCCACAGCAGTCTCGTGAATGCCAGGTGCTCTGATTCTTAAACCGAAGGACCTAGGCATCATGGTAAAGCTGGCCGCTTCCTATTCCCTTGTTTGCCGGTTCTGGACACTTTTCATGGTGTCTTACCAATGGTTGCGCTCTCATGTCTAAGTTTCTGTTACAATCATTCCTAGACCACACTACAATCATTCAAAGCTAATGTCTTACTTGCCATTACATTTAATATAAATTTTTACCAAAAGGTACACCAAATTAGGTGACTTTCGGAAGAAAATTTGGTGGCTACACTAATTCAACAAAAATGATGGCATGAAACACACCACAACTTCTTGATGATGATTATGAAACAACTCTCTTTTGACAAATTGATTACTGAAAAAGCTACGGCAGAACATAAACAAAACAAACCCAACCAAACCAAACTTAGGACGTCCATTATAGCCCAAAGGCCAAAGGTTCATTATTATGAGGAACAGCCATAGCCCTGGATAGGCATTACCAAAACGAAAGAAGACAAGCCATCGAGTTTTATTTAGCTGCAAGCATCACAGCATTTTGAACTAAACTCTGATCCCTTCAGCTAAAACATTTTAAAATATTCAAGTAGAAGGACAAGATCAACTTTTTCCCAGCAATTACAGCTAAAACTTGCTGCTTCACGATTAAAATACACCTCTGGCTTCAAAAATAAAGCTCTGCACTCGCAGGTGATAAAAGCAAGCAGCCGATATACGACATGAATGATTAATTTAGCAGAACTCATGACCGTTACAGTGGAGTTAGCCCAACAACACCTGCATAAAATACAAGGATAATGTTAGGACCAAACTTTAACTACTGTAAGTGGGAGGTGGTGTTCTAGTGAAACCGGACGGAGCCGCAACAAGACAGAGGTAGTTACCATTAAAGAATATAATATTTTAGGAACTGTAGCGGGGTGAAGATCCATTAAAGATATGCCTTTTGATAAACATCTATTAAGATTACATTCTATAACAGGACTGATAAAGCAAACGGCATCTCACCCAACAATTATCATCCCACATACCTCCCGAAACCTAGCAGCCCTATATTGTTATAATACAATTGTGTACATAAAAGGCAGTTTAACACGTTTGGAAATGGCTCCTTGGACTGGGATATTAGGTCTTTCATAAGGGAAATTAGTACATGATAACATCAGTTGAATACGAAGCTCATTTAAGGAAGCTTTTCCCTGTTATCCCAAGACTCCGAGATTAGAAATATTATTTCATAGGGACTCGAAAATACCCCTGAAAAAGCTCAGAATCAATTGTGATTATGAAACCTTGAACATATTAATATTTGCTTAGGTGGGTGCCTCATGTTTTAATTAAAAGCCTCATCGCTTACAATTAAAAGCTCTGAATTTGAATCAATGGATTAATATTTCCATTTCATAAAGCTATGCTGCCACCGATGTGACACGTGACACCGAACAGCTTTGGAATACCGTGTAGCAAGATAATTGCCATACCCATGTTCAGATATTTCAAACTGCAAGACATAGATGCCCAGAAAATCATAGGATGAGGATAAAAAAAGGTACTAGAATCATACTCAAAAGGATATTAAGAAAAGAATTATATATTGTTTTCCCATATATGACAAGACATAGAACTTTGAAGTTTGAATATGAATGAAAGGCAAAGGAACGTACAAAGTTATCAAGAAAATTTGAACAATAAAAAAAACACCATATGCAAAGAAGACAAGTGTTTTCAACCATAAAATATTAGGATGAAAAGCTAAGGCTCAAAAACTAGGGAATACTGAGCCATGATTCAGAGTTTACTTATGCTATATTGTCCCTCATCATTTCATGGTTTATTTTTATTAGTATAGACTCAGCCTATATATTGACATGTAATTTTTTATTTTTCATAATAAAAGTATTATTATAATATTATCTTTCACTATGATAGTGTGGGATGGGTGGTTGTGTTGCATCTATGAATACAATACCTATAAATTCTAAAATACCGAGGTAGTTCTTGGTTCTTGATTGTTACAGTGTTTAAAGAAAAACTAATATTTAATAATAATTAAGTTCAAATATAACCTTAAGTTATGATTGAGCGGGAAAAATCCAAAAGTAAAAGAATCCATGTCCAGCTTATGAATAACAAGAGCTAGGGGGAAAAATCATTCCAAAAGTAATCAAGAATATTGGTAGTTAGTAAATCATATTTCTAATTGGATGAATCTTCAGAATTTATCAATTTGATTCTAAAATGCATGGAAGACATAAGGAACAAAACAAGCTATCAAAAATGATTTTTTTACAAGTACCTACGCACAAAAAAAAAACAAGCAAATTAGACTAGAAATGAAATAAGATTATTTTTTGTGCTGCATACCGCATGCCAATCGCCCGCCTGCATTGCCTGTGCTGAGGCTTAGTTCATGCCCCCCTACAGATTCACGAGTACAGAACATTTAAAGATCAAACAAAAGCCACTGTTTCGAAATTAGCATAAACAAAGCTGCCTCATCAAGAAAATATAACATCCAGAAGTAGTTACTTAAGTGCAAAGTAACCAAGACAGAGCTCTTACCCTTTCCAAGGTCATCCTCAAGCTCGTGAACCACAAAGGCCCTACCAACCACTGATGTAGGCCCACTTAGCGGGATCTGCAATTTTAGTTAAATTAAGAGCACGGAGTTTACCAGCGAACAATAAATCTTACAGAAATCAAGATTAATATAAAACTAGACAAGTTGTGTGTGAAACTACCTGTTTATCAACAATTGTTGCTTCTGCCACTCCTGTGTTACAGATGATTAAGCAGGTGACTATGTACGGTGGCAACAAACATGCATAAATATGGGAACAACCAATGATTAAAAAGAGAGGTAATACCATCCTCGTTGGCAACTATGTTTCCCAGGTCACCCGCATGACGGATTTCATCCTCAGGAGCACCATGTGTCAAGCCATTAGGGTTGAAATGCGCCCCTATTGTTTTGCAACTTTCATAATTAAAATGGAGTATATAAACCGATTAGCAGCATAAAGTACTAATCAAACATTATACTCAAGCTCAGCCAGTTAAATACAATTATCATACCCGTTGAAATGCACCCATTCGTAGTATCACCATATTCATGCTACAAAATTCAAGAACATAAAAACCCCAGATTACAGACTGCGATAAGAAAATTAATAAAATAAAAAGACACAGGAACTGAAGAATCACTCACGAGATGAAACCCATGAAGCCCAGGAGTAAGCCCAGAAACTTTTACTTTCACAGTAGTAGGTCCTACAATATTCAACATTAAAAACAGTAGGTCCTATAATATTCGACATTAAAAACACAAACGTGCTCGCTCAAATGTTCAAAACCCTCTTCTTCTTCTTTTTGCTTCCAGAATGCCAATCAGAAAGAGATACGCAGAGAGAGGTACCGTCATTTTCTTGGGTCAAGGTGACAACGCCTTCGACGCTAGAGTTTCCTTTAAGGACGGCGACGGCTTTATTGGAAGCGGCAACGACTGCGAAGGGCTTACGGGCGGCGGCGTCGAGGGCTTGTCGGTTGGGGAGCTTGAGAGATTGACCCTTGAAGTGGGTATGGAGGGAGACAGGGTGGTAGGTAGGGGTTGGGACAGGAAAGAGGAGGGTTTGGGACGAGGCGGCTGTCAGGAGGGTGTGAACGGCCATCACTGCGAGGGCAGCCTGCATTCACTGGTCCGGGGAGGAAATAGATCGGATAATGCGACTTTGCAAGCGTTGTAAATGTTCAAGGGCTTTATTTGGAGTGGGGGAACCTTTTTTCGTTTTTTTTTTTCCCAAATAGGTACCATTATTATTTTTGTCCGGGAGCTGACATTATTATTTTTACGTTGAATTAAACAAATTATTATTTTGACATTAATAATTTTTATTGTTTTGACATTATTATTTTTACATAAAAGTGCGTGTTTTTAAAATTTTATTTTAAAATAATTTTTAAAAATATTTCTAACTATTTTTAATTTTTAGTTTAATTTTGATCTTAGATTAAAATAATTTTTTGTATTATGCGTTTTTATTGTTTGTTTCGACTTCTTTGTAAAAGTATGCAAATAAACAAAAATAGAAATTTATTTATTTGTTTTTGTTTTTTTTATTTCTATTTTTGAAAATATACAAAAAAAATACGAAATAAAATATTCAAATTATTTACTATCTGATTTTGGTGAATTTGGACCATTGTCATTCTTAATCATTACCCCTTGTTACAGCCCATCACACACCAGGTCATAAGAGCATCTCCAACAATAATAGTTTTTTTAAAAATTTTTTTTTTTTAAAAAATTTTTTTTTCCCCCCCCCCCCACCCCCCCCCTTTTTTTTAAATTATTTTAATAAAAAAAAAAAAAATTTTTATATTTTAAAAAAAAAAAAAAAAAAAAAAAAAAAAAAAAAAAAAAAAAAAAAAAAAAAAAAAAAAAAAAAAAAAAAAAAAAAAAAAAAAAAAAAAAAAAAAAAAAAAAAAAAAAACTCAAAAAAAAAAAAAAAAAAAAAAAAAAAAAAAAAAAATTTTTTCTTTTTTTTCTTCCCCCCCCCTCCCACAACAAACACCCCCCCTTTTAACATGTTACCCTTTAAATAATAAATTTTTTTATCTTCTACTTAAAGAGAAACATGTGAAATTTTTATTTGTGAAGAGTGTTTTTTCTTCTAACTCCAACAACACTCTTCATTTCAACTTTATTTGTATTAAAATAATAAATTTTATTATATTTTTAATATAATAAAACTTTCATTTGGAGAGAATTTATTTTTAAAAAGAGAAAATAATAAATATTAAAATAATATGATAAGAATAAATTAGTGATTCGCCTTACTTCCAAAAGTAAACATACTAACGGTTCACTGCTTTTTCATTTGCCGTTTGAAAAACGAAATCTTTAACTTTTTTTTTACATATTCAAAAATTATAAAATTTTTTCCTCTTTTCGAGTTGAAAAGTCTTAAACATTTTTTATGGTGGAGATGTTACCCATTTTGAGGATAATGAATAATAGAGTTTTTTTTTTGCATAATTTAATTTGAGCGTTTATACACTACCCCCCCCCCCCCCCCCCCCCTTTTGCACCCCTCCCCCCCCCCCCCCCCCCTTCCTGGGTTTCTTGCCTCTCCTCTTAGCCCCCCCCCCCCCCCCCCCCCCCTTCCTCTAAACACTCCCTTAAGCCCTATCCCTCTACCAACCCTCCCCCCCCCGCTCCCCATTCTCAAGTCTTATTTTTTTTTCTTCTTTTTTTTCTCCCCTCACATTTTTGAGTTGCTCTAACATGTTATATTATAATACTAATCATCAGTCATAGCCTGTCGCATCATAATACAAGTTAGCCGGCCTTACTATAATGACTTTAAAACAGTATGTGCTAATAAAATTAAATTTGCAAGTAAATTTAGTTTTCAAAACAATTGATTATTTCAGCAAACATGTCATCACTTATTACATAAAAATTAACTTACATTTCTCCCAAAAAAATTATTACATAAAACTTAATTTGATATTTTGACTAAATGTTCATAATGTATTACTACACGTAAACTATCATATATCAACTAATTAATTCTTATATATCACATATCTTCATTTTCATGTGCATCTCAACTCCTTATTCTAATATCTTTATCTCTTTTATGATTAGAAAAATCATCAAGAGAATAACCATATTGGATGCCGTCTAAAACCAACAACGATCCCAAGCGAATTTAGATAACAACCGTCATAAATAAATCATATGTTATACAACAACACCAATTACGTATTGCAACTAAAAGTTAAAAAAGTTATACTTTCAACATCACCATAACAGTGACAGTGATCGTAAAGCCTATAAAGCAGCACCCGACGTGTGCCTAAGTGTCCTAAGCAACCTCTTGAGCTTGCCCTCAAGGCTAGCACATGCTATGAATTGTAATAAAAGTTGTCATACACATATAACAAGCAAATTATACATAAAGTTCAAAAAACCTTTTACATACAATGTTTAAATACGAATATAAAAAACAAAAATCAAAATTAAACAAACAATTATTGGACAAAAAACTCGCATACTAATTGTGTGAATTAAATTAACGGTCAATTTCACAAACTTATAAATTATTTGATATAAACACTTTACATCATAAATGCACTTAAATTTATTATCAAAGTTTAATTATAATATTATAAATTATTATCATCTTATGAACCCTAGTTCTCAATTGTTATATTGCAGGAAAACAAGCAAATTAAAGTATAACTCAAATTAAAAATGATAATGGCAATATTTATAATTTGACATCTTGTATTTATATATTAATTTTGTGACAATTATATTATTTATTCACATACTTTTAAAATTTAATTAAATAATTTTAATTTAAGCTTAGTTGAAGATAATAAAACACAGGCTCAAATTTTCGTAAAAGCTAAACTAAAGTTTGGAGATATTGGATTACCCACTTACTAGTTTTTAATGTGGTTGAAAAACTTTGAAATCAAAAATATAATTTTTTAAAATCAATGAAGTCATTAGTTTAGAATACCATGTTTATAATAAATATAAATGTTAAACCAATTATAAGATTTTGACAATAGAAATTTCAATTTATGTATTCTATTGAAATCCGTATTTAATTATAATTGACAAATAATTTCTGTTTGATATAAAAAAATATATTTTTAAAAATTTGGGTTCATACAAAATATAAATAAATAAATTATTGTGGGAACATGTAATAAAATAGATTGAAAGTAAAGAAAACAAATCTCACACAAAAATTGAGTTTATATTTTTTAAAAATAGTAAGAAATCGTTTAAAAAAATGGTGGAGCCCAACTGTTTTCAAAACTCTTAACTATTTAATATTTTTAAATTTATTATGAACCTACTGCTTTTTATTACGGAAAATGAATCACACTTATTCAATCGTACCAAACATTATTAGCTACAAACTTAATTAAAAGTACACAACTAATAACATTTGTTTTTTTAGACAATCAACTTCATAATCAATGTGTTTATAGTAAAATTTTCGGGACAATCACTCATTTAGTTCTCTTAGTAGTTATTGCCACTACTAAAATCTGAACAGAAACCCATGTTTTCTCACAGTATCTGCACCATTCGTTCTACCATGGGGGAGTGGAGTAAAGCCATACTTTGGTGATAAAATATGAGAGTAAAGTTGTTTTATAGTTATTACATAATAATATTGTAAATACTAACTTTTGAAATAGAATTCTAAATTTATTTCAAATATTGGCTTTGAATATTGATTTGTGAATAAAGAAGTCGTTTTGTATGTGTTTTTATTTATATATTCTGGTTTTCATGATTTTTGGATCTTTATTATTAAAGTTTATGTTGAATTTTAAATTTTAAAAATAATTTTTAATTGGTAGAAGAAAAAGTATGATTTTAAAAAATTTTGAAAATTAAATAAAATATAGTAGGCCCGTAGAGAAAATTTAAAAAGATGGCTCCACCTCAAAAATTGAGTTAAAAAAATTTAAAGTAGGTTTTTAAAAATTATAGCTAAATACTATTGTTCCTCTCTTACAAAAGCACTTGGATAAAAACAAAATTGTCATCCCTCCCTGGTTAGTATTTTTAACATTGACATTTATTTTTCTTTATTATTTTCTCGCATATTCATTATTATAAATATTCGCGATTGGATTTAAATGAATTTAAATATAAACATTATTATTTCTATCTTAATGAAACGTAAATACAAAATCCCCGAAGCCCAAAAACCTCAACATATCAAGAAGAAGCCCCCTCTCAATTGTTCCTCTCGAAAGCCCAACAAACTAAAAAAATAAAATAAGGGTTGTTTTCGTTCTCAAAAACGGGTGTCACGAAAAAAAAAAAAAAAACAACGCTAGGCCCTCCACCCTTCTCGTTCCTCTCTCTCTCTCTCTCTCTCTCTCTCTCTCATGGAGGCTGAGGAGTTATGCGAGTAATCGTCTCCCACCTGAGCTGCTGCTTACTTCTACTCTCCAGTCGCTCATGGAGCCAACCAACCTCTCCCCTGTGCGAGTCCTAATCCGCCCCCCACCGTCATCCTCATCTTCAACCCCTCCGCAGACGGCGGCGGCATCATTCCCATCTGCCTCCCCCTCCTCCGCCCCCCTCGCCACCAAAGATCCGCCTCCACCTCCGTCGCTGTTGCCTCCTCTTCCAAAACCGACGCCTCAGTCGTCGTCCCAGCCTCGTCCTCCCGACGGCGTCGTCGTCGTCGGCTTCGTCGGGAGGAGATCCCGCGACGTAGCTCCGCTGATCAACAAAGTTCTGGACGCGAACGCGTTCGGTTCCGGCGATCTCGACCGCCGCTTCCGCGTCGAAAGCGAGGAGTTGAAGGACTGGTTCAAGAATCGGAGGATCAGCTACTACCATGAAGAGGAGAGAGGGGTTCTATATGTGAAGTACTGTTCCAGGCACTGCCCGGCGAGGGCTGGAGCTTTGGACTCGGATTTAAACTTCGAATCATCGTTGGAGGAGTGCGATTTTGAGGATCTGCAGGGGTTGCTGTTCATGTTCTCAGTAAGTTCACTCGCGCTCTCAACCTGGTTAGTAATTAAACATGTTGTCAATCGATTGGGTAAAATTAGGGCAAACATTGTCATTTACTATGATTGTATACAAACATTACGGGTTTATTGAAATACCATGTTTAGCACACAGTGACAATGCACGTTTCTTCATTCTTCATTTTGTTGTTGAAGTGGTATTCTCTTTTTGGGGCCAGAAACCCTGAAACCGATAAACAGTGTTGTTTTGCTTGTGGCATGTTGTTATTCAAGTTTTTATAAAATTAAATAGTATCAACTGTTTTTGGTGAAAGTAGGTTTATAACTCTATTCTATGAATAACGACATTGCCATATCTAGTTTATAAATAGTTTCGAATAATTTGTTTATATATCTATTTATTTTATTTTAAGACTGCATTGATAGTCCCATTTGCATACAAAAGATTAGACAATTTGTAACTGGCTAGAAATGCAGGTTTGCCATGTAATAATATATGTTTTAGAGGGTTCCCGCTTTAACACCCAGATTTTGAAAAGATTCCGGGTTTTACAAGCTGCAAAGCACGCTTTGGCTTCATCTGTGAGATCCCAGGCTACACCACCACTAGCATCCAGGCCTCATGCTTCTTCTTCTTTCCGAACTCCTGCATCAACTGCTTCTTCTAGGAGTTCTCCAGCGAAACGTGGTGGGATCTTGAACCGCAATGCATCCTCTGTTTCTCTGATGTCAGGATTAGGTTCCTACACCTCTTTGTTCCCCGGACAGTGTACTCCCGTCACACTATTTGCTTTTCTTGATGATTTTTCAGATATGCAGAACCCTAGATCCAGTATAGAGGACTCAACAGGTACCTCTGCATTTGATCAGTCTTCGAATTTGAGTGGTTCAGTTAGGCCAAGCTTGCCTGCTAAAGGTTCTGGTCCGGTTGTTGTACTAGCAAGACCAGCAAATAAATCAGAAGGCAGTTTTCGGAAGAAATTGCAGTCATCACTCGAAGGACAGATACGTTTTTTAATAAAGAAATGTCGAACACTTGCAGGTTCAGACACCGGTCGTCCTGGCTCAAGGAATGCAGGTGTTTCAAATTCAGCTCCATTGTTCTCAATTGATGCATCAAGGGTTGTTGTCCTCTTGGAAAGGCGGACAAATCAAGGAGGTGGATCTCTTGAGTTTGCCACCAGTCTTGTGGATGATATTGTAAATGGGAAGGTGTCCTCAGATTCTCTTTTGCATGAAAGCCATGGTCAGAATGCAAATGGAGAAGACATTCAGCCTCTAAAAGAGTTCATTTATAGACAGTCTGATATTCTGAGGGGGAGAGGGGGAATGGTTGCTAACAGCAATAGTGGCTCAGCTGCTGGTGTTGGTATGGTTGCTGTTGCTGCAGCTGCAGCTGCAGCCTCAGCTGCATCTGGAAAGACAATTACCACTCCTGTGCTTCCAAGTCTTGACGTTTGGTTATCTTCTAGTCAAAATTTTCTGCAAGGAGTGCTCTCTGCAAAACATGGAGACATAGAAGAAGCTGAAGTGAGCAAAAGAAAGTCTCGCCAAAGGAATGGTGGTACCCAACAGATTGAAGGAGTTGCTTCGAGAGCTACTGATCCTCTAGAATTTGCTCTTTCTTTATTGGAAAGTGGTAAAGGGCTGAACATGAAATTCTCAACCTCCTGGTGCCAAAGAGCTCTTCCGGATGCTAAGGAGGTCTATCTAAAAGGATTACCAGCCTGTTATCCAACTTCGCAGCATGAAGCCCATTTGGGAAAAGCCTTGCATGCTTTCAGTTCAATGGTCAAGGGGCCTGCTGTGCATATTTATATGAAAAAGCTGGAGCATGAATGCACATCTGTTTGGTTATCTGAGAGACAGCAATGCGACGCAGTTAGTTTGACAGGACATCCGTGTGTGCATCAAAGACACAATGTCAAGGATGATTGTTCACTTTCTGGGGCTCCATGTAAGTCACACTCCAGTGGACTTGTTTTTCTTCATGCTTGTGCTTGTGGTCGTTCACGGCAACTGCGATCTGACCCTTTTGACTTTGAAAGTGCTAATCTCACCTCAAGCAATTTTACTGACTGTGACAAGTTTCTTCCTGCACTCCTATTACCAAGAGTGAGCCATACCAGGCCTATTCAACCATCCTCATGGAGTCTAATTCGAATTGGCAGTGCAAGGTATTATGAGCCTTCCAAAGGATTACTTCAGAGTGGGTTTTGTGCCACTGAGAAATTCCTGTTAAAATGGAAAATTATTCTTGAGAGATGGAAAAGCTCACGTGATCATTCAGACTATATTGCCCAATATCCTCCAATTAGGTTGGGTACAGCCCCTAAGGTTGAATTCATTGAGAATGTCGACCTCCAGGAATCTGGTGCTGCTCATTCATACCCAGTAGAAGCAGAGATCGATGTCAGAAATCAAAGAAAACCCTCAGAAAACATGAAGTGTGATGATAAAAAGATCCATTTTGGTAGAGGTCTTCCTAGTTTTACCATGAAAAAGCCTTTTTCTGAGGTGGTTGCTGGATCAGCAGCTGCAGATTCAGGATTCCCTCCTCTTAATCAGATCAAACAGCATCCATTTGACTCTGAAAAGGTTCCTAGGAAAAACAAATCCAGAGATAGGATTGCAGAGCGGGTTCATACAGCTGCTAGTGATCAAGTATTACAAGGCTCGGAAGATATTGTTTCTGTTCCTGAAACTTCTGGTGGGGTTAATGCTAATATCACAGATGTTGAACCATTTTTGCAAATAGGTAGCAATGTTGTTCCAGTAAATGCGACTGGTGATGGGAAGTTAAAAAATAACACTTCTTTAAAGTGTGCAACTGTTTACGTCGGATTCGAGCATGAGTGCCCACATGGGCATCGGTTTTTGTTGACTCCAGACCATCTCCACGACCTTGGCCCCTTATATTCATTCCCCAAAGAAGTTCATATGGATTCATCTGTGGAACAATCATGTAATGAACTAGAAGATCCCATAAAATTGGGTAGGAAGACTGTTCATGTTAAAGGCTATCGACACTCAAACGAGATGAATATCAATGTTGTAAGTAGGGATAAAAAGTTGGAGCAGGCAAATGAGATATTTGCTGATGGTAATCAATCTTGTGAAAGGCTAGTGCAGTCTAATAAGGAGCATGACCAATCATATCTTGATGGGTCATCCATTCCCAATTCTGGAACTTGCATTGAATATAATCTTCAATCCCTTAGTCTTGATGATGGTGGACAGGCTTTCTCTCTGTTGAATAGAAATATACCAATATACATGAATTGCCCATACTGTAAGATCTCTAAGTCTGGGAAAGAATCATCGAAGATCAAGTTTGCCAGTACAATTTCTCAGCTTCAAAGGATTTTTCTTGTAAGTGATATTGCTATAAGAAACTTGGAATTTATCAATACTTTAATACTTTGAGAGGGACTTTAACCTATAAACTCTTCATGCTTATGCTGTCAATTATTTAATCAAACTGTAGAGCATTTTGGATGGTCTTTCCTTAAAGTTGATTTTAGAATTTTACCCACGTGAAACTTGGCTTTATGTGGGAATTTTTTGGGTGCTCTTCCCTCCTGAAAGCAGAAATATCCTATGCCTCCCTGGAATGATGTAGTGCTTTTAAATACTATTCCCACAATGTTCTACCTCATGTTACCTTATTACTTGATTCATTTGTGTAGGTCACACCTCCATTTCCGGTTGTTTTGGCGACCCATCCAGTTGTACAATTTGAGGTACTATTAGTTTCTCAATATAACAGGCACATGTTTTTTGTTTTTTGCCCACACAACCCCCCTAACCAAAAAACCCCCCCCCCCCCCCCCCCCCCCCCCCCCCCCCCCCCCCTTTTTTTTTTTTAAATAAAGAGCCAGAGCAGCAAGCTGCCCATTCAAACTCTCCCCTTTAACAGGCACATGCTTCACTTGTAATTATTTTACAGATCACTCAAACCAACGTGAGCTGGATAAAAGTGTTATAAGCTCTTAAATTTTTCAAACTTTTTTGGGAACCCCCCCCCGGACCCCCCCCCCCCCCCCCCCCCCCCCCCCCCCCCCCCCCCCCCCCCCCCCCCCCCCCCCCCCCCCCCCCCCCCCCCCCCCCCCCCCCCCCCCCCCCCCCCCCCCCCCCCCCCCCCCCCCCCCCCCCCCCCCCCCCCCCCCCCCCCCCCCCCCCCCCCCCCCCCCCCCCCCCCCCCCCCCCCCCCCCCCCCCCCCCCCCCCCCCCCCCCCCCCCCCCCCCCCCCCCCCCCCCCCCCCCCCCCCCCCCCCCCCCCCCCCCCCCCCCCCCCCCCCCCCCCCCCCCCCCCCCCCCCCCCCCCCCCCCCCCCCCCCCCCCCCCCCCCCCCCCCCCCCCCCCCCCCCCCCCCCCCCCCCCCCCCCCCCCCCCCCCCCCCCCCCCCCCCCCCCCCCCCCCCCCCCCCCCCCCCCCCCCTAATTGTTTTTATTTAATTAATATTATGTTATTTATTAATAACATTAATATAGTTAATTATTTATTGAATATTTGAAATTGATTACAAAGACTTAATTTTGTTTTTGAGTGAGACTTGATGTTATTTTTAGTTTGATCTTTAAAAGTGTAAGTCTATTATGATTGTAATATATTTTATTAAGTTGTGGAAAATTTTAGTTAATTAAAGAAATTTCGTGGATAGTTCTCCCTCCTACCCCCCCCCCCCCCCCCCGTATTTTTGAACCTTGTCAGCACCTACACTTTTCTAATATATAAATATAATATGGTGAGATGTGAGTTTTTTTTTTATAAGAATATGGTGAGATGGTAGTTACGATTGATGATCAACAGACAACATAAAAACAATATGTTTGAAAATCTTGACACCCTATGTTAATTAAAGACAAGGAAAGATCACCTATGGCATTGTCCCCATAGGTAAACATATCAGTGGCTCTTTGGAGTCCATGTTTAGTTGGGTAATAATTCTCGACTGATTAATGGCTACACAATGAAGAGTGGGGAACTAATGGTGTGGTGGTGTACTTAATCAAGTAATTTCGACAAAATGAACAGTTCACTACCACGGTAGACTTTGTATGTGTTCTGTTGTCTATATCGTTGAACATATTACCATGCTGCTTGGATATGAAGTTTGTTTGCATGTTACTATCTCCAATTATCTGTGTAACTGGGACACATGCATGGTTGCATCATATGGGCACGTTTTTAGCTACATGTGAGCTCATCAATATCTAGTATTTGGAACGAGTTTTTGATCTTGTCTGCAAAGTCTTTGAGAAATCCCTTGTTTGCTTGATCTTTCTGCTGGCTGAATTTATACATAGTTAGATACCTCAGGTCTATCTTTAGAATGTTTTTAATACAAGTTGTGTCAATTAAGCAGGGATCCTTCAAAGTCTGAAATTCACTAACCCTTGTTGCATCTCTTGAAGTTTAACACCATGTGTGCATGATAAAATTTTGAAGGTTCGTTTGCTTAGATTTAAGTGGGAGATTTTGATTAAGTTTAAGGTGTTTGGAGAAACAGTGGTTTGCAGTGAGTAATTACATTTTATAACATCCTAATTCTCTCTCATTTTTGTAATGCATGACTATATAGCCAAAGTTTTAGCCTTTGAACATGCTGGTTTTTGGACTACTTTCTATTGTTAGACTTGTTGGCACGTGCTTGGATTTGAGAAGCAACCTTGCTGCAGCTTGTGTTCAAAGCCCTAGTTTTTATTTATTTATTCAAAATTGTGTTTGTTTGTCAATGTATAAAATTCATGATGTTATTCACGATAAATCTCTGCTTCATCTGCAGGCATCATGCCTACCTTTGTTTGTTCCAGATCATGACCAACAATTACAGTTCAGCAATGGATGTCAAGTAATTTTACCACCAGATAGTTTCCTCACTCTACGGCTCCCATTTGTTTATGGTGTGCAAGTGGAGGATGGGAGTTTGCATCCTCTTAGGCCTTTCAAACATCAACCTGAACTAACTGCATGGATTACTAAAGGCACAACATTGCATGTATTGTCAAAAACAGTCTCGATTGGAGAATCTGAAGGTGATTAAAATTACTTGACTCCAAAATTTGCTGCAGCAGAATTCTTCCCCAGGTGTGAATCTACAGTGGTAGATTCATTCAATTAGCTTTTGTTCAGCTTCAGGTTAGGTTTATTTTTATTTTTATGTGCTGTGTATGCTTATGGCTATTTTATTGGATATTGGTTTCTGTTTGTTGGATACGTAGGAATGCTCAGCTTTTATGCCTCCCATATTCTCATGTTGTTGTGGCACGTCACCTTTCTTTTCCCTTTTTTCTTGTTAAGAGAGGGGGGTGGGATGGGGTGGTTAGTGGTCACTTCTGGTCTTCTGTATTAGCTTCATAGGTGTGTTTGCAGGACAAGGATTTTTCTGGGCTACAATGCATCTGCTGATTGGCAAGCTGAAAAGGAGTTTGATAAAAATTGCAGCTATTCATTTGAGTCGAGGTATTTGGCTTCGTTTGATAAAATAAAGTAATGGTTTCAATCTCCAGATCAGATTTGATCCTTATCTAGGAATTCTGTAATGCAGTTATAATTTGGGCCGAGAGTCCTGATGGAGAATGCAAAGTTGAAGCTTGGGTGAGATTTCTTAGCTTCATGCGCTTCCACATTCATTTGGGTATTTGTAATTCCTCAATTCTGAGATTCATGCTGTTGGAATAATAAATGTTATTATACATTTATTATTTGTTAAGGTTGGCTTAGCTCATTAATTTATTAGGTTAAGAGTGTTGGAGTAAGGAGCAAGTATCTTATCTCTATGTATATGTATTATTTTATCATAAATGATATAAGTATTGCACAATCGGACTGTTGTGGATAATTTATTTGATGACGCAATCACGGTGGGCTCATTATTGTAGTGGAAGTATGGAGTGCCATGTGTATCCTCATTGTTGTGGTCTATGCACTATGTTGGGCCTATTTTTTGTTATAATGAAGCTGCAGAATTATATATTGGTGATAACTACTTGTTCATGAAAGAGCAAAACCTTTAAGACAGCTATGAAGATGAGCAATTCCAGTGTAATTGGACAAATTTTGTAACAAGTTGAAATGTTTTTATGAACTTCATGAGAAGGAGCGTTGAAATATCAAATATTATTTGTTAGAGCGCTCAGCCCATTAGTTTATTAGGTTACGAAAGTACGTTACATCTATTTCTATGTACTCTTTATAACGTCTCTCGCCTTCTCTTTTATTACACATGCTTTTGAAAATTCAGAATTACCGAAGTTGGATATTTCAAGTACAGATATTCTACAATTCAATGATATCAATCTTACCCTGACTCATTAAGCATGATTTCTAGTGATATTATCAATGTCCTGAAAGCTTGGGCTGTACTATCAGAATTTGACTAGCCGTTTGTGTTCATCCTATGGCACGAGCTTTTATTGGCTAGATAATGCATTTAGTAACATTTGTTCTGGAAGTTATAACATTAACAATCTTTTAAACTCAGCTGTTTTACTGTGGCAGTGATGCTGAATTATTTCAGTGAAGGCAGACAACGTTCAGGCTGGACCTGTAGGAATCTGCCCCTTGCAACAAAAGTACAAAGTTCTGTTGGCACAATGAGTAATACATTGTAGCTGTTGTGACGGTAGTTTAGTTGATGCTAAAGGCAAAACCCACCACTACGCTCGGGGCAGCATGGGGCAGTCGGATGTCAGAAAGCGTGAAGTCAGTAGAACCAGCTGGAGGGAAGTGCAGCTTTGTCAAATGGCTGCTATGGGCTGAAGGTGAGTCATGTTCGTTAAGTTAGCAGTTCCTGTTGGTATCTTGGACTGTAGTAGTTGGCAAATAGGTCATTTCCTAACGGCTGCATTACAGTTTGATGTGAGGAGGTATGTCCTGCCAAAATTGAGGATTTCAACCGAGCTACGGCTAACGAGTAAATGCCCAATGCATTGTGACACTGACAATGCAGATTTTATTAGTTTCGGATTGGTTGACTCTTATGGAAACAAAGTGCAAATGTTTAAAGTCTCCCTTACATTGATAGGGCCATAGCTTTTTATTTTTTTTGAAGGATAGGTACAGATGAATGGCTTAAAAAAATAGTAATACGATTAGCCGTGCTTGTTGGTAGTTGAAAGGGCCTGATTTAGTTATATATATATATATATAACAAAAAAAGTTCTACCCCTCAAAATTATGATCAATTTTTATAGTTTGCACTGTATGTATATGTGAGATAATAGCTATAAATAAATTAAATATTTATGAATAAATTCGTATTTGACTTGGTAAAAAATTATGTTTGAATAGTGTTATTCATGTACATAATTATAGTATTTGATAACTATTCATATTTATAAGAGTGATTGATAAATTAATTATTATGTGTAAATTTTATTTTTATTATATATATTAAATATAATTTAATAAATATATATTTTTAAAATTACTATTCAATAAAAATATTTATTTGCTATTTTTATTTTTATTTTTATTATATTTATATGAAATACTTATAGTAATTTTTAAATAAGTAATTATATTTTTTTGGGATAAGTTTATGATTTGAATTATTTTAGTAAAATTTTAAGATTTTATAATTATATTTATAAATATTCGTTAATAAGTTTGTGAGTATCATATTTAAAGTTTAGATTAATTTGTTAATGACTAGTAATAAATATGGATAAATATACTCATCTTATTTTGTTTTGCAGACGAGCTACTGGTACATAGAAGACTGAATTTGATATGCTTTTTTGGACATTCAAAAATGCTCTTACATTTAAAACCGTCTAATAAATATCTTTTTTCAGTGGGATCATATTTTTTAGGTTTTGAGTACAGAAAACAGGTTTAAAACGTGGTACAAAATATGTTAAATTTTGAAAGGTAGTTTTTTCGTCATTACAGTGTACAGATTTTCAAATCGTGATTCTTAATTTAAATTGACTTTTTTTTATTGTTTTTAATTCAAACTAGATTTAATTTTAGGCTCAATTTCCTTATCCAGTTTATTACTTTATTTATTATTTTCTTTGTCTCTTAAATTTTAAAATCAAAATTATCTAGCAAACACAATTTTTTTTTAAAAAGAACATTATTAGGTACAACCGGTATTGTGACATCTTTGTGTCCTTGATTGACGTGAAATAAGCCACCTCAATATCATTTGTCATGCATCGTCGCACTCTCATATTATTACTTGAGCCTCAATCTCGAGTAGGTGTTGAGTGAGGTTCGAGCAGGGGCTTGAGTGCATACGTTGCTCAAGCCTCAAGTTCGAGCAAACCTCGTCTTGAGCATGCCTCGAGCATTGAGCAAACCTTGAACAGGCATCGAGCACCTCTCCCGCGGCCAAATGTACAAGTTTTTGGGTTTCGTCAACTGTAATTTCCGACGAAAACTTTAAATGGTCATAACTTTTGTGCACAATGGTCTAATATGGGCCGTAGAGGGTTTGTTGCTTTCGGATTTTCAAAAATTTCTGAAATTACCTTCAATTTTAGATTTTATATCATGTTTCTATCTTTTTTTATTTAGATGCTCTGCTTGACACCCTCCTTTTCATCTTAGATCTAGCACATTGCCTTTTAAGTTTTACATAATTTTATTGACAATTGTCACAGGAACGCAATAAAGATTAAACTCTGGTTGTAAATATTATTTTTCTTTAAAAATTATAGTTATAAACCAAAATTAGTCCTAACATATTTTTTACAATTTCAAATTTAAATTATGATTCAAAATTTAACTTTAATAAACTAATAAATTATAAAATCAAACACGAAAATAAAAAACAAACCTATAATCAAATACAATTTATAAACTTTCCCAAAAGACACGTCATCATTCAATGACCGACCCATTGGACCCAATTGATAAAAGCCCGGGCTCCCAACAACGATGAATTGAAATTACTTTACAGAGCACACAAGGAAAAGAGAAGATGCCTGGCACTACGGCGTACAAAGTCGGTTGATTTTTTGACAAAGGAAAAGGCAAGGCCTGCTGGGATTTTCAAATTTCGAAAGGTGTCATACAAATCGTTGACGGCAAAGCCAAATACCCAAAAGACCTTTTGGGAATTTTACATTGGATACCTGAAGACCTTTTTTTTATATATATATATATATATATATACACACACACTATTTTGGTGGCAGTCAAACCCATGGTGAAATCGAAATTATACATTAATTCGAATAAAAATAACTTTTTACTGTTAAAATCTAAATTTATTTATTTTTCTTTTCTATGCTTTCCTACGGAGCCCACTATATTTTTTAAAATGTGGGTAATGTTAAAAAAATACACTTTTTAAAAACATTCTCTTTTAAAATTCAAACTCCAATCCTAATAAATATTTAAACCATGAAATCAAAACAAAAAATAAAAACAAAAACTAACCATTTCAAGTAACTGATAGAAATGCTATTTGATGTAACTGAGATTACACTAACAAGTAAATCAATTAACACAGTTGAGTTGAGCATTTCAATGCTCAAAAGCCTTTTCTAATTCTACCCACTTTTTCTAGAGAAGAAAAAAAAACATTGCCTTCTCTATATTTTTCTTTCCGGGAGTACAAAATCTATGGCCAAAAAGAGCGCCAGCTAACACAGCTTTTGAAATTTGAACGCATTTGTAGTAAGGCAACTGCTTGCAAGGCTTTTACAAGCAGAGGATGTCCATTGTTCAGCCTTCAAAATGTTTTTTTTTAAGTCTTGGATTGGATTATAACCCGAGCCCCAGAAGCAAGCCTGCTGAGATGCAAAAACAAATTTGGACTCAACCGAAATGAACTGTGGCATGGTTAGCACGTGTAAATGAGAAAAAAGGAACGGCTCAAACTTAACTTTCTTCAAACTTGATAACATTCTCATCCTCCCTAAAGGAGTCCAGTCTCTTTGAGGATGGATGCACAGGGGATGGCTCTGACATTCTTTTACTGCTACCATTTGATACAGGAGGAGTTGGTGATATTTGTGACCGGACAACTTCATCAGCAGAGTTTCTTGGTCCATCCGAGGCTGGGGATCGCATTGATTCACTTCTGGGCTGCCTACTCAGTGAAGCTTTGATCGATCGTGGGATGCATTTGGAATGTGCTGAAGTTGATTCAAGTTTGTCCTTGGGTGAATCCATCTGCTTAGAAGTCCTGCCCAGTTTTATTTATATAAATTTGTGATTCAGCAGAGTTTGTAGTTTGTAAAGGACTCCAAAAAAATAATATGGCTCAAGAGGTTATGAAATGAAAAAACAGCTCAAAGCCTAAAAAAATAATAATAATAATAGGCAAACTGTCTTGTTTGAACTGGCACTATGAAACTAATCAGAAAGAATTTCAATTAACAGCACCTAGATTGTTCTACATTACAGGTGTATATCAATACTGCAAATCAAAAACATGAGAAATCTCATAAATGAGGATATTGCTTTATCTGTGCCCATGAGCTCCTAAGAAACCGAATTCCTTTCACGCACCATGTCCAATTCATTGATAATTATTCCTACTTTATTTCATATGCACTTCATCAAGGGAACACAAAGGCAGTAACCACAAACCCAGATTTGGTTCAGGCCATAATTATTAAACTAGCATCTACATTCTAGCTTAACAGCTTCTGAACTTCAAATTGTTAGAACACCCCCCTCCCTCCCTCCCTCTCACTCTGCCTTTAAGAGCAATGGGAAACAAAATTACCAACCCCAGCCCTACACTCACTTGATCAAACGATTCCAGCCCAAAAAATCATTATCTAGCAACCTGATCAGGTCAACCAGGCTGGTGGCCCTTCTCGTGAATGGAAGAACAAAATTATCATGCTTCATTCAAAAACTGGTACAAAACTACAAAGGCGAATATGGTGGCATGCACTAATGAGATTAGTAATAACTAAAACTTAAAAGTTGAGATCAGAACTACAAATGAATAATTAGAATAAAAAAATGTTGACATTAAAAGGACAGGTTTTACCTATCAGCATTGTAGGAAGAAGATCGCTTCAAACCAGTACATTCATTTCTTCCCTCCATGAGCCCTTTGGCATCAATCAAGCTCCCACTGAAGTATTCCTTATCTTCAAATTTGAGGCCCGTCAGCTTTGGATTCCCTGATAGACCATCAAGGTCTCCAAACATTATAGCGGAAGTAGAAAACAATGGGGAGGGGAATTTTGAATGGGGAACCCTAGGCCTGTAATTGGGAATGAGCCCAAAGCTATGATCTTTCACTGAAATTGACCCACAGGAGATCAATTGCATCAGCACATTTGCAGGCTTTAGTTTTGCTGATGCTTTCGTTTCTTCCTCTTCAATCATCCTGAAGCTGTTGATCTTACTAGCATCAGCTCTTATCAGGGATTCGAGAGTCTCAGTATTCCGCCCACCAGAAGATGAAGCGCTGGAAGAAGATGGAGGAGGGGAAACTGACTCTGTGCAAATATTTGAATTCTCCTTTGCACCCTGAACTTGGTTATGCCTGTCATTGCATTCAGCCTCACAATAAATGTCATCTGTGGAAACACCCCTCACGCAAGTTTCTTGAGATTTAGGTCTGCCAACATTTTCCTCGGTCTGTGTGGAAGCGTCAGCTGCGTTATCCCTCCTACAAACCTTGTAATCAGTTAAGCTTAGGGAACCGGTTGAAGGAGATGTATTTGCAAGTCCATATTCAGAAGAAACACCAAAAGACTCAGGACATTGAAGTGGAGGCGAGGCCTCATCTTCCTGATTATGTTTTCCCTCTTTTCCATTCATACTGGAAGAGGATGAAGAATCATCTAGACTTCTAGAAGAAATGGGTTGTGTTAATTGCTTCAAATTCGAATTCATCACTTTTCTGGGTGAACTGAAAAGACCTACAAAGTAAATTTCAAGATCAAACTTATTTGGTTGCCTGATTTGCTCTACATTCTATAAAACATTTTGAAAAAGTGGGAATAAAAATTTGAGAACGAGCATAAATTTACAGTCTTGGAAAATTAACATTTAACCACAAATGAAAAACACAAGGCACAACTAAGCTTAAATGCTGAGGTAGATAATGACGTTTACCCGAACTAGATTCGTCATAGAGCTCGGAACCCTTGAGAACATATTCATTCCCATGAGCAGGAAGAATGAGATCGTCTTCGCAAAGATCATGCCACACAAACCCATTTTTGTAACTTCTGCAGCAATGAATAAAACAAAAAAAAAATACATTCAAAATTCACCCAACTAACTAACAGAGACCCCCTCCAAAAAAAAAAAAAACAGAAAGAGCGGGGAAGGGATTCACCTCTTACAAGACCAGGAGTACAAGGAAGGCATCCCCCTGCCTCTTAGCACATTAAGTCTGTTAATAACATCTGCAAAACAACACAAACATCCTTCAAAAATCCGAAATTTTCCATAAATCGATTACTATCACAAAAACAGAATCAAAACCAGAAAAAAAAAAACAAATTTGCTATGCACCTCTCAAATAGAGACCTTCGGTGGAAGAGAGTGGAACTTCGATGAAGTGAGGGTGTTCGAGCTGTCGGTTCCGACAGAGGTAGTACACAACCGGCACTCTCCGTACCTGCTGATACTTGGGCGACCTCTCCGTCCAAACTTTAGTCCTCTCCGGACTCACTTGCCTGTACTTACTCACCATGCGTCCCTCCATTTCAACCCAATCGCCCGAAACCCCTGATCCGTACGCCAAACCCTAGGAATGGGTTTCAGAAATCAGCTTCAAAAACGAACCACCTCGCGCCCATTTGCGAATTGTCACGAATGGGCATATCGCATCAGATCTGAGAAATATGGTAACCGACAATCAACTGTCTGTCACAATCTCCAACCGGTTAAACAGACAACCTGCGATGTCAACCAACCCACGCCGATAACGAAATCTGTCAGCGGAAAATGGTGGATTAAAACATGAACAACGAAACAAACGGAGACGCAAACAAAACAAAAACACGCTAGAGAGCGAGAGAGGCTAACGGATTTATATGGACGGAGCAGAAGGAATCTTCACGGCGACATCAGCGAAAATGTATAAGCTTCGAGTGCATAGCAGACACCAGGAGGGAGAGAGAGAAAGAGACAGAGAGACGAGAATGCAGCGAGACAGTGACGATGAAGCTGTAGGGACCGTAACCGTCAATCATTCATCGGTCATGTTAAATGCGCGCACAGTCATGACCGTGAATAAGCTCAGGGAATGGGGTTTTTTTTTTGTTTTTTTGTTTTTTTGTTTTTTTTTCCTGGCTTCTCTTTTCTCGTTTCTGCTTCCAACAGTACACCACTTCGACCTCCACGGCTGCTGTCTGTCTGTCTTTATCGAAAACCCATCTTTTCATTTCCCATTTTGCCCTCCGGTCCTTTTTCGCGTTACTCAACGTCAACGACCAAACACAAGCACAAAGAAGTACGTTTAACATATTAATTACGTAACTGAGCTGCCACGTACGCAGCTTTAGGACTCGCCTTGTCTCTTGTCTCTTCTTTGGGCAGTGATGAATGTCTGTTATTGCAGTAAATGCAAATGCAGCTTTATTTTATTTGTTTCTGGCAAACCAACCTGCATGCATGTTTTTGTAAATCATGTGGGAACCACTTTTATTAATAAATCAGACTTCTATTTTTAAAAAAAAAATATTATTATTTTACTAGAATAAAAATCTAAATAAAAAAAACAACTTATGTACCTCAAATTTTGTAAATTTGTCATAAAATAAACCGATTTAAACTGATATTTGTGGACTTGGCTGGGAGCGAGTGATTTTATATTTCAGCTCATACTTTAAAATATTATATGATTCAATTTTTTAATTACGGTAAATTTTTTAAATTTTATTTTAAATTATTCATATTATAAGAATTTTATTTAACTATAATATTACTATAACAATTGTTATAATTTTTTACTGTAATTAAAAAAAACTAATACAGCCCAATAAAAATAAATCTTATCAATTTAGATTAAGAAATTACATAGTAAAATACTTTGGGACATTGCATGAAATGTAAATTGAGGAGCTATATCACATGCCTAAGGACATGTATGATTATATGTCTAGCTTGTATTATTCACATTTGATTTGACATTCTTATATCTATTTTGGATGATGAATAGTATATATATCCCTTAAAATTTACTTATTTTTTCAAAAGCATCAAACATCTCATTTCTCATTTTTGTCTAATTTTTTAATTTAATTTTTATTATTTTTTCTTTCCCTATTTCATTTATTATAATCAATCAAAAGTTTACAAGTATAATAATATATATATTAAAAAAATTATAAAAAAAACTTTTATTATGAGTAGTGAACCCTCAAATATAATAATTTACTATTCAATTACTATTTGAGTACTGATAGCAGATTTCCTGTAGTAGTTTGTTTATTTTTAAGGAAAAAAAAAATAATAAAAAAAACATAAAATCATTCTCACAATAGATGCCCAACTTTCTCCATATGGCTTGTGAATTATTTTCCAATGTATTTAAAAGTACTATTCACTTCATATAATTATTAAATTATATCTACATTTTTTTATCATCTATCTCCTTAACGTTTCTCGTAACATTAATTTATATTTCATATTAAATTATAAAAAATACTATTAAATGAAATAAGTAGTATAAAATATTTTTTTAATGATATAAATCATGATTTATGAAATCTATTGTGAAATATATTTATATAACGACAGGGCCGGTCCGATGTAACTGGGTGCCCTAGGCGGGTGTTCAAAAAAGTGCCCTTTTAACCATACCAAAATTATTGTTATTATCGATGAAAAATAGTTATTTACATTTTATTTGATAAAAAATTATAATTCTACATTTATTTTTATTTATTCAAATGTAAAAATGTAGAATAGTCATTTTCATCTATAGTTATAATTTTCATTAATTGAAATCTTATTTGATAATTTTCTATCACTTCTATGAAACATTTCAAAGAATCAGACAACAAATTGTTTGATTCATCCAAAATAACATAAAAAAAAATCATTGCAACTTTTTTAAACAAACACATATTTATTAATAATAAAAAACAAACAAGGGTAAAAATAAATATCCAAAGGGCCAATTTAAAAAGCTGAATTATCCAATAACTAAGGCACAAAAATAACACAAATAGGTCAGGTTGAATAGCAGACGTCGACTTTAAGGTGCCCATGCAAACCAATGCCAGATTTGGCCTTGGACTGTGCAGACCCGACAAATGGAAATGGAGAAGCCGGAAGATGAAGAACGAAAGAAAAAGAAAGGAAAGCGGTGACTGCACCCTACCTTCAAAAAACTGGCAAAGAGAATTAACCAGATAAGAGAACAGGGAAGCGGAGCCTACAATCCAAAAACAACATTTGGCGCCGAAAAATCAGAGGCACCGGGATAGGAAACTCTACAAACGGGTGAGGAGAAGCCCAATCCTCCCCTAGGTTGCAATCTTGGGGAGGTGGAGGATGGAGCCGCAGAGGCATGGAGCGGGGGGTGGAGGCGTCTCTGCATCGGTGATGGAGCGTTTCGCGACTGCACAGGAGCGTGGATGTATTTAGGGGTGGAGCGCTACCGGGTGCCCTAGGCGACTGCCTACTGGGCCTCCCCCTCGGGCCGGCCCTGTATAACGAAGTCAAAAGTTATTTGAAACTGTAAATTCAATGAAACTTATTGAGAAATTGATGCGAGTGCTCTTATTACTCACTATTTTAGGAAACTCTATGTAGATGAATTTTTAACAAATCTATATTTTTCCCTGAATTATAAAAAAAAGTTTGATTATGTCAAACATATTGTGAATGCTCTTAAAACATCTACACTGTTATATAATCTTCATCTTTATTTTAAAGAATAAATAGTATATTATTTGAAACATTTTATTTATCATTAACAATTAAGCAAAGGTATTTATATATCTATATATATTATTTTAAATTATAATTTTTTTTATTTTATAGTTATTATTTTCTTTTATCTCTTTTGATTATTATAACTTAGCAAAAGTATACACATATCAATAAATATAATGAAAAAAATTATCTCTCTAACATCTATTTTTGTGCTTTAAATTTTAGAACTTGAATATTTTTTATTTCAATTAATAAAAAATATATATTTAAAATGAGCCGTATGATCTTAGATAATAAGATGTTTGTAGGCCCAACTTATTGAAGTGTGTGTAATGTTTATTCTTCGAACTTTTTTGAATAAAATACACAAACGGCTGATCTAATATTCGTATCTTCAAAGTCATGGATTACGATGCGCTATGATTGACTTTGGTGTTTGACTTTTTTCCTTTTCTTTTTAATTTTTATTTTTCTTGTTTTGTTTGCTGCTGTTCATTGTTCCCCTGGCTTTAATTTAAAGAAACGTTCGTATTCGAGTATATTTAATGGCAGTGTCGTCCAAGTCAAATCTTTTAATTTAATGATAAATAATTGAATAATACAGCTTATGTAGTATTTAAATACAATGCCATTTCGGCAAGTATTGTTAGTTTATTAAAAAGGAAAAAGTGCCAACTGGCAACTAAGCATTTGTTTGTGGATTAAATGGTAGTGAATTGGCGTTTGACTGACTAAAGGTAATGAATTTATAATTGCTGTATTTGCAATGGCCTTTTAAAAAAAATCACTATATTAGTACTTAGTAGTGTTTTACAGTAGGAAAATAATTCTCACCTAGCCTTTTCAAGTGAGAAATGATTCAACAGTAAATAATAACAAGAAGGACGACGAAAAGTCACACGTGACTTTTTGAAGAATGGATGCTCCTTTCTGAAATTTATAATACAAATTTTCTAATTTTTTATAATAGTTTTTAAAATTAATATGATAAACTCCCCTTCGTTCCCCCCCCCCCCCCCCCCCCCCCCCCCCCCCCCCCCCCCCCCCCCAACCGGGCGTTCCCGCCCCCCCGCCCCCCCCCCCCGGGGGGGGGGGGGGGGGGGGGGGCCCCCGCGGGGGGGGGGATTAATATTAAAATAATATGTATTAAACCCAAATTATATATATGTAATAAATTTGTCTAAGCCTCTTCAATGTTGAGCAATCTAAATATTGAAGCGTCTTCCTCAATGCCAGCAAATGACCCATAGTTACAGTGGGTATGTATTGTTGTTCGGCCCACTCGTGTTGCGTTAGCTCAAAGCCCACAGGGTATTATGTATAATGCATTTGCGTTGGCTCAAAGCCCACAGATTATTTCATGCTTAAAATATTGACTATGAAAATAAATAATATTACATGACATATATATTTAAAACAAAATACACGCTAACGAATAAATTTAAAGGTATGTACGAAAATCATCAACCCTCCGTACCCGCTGACCCAAATCGAACCAATTTGAAAGCACTCATTATTTTTTTTTGGGTTTTTTCTTACTTAGTTTCCTTAGTTTCCTAACGAATAAATTTGAAGGTATGTAGATAAGCCAAGGGGTAAACCAGAGGCGTTGAGAGCAAGCTTATTTCAATTGGCACTTACGGCTAAGGCCACGCGCCTACGAAGGTGAAGACACAACGTATTGAATATCAACAAGTGCAAGAACACTCATACTCTGGGAAATGCTCACAGTGAAAAGTCTATTTGTGTGGGTGAAGAGCCTAGAGTCTTATTGGGGCACTGAGGATTAGACCCCGCCAGAATCCTTACGCGATCGAGCCGACATCTACCAACACTACCGAGGCTCCGGAATTCTTACTAATTCACCTTAATGTATTATGTTTAAAATAGGATATATTAAACCGAAAATATTTGATTTTTATAATAGATTTGGTTTATTTTATTTGTAAATTTTGAAAATTAGCAATGTTTGATTGAAGTACGATTTTAATCTGTCACTGAACCAACTGAATAATATAATCAAATATATAGTACTAATACGAGTTATTACTTACTTGTTATTCAGTACTCACTACTTCAAACGATCCTCATCAGTCATCAAGTCACCAAAAAAAACTCAAAGAATGAAAACTCTATCGTGGATGGTATTCTCTCATCAGTTCGATCATCACCGGTTGTCATCTATTTTCGAAATAACCCTTGTCATTCTCTCCATCATCGATGATGAGTCCTTCTCTCAAACTTTGTAGTTATACCCCTTGATTTCTATGTCTCTCTCCCTCGACTTCTCCCTCTGATTGTGTATGCTAAATATGATTTATCAATTTCTCTCTCCCTCTTTTACCTTTACTATGTTTATATGAGTACAAGTTTATCGCAACATGAAAAAAAATTTAATTACCAATTTGCCATTAGATTTATATTGCCATTTTTTTTGTTTATACTTGGTTCTTGAGTATTGTAGGTTTGTTTTTTATGCTCATTATATAATCTCTCTCCTTACTGAAATGTGCATTGAGTTATAAAATACTGAGTTTGATAGCATAATGACTTTGTTGTTTTTTGTTGTTATTGTATAAGTTTATTAATTTGATAGCATAAAATACTGTTTTTTTGTTGCTAATGGCCTAATGCATACATGTTGAGCTTTTTTAAAATTATTTACTTGCATAAGCTTATTTTTATGTGTTGTATAAGTTTAGTTTTTTAAAATTCTATTTACTTGCATATTCCACATCACTGTAATATACACCTAGTGCTTAATTTTCCGTAATCTCTAAATAGATTAGCTTTTGGTCGATTATAATAGTATGCTTGATTTATATGTTCGATGACATTCACCGTTTTAATGAGCAGCTAGCCTTACTATTTTTTCTCATGTACCCATTTTTATATTGTGTTGCAAATATAAAGTGGTCTTTCATTGCACATTTTAGGTGTCTATATGTTTATTTTTTGGGTTCACGTAATATTTTTTCTTAACCTGGTGTGAGTAAATATTCTTTTAAAACTGATAGTCATTTTTTTAACCCTCTGTCATTGCGGTAAAGTAATACTCCTAAAGTATGCACACTATGAGAGTAAGCATTATACATAATGTATAACATGAATTCATGATGTCATTTTCTGTTGCATGAAGATAGAAATATAAATCAATATACTATATATTAATGTTATATAAAGATCGAAGAGTTTGTATATCAATTTCAAAATTTTCAAGTCAAGTATTTGATTTTTTTAATTTAATCTAAATTGTGTCAATTCCGATTTAATCCATTTCTTTCATTTCAGTTTTTTCAATTCAAGTTGTAGGAAAAAAAACTAGTGAGTGTGTGACGTGTGAAGTAACTCGTGACATAAAAGACGAGTAAATTATACTTATACCCATTTTTCTCGTAAAAAAAACACAAAGGAGACTTTAGCACTAGGAAAATACTATTCCCAACTATTTAACCGTTAAAACATAACATTTAAAAAATATACACACTGTTAAAACATAAGTCCAAACATAACATCTCATTAAAATTTAAAATCTTATATAATTTTTTTTCATCCTATGGTTATACAATTTTAGACTCTAATATCATTACATTGGTGGATAAAAAGAAATATAAGAAAATAAAAAGAGTTTTGAGCTTGGCTATACACTTCGGTTATCCGACCTAACCCTGATAAGCACACGAAAGAAAACAATTACACAACATGATAGATAAGTAACCACAACTTAGTAGTAATCATATTTTACCTGCCCATTTCATACTCCTAAACTATACATGATAGTACTTACAAAGCTCATTTATTAATTCCACAAACATGGGTCTTTACAATTGCGGGCTAGTTTAATCAATATGTGAACCGGATTGGATTAGCCAATTGTTATTTCATTAAAAAATAGGTTAGCCCGTTTAAGCCTGCAATGTGATGAATTGGAGACTATTTCATACTCATATAAAAGGATAATTTTTAAAACGTTTAGTGGTAATCAAAATAAAACTAAAATGACTTCTCTAACATTAATAGAACCTATTTGTATCAAACTAGTAGGCAACAACTAAAGTCAAAGACTTATTTAGTTAGAATTATGAAATAAAAGAACTTTAATATAAGTCATAATCATCCTCACTGCCTTTTAATTTATAAAAGTAAGTATAAGTTACAAGTAAGTTATCATTTTTTTTTTAAGTTTTGAATTTTGTTGGAGTGTTTATAAAAGTTTTACCTAAATAGATGATATATTTATCTATTTTATTTTTGTTTCCGTAAAAACGCGCCAGAGGAGAGTAATCGCTGCCCCACCTCGTTCGACAATAAATAGAGAGCAATTTTCCCGCCACTCACTCCTTCGGCCACTGCTGTCTCGCTCGGCCGCTCCACTTGCGGCAAATGCGATCACTCCGACCGTGCTATCGCTGCTGTCTCAGCCCCTCCGCTAATCCACTCCTTCTCTCCCTCAGGCGCGCTTCCCTCGTCGCCCGCTTCTACTCCCTCATCCCCCTCAAATCCTTCTTCGTATCTTGCGCCATAAACCCTAACCCCCCGTCCACCACCTCCATGGCCGCTCGCCCCTCCGCTTTCGACGCCCTCATGTCCAACGCCCGCGCCGCCGCCTCCTCCTCCAAGAAGAAGCCCCATCCCTCGCCGTCCAAAAAACTCAACGCTCCGGCGTCGTCTGGAAAGGGTCCCCAAACCCCTAATTCGAGCCATTCAAGCCCGGTCGAGAAAACGCTAGAATTCCAAAAATCTAGCCCCCCAAACCCTTCCGATTCAGAGCAATCTTTGTCGAATGCCAAGAATCCCCAACCCCCGTCGTCAAAGAAACGAGCCTCCCCGGAGTCGAATGGTTCCGAAAACACCCCCCTAAACTCTAGCTCCAGTGCTCCGAGTGATGCCCATAACCCTTCCCCCAAAGACCCTACCAATTCAGTGCATTCCAATGCCAAAAAACTGAGGGGCTTTAGCGTGGAAGAAAGCATCTCGCAGTTGAAGAAGAAGGCCCCCGAATTTGACCCCATTGAGGCAGCGTATTGGAAAGAGCAAGGAAAAGGGGTGCCCTTCCTGTTTCTGGCCCGGGCTTTTGATTTGATTGACAAGGAGTCGGGGCGGATTATAATCACTGACATCACTTGCAATCTCTTGCGTGCTGTGATGCACACCACGCCTGGAGATCTGGTGGCTGTGATTTATCTTGCGGCGAACAGGGTTGGGCCGGCGCATGAGGGTTTAGAACTTGGGATAGGGGATGCTTCAATCATCAAGGCACTCGCTGAGGCTTGTGGCAGGAAAGAAACCCAAATTAAAAAGCAATACCAGGTGACTGATTTTTTTTAGGCGTACTCAGTGTTGTGGGAAATAGACAAAGGGAGGTTGATCTTGAATTACTCGCAAGTCAGGAACACTATAATTTGCCTGGATTATATCAAGTGCTTCTGTGTATCATATTTTTAGTTTTTGATAAAAGATTTGGAAAATATCGCTCATGTCTATAGTACAATTCTATATGTACACAAATGATAAGTGCATCTTTGTGAAATTGCCATCTTGGGTTTTCAATCTGGACCTTGCTCCTCATTTTTTTGCTTGGTACGATGAATATGTGCCAGGTGATATTTGTGTGTTCCATGCATATTTTAATATCTTTTGTCGTGTAACTAACATGACTATTGCACCGTTTTATTTGTAGTAAATTTTATATCGATAATAAAATTTTCAATGAAACGTTATGCATAAGCATGCTTTTATTATCTTCATAAAGTTTGTATAACTGGTTAGATGTAGTAGTGTTATGTTAACGTTTCCATGAACTACTTAAATATTTCGAGTGTTGGTGCCGTAAAGCTTCTTGGTAAATTTTCATGGCGTCCTTGACACTCACACTCATATTTATGACCTTATTGACCCAATAATGTCATTTTTAACTAGATTATAGCTTTGTGATTTTATGCGTATCTTTTGTTAATGTTTTTATTTTTATATTTTATAATAGGAATTGGGGGACTTAGGGCTTGTTGCTAAAGCTAGCCGTTCATCCCAGTCCTTGATGCGCAAGCCTGATCCATTAAGTGCCACCAAGGTTTTTGATACATTTAGACTTATTGCTAAGGTTCGTTATCTACTTCTCTTCTAATTTTAAAATCATATGAAGTAGAAAATGTGACATGTTGATTATTCATTGAAGCCTCTATATTCTATGTCCTTTTATTTCTTTGTTTCTACCTATTGAAATTTAAGATTGTTAGTTTGAATTAGACATGTGATTTTTTGTTGAATTACCAGAGAAATTGGATACCTTTTCAAAAGACAAAGGGTTTTCTGATTTTTTTCTTACCAACTCCAACCAAAACATATATAAAAGATCAATTTGAACTATAATGAAGAACTTTTAACCTCACATGCTCCTTAGAACTATAACGAAGAAGTTTTAACCTCACATCCTCATTATATTGTGGTGAAGTATGGCATTGACTGTAGGGGTTGGGTCTCTTTGATGCTTTGGAGGCCGCATGGTTTGGGTTTATGGAAATTTATCTGCACGCATTGGGATTTTTTCTCTCAGTTTGTAGGGTTTGAGCTCCGGAATGGTGCTTCTATTCGCTTTTGGGATATGATGTATGGTGTCGTGCATCACCCCTGAAGCGTGATTACCCGGAGTTGTATTGGATTGCTTGCTCCCCGATGCTTTTGTGGCCAATGTTCATTTTGTATACGGGGTATTGCCGTGTAGTGGGAGGTGATGTTTTTGCGGGCTTCCCATGATTGGGAGTTGGAGGTTTTTTCATCCTCTTTCGATCAGTTGTATTTGGTTGGCCCTGTGCGGTGGGAAGCCAATAGGCTTTGTTGGTGGCCTGATCGGGAGCGTAGTTTTTAGGTTCGGAGTCTGGACTCTCTTTTGATGCCTTCTCGGCCCGGGACATTCCCGTGGTGTAGTGTGTGGAAGGCGTGAGTTCCATCTTTGGTTGCTTTTTTTGCTTGGATTGTAGTGCTTGATAGGATCCTTACTATTGATAACCTGCGACGTTGGGATTTTGTTTTCGTTAGCCGGTGTTTTATGTGTTAGACTTCGGCGGAGTCCATGGATCATCTCTTTCTGCATTGTTTATATGTTTTGGAGCTGTGAAACTTGATTATGGGCTTGTTCGGCTTTCTTTGGGTGATGTCGTCATCCCTTCGTGGGTTGTTGGAGTGCTGGCTTTGGAATGTGAGGCGCCGTTCGTTGGTGTGGAGAGCTGCCCCTCATTGTCTTCTTTGGTGCATTTGGCGTGAGTGGAATGTCCGTGTGTTTGACGGCACCGAGCATTCTCCGTTAGAGATCATTTTTTTTCCCAAGATTTGAGGGAATGACTTTTTGCTTGGGGTATGTTGTCTATTTCTGTTGTTTTTCTTGGGTGCTCTTTTTGAGCTTGATGTTATATGTTCTTTTAGCGCACATTGTTTATGTAAGTTATTTCCTTTTTAATAAATTTTCTTACTTATAAAAAAAAAACATCTAAGGAGAGAAGCTCCTTATTCTCTCTAAGCTCCTTCCTTTTTCTGGCATCACTTCGGTGGCTACATCTGGCGGCCGTCATGATGACAACCTCTTATGGACCTCCAAGCGTCAAGGCTTATGTATCCATCAAATCAACTTCCTTTAAGTGCTTATCCTCTTCCCCTTCTTTTGGGGTGAAAGCTGGCTTTCTAGCCATTTTTTTCCGGAGGACGATCTTACTCAATCTACACAAGATTTTTCCTTTATGGCCCTATTGAATTTTTTTCCCGGCCGATTGTAGCTTCACCACCTCCTCCGTTATTTTGATAATGAGTGTTTTTTTTAGCGACTTTGTCATAGGTCTCCTTGCCTTCAATACTATTATATAAATAATATTTTTTTTTGGTGTTATATATATATATATATATATTAAAATTTGAAATCCAAATACAAGAGTCACACACACTATGTAGAATTTTTGGATCTGCCATTGTTAATTTGATTGTTTGTTTATCGTCCAGTGTTTATGCAACAAGAATTATGGATGTTTAAATTGAAGATTGTTTTTATACCCGTTGTGGTGACATGCTTAATAGTGGTTTGTTTCATTCTTTATATATAAATATATAATATAATATCTTGAACATTTGTTTTTGATGGATGAGCTCTCTTGGCGGCAGAAATCTTGTTTTCCGTGGCTTCGGGAGAGGGATAAGAACTCTAAGTTTTTTTTTTGTATGGCTAACTCTCACTCGAATGCTAACACCATTAGCAAGTTACACATCGATGGTATTTCCTTGTCGTGTCAGGAGGATATTTGGGTTCACATATTGGGGTTCTATGAGTCTCTTTTCAACGAGGCAGATCATCCTGGTTCTCACCTTGATGGGATCTAGTTCAACGCCATTTCAGAAGAGGATGCCTTGTGGCTTGATCGTCCGTTTGAGGAAGAGAAGGTGGAGTCTGTGATTCGGGGTTGAAGAGGGGATAAGGCTTCTGATCCAAATGGGTTTTCCTTGGAATTCTTTCAGCACCGTTGGAATGTTATGTGGTCTGATGTATAAGTGTGTGTAAAGAATTCTAGGAGCACTGTTGGTTTGAAAGGAGCCTTAACGTTAATTTTTTGGCTCTTATCCTTGAAAAGCAAGGGGCGGATGACTTGAAAGATTTTAGACCTATTAGTTTGGTAGGAGACATGCATAAAATCATTGCGAAAGTTTTGGCCAACAGGTTGAAGGTTGTTTTGGGGAAGATCATTTCCCATTCTAGATTCGGTCCTCATTATTAACAAATGCCTCGCTAGCTGGGTCAAAGTAGCTCTTCCTGGTGTTTTGTGTAAGTTGGACTTGGAGAGGGCTTATAATCATGTTCATTGGGGATTTCTTCTTTATGTTTTGTGAGTTCTCGGCTAAGTGGAGGAGATGGATACCTTTTTGTATCTCCATTGCCTGGTTTTTTGTTCTTGTCAATGGCAGTCCCTGCATATGGGCCCTTTTGGATTTTCAGAGGGCTCCGACAAAGGAATTCTTTGTCTCCTTTGTTATTTGTCATTGTTAAGGCTTTTAGCAGATTGATGGGCAAGGCTTCCTTGGTCGGGTTATTTTTTTACTTCTCGGTGGGCTGTCTGAATAGGGGTTTACTCGTCGTTTCTCACATGCTTTATGATGTGCTTGCGTTTTGCGAGGCAGATTTGGGTCATATCTTTCATTTCCAGTCCATCCTTGTTTGGTTTTAAGCTATTTCTTGGTTGCAGATTGATCTTAGCAAATCAATTTTGGTTCCAATTGGTGTAGTGCCTCATTTGTGAGATCTAGTTAACATTTTAGGGTGTCATACTGCGCGGTTGCTCCTCTTGTATTTTGGGTCTTCTTTTGAGGTCTAAATTTAAGTTTACTACTATTTGGAATCCGATTATTGAGAAGATGGAGCGTTATTTGATCAGGTGGAAGTGAGTTTACCTCTCAAGGGGGGTTGACTTACTTTGGTTAGAAGTACCTTTTTTAACTTGCCGATTATTATCTTTTTCTTTTTACTATTCTCATGGCTGTTTCTTCTCGGATTGAGCAGATCCAAATGAATTTCTTTTGGGGTTCCAATGTAGAGGTGCTTAAAATTTATCTGGTTAAATGGGATAGAGTATGTAGCCATCTTTCTCATGGCGGTTTGGTTAAGAAGTTGTGTAGATTTAATGTTTCTATTTTTGGGAAATGGTTATGACGATTTGGTGTGGAGAGGAAGGTCCTGTGGAGAAAGGTGATTATGGTGAAGTATGAGGTCACCAACGGGGGTGGATTTCCTTGATGCCTTGTGAACCTCATGGCATGAAGTTATGGACATTTAGATACAATGTGTTGGCTACCAATTCGAGAAAAAGGCTATCAGTTCAAGCTCTTTTACTCTATCCTTACCCCTACCTGGCTTGGAAGCTTTCCTCGAAAAAGTCTTTGGCAGGCATATGTGCCGTCTAGAGTTGCCTTCTTTATTTGGACAATGGTGTATGAAAAGATTTTAACTGCTGATAATTTGCGGCATTGTGGTTTTGTTATTATTAGCATATGTTGTATGTGTAAAGCTTCAATGGATTCCATGGACCATCTTTTCTTACATTTTCCATATGTCCGGGAGTTGTGGGATATAGTTATGAGTTTGTTTGGCCTACATTAGGTGATGCCTTTATCTCTTGATGCGTTATTCTCTTGTTGGATAAGGGCAGTGGCACAACATTTAGTGATTTGGCAAGTGCGAAATGCGAGTGTTTGGAAGTATTTGGTAAGAGTAAAATGCGAGAGTGTTTGATAATAGCATATGGCTTGTTGTTGAGCTTCAAATTATTTTCTTTTGATGTTTGAGATAGTGAATGTTTGCTATGGGAATATATCATTTTCCTCCATTTGTGATATTGTTAATGAATGCGTTTGTTGTATATATGCCCTTTATGCCTTCATTGTGTGCTTTTTCTATCTAATAAATTTCTTATTTATAAATTTTTTTATATCTATATATATTGTTGTAGGATGCATATTAGCTATAGTGCTTTTTTCCCAAAAGTAATAGCTTCCCTCTGTTAACTATATGCATACACAAGGCAGTTTGCATCAGTTTTTTTTTATTTTTTAAAACTTTTTGTAGGAATCTGGGAAAGACAGTCAAGAGAAGAAAAAAAATCATATCAAGGCGCTACTAGTTGCAGCGACTGATTGTGAACCTCAATATATAATACGTTTGCTGCAGGTAATTATTTATTTACACATTCTTCTGTTGGTTCTTTTTTGGTGCTATAAATTGAAGTTTGAGTTTCCTAAGCAGGCTAAATTGAGGATTGGTTTGGCAGAGCAAACTCTTTTAGCTGCACTGGGACAAGCTGCTGTGTACTATGAAAAGCATTCCGTTACAACTTCACACGTTCATACTTCTTTGGAAGAGGTCGGTTGATGTTAGGCTTCTACTGGAATGTATTAGCTGTTTGATATGAAAGTTACAATATCTCGCTCCTAGGTTATGTTTAGTGCTTTTTGGGCGGGGTTTTCCCATTTCGTTATGCATATTTCGTACAACTGCAATCAAGTAAATAATTTGATCTTGACTCAAAATTTGGATCATGAGCATGACTATCTCAATGCAGACATGTGTAGTTGTGTACTCGAACTTTCTAGAAAAGAAGCACAGTACAATACTGGAACAAGTTCTTGTAGACGAAGGTTTTTTGTGTGATGCCAACAGCCATGTACTTAAAGTACTGCTTGTGAATTGATTTTGATTTTGTCCCTGCTCATGTAGCACGTTACATGGCAGAAATCACTTAATATGATTTTGGAAAGGTTCTATTCTACAAAGACAATTACAGAGCAATGATAGGTTGATTTACTTCATTATGTCATAAAGACTTTCTGACATATTGCACCTGTCATCACAATTACATAATATGCATTCTTTTACCGGTGTTCTAAACATGTTTTCCAGGGTGCAAAAATTGTAAAACAAGTTTACTCTGTAATTCCTGTCTATGATAAGATCGTCGATGCTCTTCTTAGTGGCGGTGTCTTTAATCTTCCAATGATGTGTAGCTTTACACCTGGCATCCCAATAGGGCCAATGCTTGCAAAACCAACTAAGGGGGTATCTGAGATCATAGACAAATTCCAGGACACTGAGTTTACTTGTGAATACAAGTATGATGGAGAGCGTGCTCAGGTACTAGTTCTTGTTTTAAGAAAGCTGCTTTCCCTTCGACTTCACTCTAATTTTTTTGGTACCTTCCAGATACATTACCTGGAAAATGGTGATGTTGAGATATACAGTAGGAATGCTGAAAGAAATACGGGAAAGTTTCCTGATGTCGTTGCTGCAATTTCAAGGTAGTTTTGTTTGAACTTTTCTCTCTTGAATAGAATAGTACTTCTAAGTTTGCAGGTGGATCTTAGTATTAGATGCAGGCATAGAATTAGAAATGCTATGTGATGTCTGAATTTTTCTAAATTCTGTTTGAATTTTTCTCTCCTCTGGAATATAATAGTACTTCTAAGTTTGCAGGTGGATCTTTGCATTAGAAAATGCTGTGTGATGTGTGAATTTTTCAAATATTTTTATCGTATATTACCTGGTTTTGGTGCTATCGGTAAATCTGTTATATAATTAATCTATACGACTGTGCCTGTGGCTGATTTTGTCATCCTAGCTTCCTATTAGCCTGTTTATCATTTATTAGTTTATATGTTCACATTTCCTATCATGACACTGGACTTTTGAATTTCACTGCTTTTGGTTATGACTGAGAAATTTAGTTATTAGAAACATTGCTAATCCTATATTTGATGGTTCTCCAATTCATCTTGATGTGCTGGATGTTTGCTTTATGATAAATCTGACATGAGATGATTGTTTTAGTACAATTTTTTTTTGTTAATTTTTACTGTCAGCATGCAGAATTAAGAAGCCATCTGTAAGGTCGTTTGTTCTAGACTGTGAACTTGTTGCTTATGACCGAGAAAAACGGAAAATCCTGCCATTCCAGGTAATTTGATTTTGAAAGGAAAAAAATAACACTGCATCCTGTGAAATACCCGTTCTGATTTCCCTTGCAAAGAGTGAAATGAAATGTACTCTTAATATCTCTTGGCAATTTTTTTGACACTTGTAAAAATATTTAAGCAATAAAAAATAACAAAAGAAAAAAAATCTAAAATTCATAGTGGTTCACATGAGTGTGCCAGTTTTATGTAACTTTCTCAACATTGCTTAGATATCTTTTCCCATTGTCGTTGTCGTTGTTGTTGTTGTTGTTGCTGTAGTACAGTAGTAGTTAGTTTTATTTTATACTGCATAAGACCAATGGCAAATAATATTCTTAATTTTGTGATCCTTTTGAGTATATTTTGTGAGCAAATTATTTGTTGCAGGTCCTCATTACACGTGCTCGAAAAAATGTGGTCATTAGTGACATCAAAGTGGTTGTTTGTATATTTGCTTTTGATATCTTATATCTTAATGGTGCACCACTTCTTCAGGAGGAACTTAGCTGTCGTAGGCAGGTACAGTCTATTGCTCACCTTACTTTGTAGTGGTTTGGCTAGACTTCGTATGGTTGCAAGTATTAGTCTTAATCTTAATCAGCAATAAATATTTAAATTTCTGCGGACCTGTGGCTTTCTGCAGCATCTTTACCACTCCTTTGAGGAAGAAGCTGGACTTTTTCAGTTTGCAACATCAATAATATCAAATGATCTCGAAGAGATACAAAAATTTCTCGAAGCTGCTGTTGATGCCAGGTTATTTACTCTAATGCATGAAATATTTACTTGTCAAAATCTCGTAGCTGATGAAGTAGAAATATATGCATTTTAACACAGATTGGTCTGTCCAGTTTGATCAGGATGATTGGACAAGGTGCAGATCTGTTGGCTGCAAATGTAGTCAATCCAGGTCAACCTGGATATTTGTTTTGTATTTTTTCGTTGTATTATTATCAGATATATGTAAACATTATAGAGAAGTGGAAAGGATTGGATAGAGAACGGAAACTGGACGACCAGAGACTTCCGTTTCCTGGCTTAGAACGGGAAGTTGATCTGTTCCCCCACATTCAGGTGCGTTAGGGCCTTTTGAGGCAGGCTGCCTTCGTTCAGGATGAGGTAGAGGAGGCAACTGCTGCTGCTCTTCTCCGATCTGATGAGGGGCATGCGGGGTCTGGGGACGATTCTGTTTCTGGTGCATCTATTCTGTTTGAAGGCGTCGGGCTGATCTGACCTAGGTTTGTTCCAAAGGCTCTGACTTTGCTGGGTTTGATTTGTGTGAAGCAGTGGGAAGGGTTCAGGATGTATGCTTGGAGTCTGCCTGTGTTCCTGATGAGGTGAGGGGTGTTGGGCTTCAGGAGTTGGTGCCTCTTTGTGTTGAGCCGTTTGCAGTCATTAGTCCAGTTGATGATGAGCTTTGTGGGAGTGGTGATGTTGATTCTTTCTTGGGCCAGTCTTCGGATTGGGTGCAGCGGAGGCCCAAGGCCATTGGCAAAGTGTTGGGTGTCAATTATGATGGCTATGAACAGGCTATTATAAAGCTGCTTAGGGATATTGAACTGGGGCATTGGAAACAGACAGCTGCTATGTTTGGTGCCAAGAAGACAACGAGCACGGGGAAGAAAGGTGCTCGTGAACTCAAACATTTTGCCACCTCTGTTAACTATGATGTGAGGGCCTCATAGGCAGCGAAAGGGAAAGGACCGGTGCGGGGGGGGGGGGGGCTCCATGATCGGGAGAAGCAGCTGTGCGTTTTGATGTTGCCGTTTCGTGGATTTGTTGTTTCTTGGTTTCTCTAGTGCATCAAGAGGTGTTTTTTTGATGTGGGATAGTTGTGTCATGGAGAAGCTGGAAGGATCAATTGGGGTATTCTCGATATCGTGTAAATTCAAAGACTGTGGGGGATCGATAGGTGTGAATGTTCTCTGGAGTACATGTTCCTAATGTTGCCAAAGACGGGAGTCTAATGTGGGACAAGCACATTGGCCTTCATGTTTGGTGGGATGAACTATGGTGGCTAGTGGGGAATTTCAATGTGGTGCAGATCCCATATGAAAAGGTTGACTCTTTGGATTTTACTCTATTAATGGTTGGATTTCCTGAGTTTATAGCTTTCCAAGGTTGGATTGACCTCCCTTTGCCCAACAACTGGGAAGTGACCTTTTTTTCTTGGATTGTTTGGTTTTTGTTTTCCGTAGAATGGGCTGGGCAGTTTATCAATGTTTTCCAAACGAGGTTGTGCTATTGGCGATCTAATTATTTTCCTATTGCCTTGGATTTTGGCTGTGTATCCTTGCAAGTGGTCCTTCTATTTTAAGAACATGTGGTTGGCAGAGGGTTTTGAGGACTGGATTCATGCATGGTGGGAGTCTAATTTCGTGGAAGGTAACCCAATTTTGTGGTTGCGACCAAGTTGAAATTGTTGAATCGAGACTTGAAAAATTGGAATAACACTGTTTTTGGGCATATTGCCTTGCAAAAGCAAACTCTTTTTGTAGGGCTGTGGGAGCTTGATGGGGTGGAGGAGCTTAGGCTGTTATCTGGGGAGGAGAAGTGGAGAAGAAAAATTTTCATCACCAATCTTGACAAACGTTTTTTGTCGGATGAGATTTTTTGGTGGCAGAAGTCTATAGCCTTGTGGCATAGGGGGATAAAGTTTTAATTTTTTTCATTGCACGACTAACTTGCACTGGAACATGAATATCATTAGTCAATTACTTATTAAAGGTGCTTCTACGACGTGTGACACCGGGGCTCATATTGTATGCTTTTATGAGATGCTTTACATGGAGGAGGAACATCTTTGGTTTCCTTTAGATGGGGTCTAGTTTGATGTCATTTTCGTTGGAGATACTTTGTGGCTTGATCAACCTTTTGAAAAGGAGGAGATTAAGCTAGTGATCTAGAGTTGTATAGGGGATAAGGCCTTGGGCCGGATGGGTTCTCCCGTGTTTTCTCTCAATACTAAGTGTTGTAAGGATGGTTGTTATGGCGGTTTGTTGGGAATTCCATGAACATTGCATGTTTGAACGGAGTCTTAATGTTTTTTTTTTTACTTTCATATCTAAGAAGCTTAGGGTGGATGATTTGAAAGATTTTTGTCTAATAAGTTTAGTTTAGATACTTGGTTGAAGGTTATTCTGGGGAAGATCATCTTTCCGTCTTAGAGCGCATTTGTGCAGGGTTGACAGATCCTTGATTTGGTTCTCATTGCCAATAAGTGTCTTAATAGCTGGCTAAAAGCTTCTCTCCTTGGTGTTTTATGTAAGTTGAACTTGGAAAAAGCTTATAACCACATTAATTGGAATTTTCTCCTTTATTTGCTATGGCATTATGGGTTCTTAGCTAAGTGGAGGCAGTGGATTTTGTTTTGTATCTCTTCTACCTATTTCTCCATTTTAGTTAATGGCAACTCGAGTGGTTTCTTTTTGAGCTCTAGAGGTCTTCATCAAAGGGATCCTTTGTCCACGTGGTTTGTCATTGTTATGGAAGCCTTTAGCTATTTGGTCGACAAAGCTTTCTTTGCCGGGCTGTTATCTCTGTGGCAAGTCTGGGCAAAGAGTCAGGTTGTCTCCCACTTGTTTTTTCTACATTTGATACTTTTATTTTTTTGTGAGGTAGATTAGGTGCATCTTTTCCACTCGCGTTCCATCCTTGTTTGATTTGAACCTACTTCAGGGTTGTGCATCAATTTGGCAAAATTAGTTCTGGTTCCAATTGGAGTAGTGCCTTGCTTGAAGGAGCTAGCAGAGATACTAGAATGTTAGACTTCACGACTGCCTCTAAAGTATTGGGGTTTTCTTTGGGGACCAAGTTGAAGCCTTTTGCCATATGGAACCCCATTCTTTAGAAGATGGAGCACTGTTTGCCGGGGTGAAAACATAGGTTGGCTTGCTCTAATTAATAGTAGTCTATCTAACAGCCCACTTTTTTTTCTTCCCCCTTTTCCTATCCTCATCTCAGTTTGACCAAATTAAAAGGAACTTCCTTTGGGGGACTATGAAGGAGGTAGTTAAGATTCACTTGGTTAAATGCAATGTGGTGTGCCAACCCTTTCGCATGGAGTTTTTATAAAACGCTTTTTGAGATTGAGAAATGGTTTTGGCTGTTTGGGTGGAGAGGGATGCCTTCTAGAGGAAGGTTCTTATGACAAAGTATGGTGTTTCTTCTGATGGGGGGTGTGCCTTTAAAGCCCCCAGAGGGCCACATGGAGTGAGCTTGTGAAAGTATATTTGATCCAGGTGGGGATTGTTTTCCACCTAAATTGAATTTTTCATTAGGTTGAGCTGAATTTTGGTTTTTGAAGTGGAGGATGAATTTTTCATTTGGTTTTGGAATGATGTGTGGTGTGCTAAGGTTCTTTTGAGGCTGGCGTATTGTATTGCTTGTATTACAAATGCTTTTGTCGTTGATTTTCTTCTCATTCGGGGTATAACTGTGTAGTGGGAAGTTAACTTTTCTCGGCTATCTCACGATCTGGAGCTAGAAGCATCTCTCTTCTTTGATTTATTTTATTTGGTCAAGCCCATCAGTTCTACAACTTATTCGATGTGTTGGCATCCAAATCGTTCTAAAGGCTTCTAGGTTAAGTCCTTTTATTCTCTTCTTACCCCTACTGAGCTTGGGTGCTTTCCATTGAGAAGTATTTGGAAGGCTAAGGTTCCCCTTATGGTGACTTTTTTTGTTTGGACTGATGTGCTAGGAAATGGTTATTGTCAGCTATGCTACGCGTGCGAGACGGCGGGGGAGTCCATGGACTATCTTATTCTTCACTATCCTTATGCTCGGGTGCTTTGGAATATAGTTATGGGATTGTTTGGGATTCGGTGGCTAATGCCTTTAAATCTTTCAAAGGAGTGTTTTTGGCGTGAGCTGAATGCAAGACTTTTTGAGAATTATGAGTGCAGCATGGACGAGCTCAAAATTGTTTTTTTTTTTTGCTCTCTTTTGAATTAGATGTCTACCATGAGCTATTATCATTTATCTTATACCTTTGATGTCATTGATGTTTGCTCTTTTTGAGTTGGTTGTCTTTTTTTTTTTTTTTATTATTTGCTCTCGTTGAACTTGTTGTATTTTGGTTCCTTGTACACTTCTTGAATACTTAGTTTTTTCAATAAACTTTTTACTTGTTAAAAAAATCAATTTTTATTTGTAACCTATATAATGTAGTATTGAAAAAAGTTTTATCTTCATATCGTGTCATTGAATTCATTGATCAATGAACTGCAACAAAATCTGTTTTCTGACTTTCTTGTGTGATGCTGCCAAATTTATGTAGCTTTGGGTCTTGACATACCAAATTAGGGTAACCAGGGATACCGGGAAAGCCTAAATTGTGGGTTGAGAATTGAGATTACCTAAATGACATGGGCTGAAGGTTACGGTACTAGAGTTACAAGATTGTGGTGATGAGTTATCAGGCTTATTTTGATACTTACAAGGGGTGTATAACTAAGGGTTAGGGTACTAGAGCTTGTTTCTGAGAAGGGTTTTGTTAGAACACCATGTAGTTCTTCATGTAATTGATATGATTGGAGGATGTGAAACTATTTTGGAATGGTGTCAATTCATGGAATTGGAGAAAGAGCAACAGAATTGGAAGCAACATTGATGTGGATTTTGAAGAGAATAACTCATAGAAAGTTAAACATTTGTGTTCATTTAGAAAAACAACTGCAGGATCATGTAACACCATTTTAGTGTCAAATATCTATTTTTAGAAGCTTCATAAGCTTCCAAATCAAATTTCAAAGCTTTTGGCCCACACTATAAGTGGTTAAACAAAATGCAAAGTGTTATTTAAAGCTTAGGGGGCAATGCACAGCCCCATGCTGTAGAAAGATGAGGTGCGTGCTTGCCAGAAATGCCAATAAATTACCATGCGTGTGTACAAGCAATACACGCAAATTCTACCACTTGCCATTTTTCTATGCCATGCTATAATGCTCACTTAAGTGTGATGCATAATATTAGTTTATCTGAGATTATCTATTTATTCTTTTCACAACTATAAATATGTTGTTTTGTTTTATGGTTTCGATCTTTTCTGCCATTTGCATCATTTTGCTTGTATTCTGTGTGCTTGCGAGCATATATAATCATCTGCCATGATAACATTGCCATTGCTCTGTAGCGTTTTATATTACATTTTGTTGTTTTCTGTCATATCATCTTATCTGAATTTACAGCTGTGAAGGATTAATTATCAAAACATTGAATAAAGATGCCACTTATGAGCCTTCGAAGCGGTCACTTAACTGGCTAAAGTTGAAAAAAGACTACATGGAAAAGTAAGGGGTGATGTATACTGCTTTTTCTTGAAAATTTACGATTGTGCTTCATGGTTGCTGCTTACATTTCTGATGTGTCTGCAGCATTGGTGACTCACTTGATTTAGTACCCATTGCTGCTTTTCATGGCCGTGGGAAACGTGCAGGTAACTGACAGCCAATACAGGTTGTAACTGATTGATTATTTCGTTTACATTCCTATTGCTTATTAGCATTACATTTCTATCAATCTATTAACAACCTATTACAACCTTTAGATTGTCTCTTGTCCTCATCGTTGTCATTTTGCTGTTTGATTCTAAAATTTGTTGTTGAAAGGTGGTGTATCTCTTCTTTCTCCATAGGTGTCTATGGCGCTTTTCTCCTTGCTTGTTATGACAGCAGCAATGAAGAATTTCAGAGCATATGTAAAATAGGTTAGCAATTAAATTTGTTGCACTATTTTATGCTTTTGGAATCTCTTTGGTTCCTGTATTTATTTTGTCAAGATGGGTGGAATTTTTTGTTGATTCTTTCACAGGTACTGGATTTTCTGAAGCTATGCTTGAAGAGCGCTCTGCTAGTCTTGGTTCAAAAGTTATTCCCCAACCAAAGGTGCCTCCCTTTTTTTTGGTTAAGCTTCCAATATTAAGAACACACATTTTCTGCTTCTAATTTTATCTGTTCACTACTATATTGTCCTTTGCAGCCATACTACCGGTTTGCAGACACATTTAATCCAGATGTATGGTTTGAACCTAGTGAGGTAATTATTGTCATCCATTTCCTCATGAATGTATTGATTTTGCTCTTGGTTTTCAGTTTACATCCCGATTTTTTTAGTAGGTTGAAAATCAGCAAATATGTCCATCCTGTTTTATGCTTCCTATTATTTGTTGTAATTTACCAATGATATGGAACTATTGTCATTGTGGTTAGAGTAATATTCTGGTGCATTTCAGGTGCAAGTACCTGAGTGTATCCTGACTGATAGGGCTTGCTCTGTTTTGGGATGTTAAATTTATTCATTTCTGGTGTTGTGATGCAAAATTGAGTTAGCACCAAAGACACTACACAAAGTTGCTTTTTCTCTGTATTTGTTGGAAAGAATGTAAAAATACCACACGTCGCTATGTAATACCTGTGGACACATGATATGGAAGCCTTTTTTTTTTTGCAAGAATTATATTATATCATTCTTGCTTTAAATGCTACAGCTTTTGTAGCGCAGAATCTCAATGGTGCACCTCAATTCAATCTACTAGTGATGGTCCCCTACTGAGATGCGTAATTTATGCGTAATGCTACTTGTTGCAGGTTTGGGAGGTGAAAGCAGCAGACTTGACTATCAGCCCTGTTTACCGTGCTGCCGTTGGAATTGTGGATCCTGATAAGGTTGGTGGGAAATGACTATTGTATAGCAAGATACATTGACAAAATAATTTCTGTTGGTTTTCATATATTTATTTCAAAATTTACCTCTTACTGAGTTGCAGAGCTGACTAGTAGTAGCCGATTTTGATGTGGTCTCATTTTTGTGCCTTGTTGTGAAGGGCATTTCTCTTCGATTCCCACGTCTGCTTCGCGTCCGAGAAGATAAGAATCCAGAGGAAGCCTCTTCATCTGATATGGTTATTTATTATATTCTTCTTTGAAAAGTTTAAATATATAAAAGGCGTGGAACTCTTCATGATTCAGTATTGTTTCAAACCTCCACTGTCGATTTAAATATTTTCCTTTCCTCCTAATTTCCAGGTTGCTGAAATGTATTCTTCTCAAAAGAACACTCACCAAAACATTCAAGATGACGAAGATGATTGATAGAACAATTTTCCAATCCTAGCTCACTGCTGGTCATTACTTCCTCCATGCAACAGGGCACCGTCAAGCAGTTCATGCTGTGAGCAGGCATTGCCAATTCTTTTTGTTAGTTGGAGACTGAGAAATTTGACGCCTGACACCTTGCAATTGCACTTTGATACCACTGCCAATCAATGCTTCTGGTCTTGTTGTTAAGACGTACTTCTATCTGTAAGTACCAAAATATTAATGCTTCTGGTCTTTTTGTTTGTTGTCATATTATGTATTTTGTATATTGTCGGAGCATCATTTTTTGTTTTGTTTTGATTTATTTGGGTAAGGTGTGCGGCATTTTTTTTTTTTTAAAATTATTAGTAAAGGGCGCAACCTCTGGCGTACCGTGTGCATAACCACTTGCACTCATTGACGCATGATTTCCAGAAGGCACTCTGATTTGTAGACAGTGCATATCTAGTAGCTAAACTAAGCACGCATTTTCGAAGTGTATTATTACGGTAGAAAGCCACGGTTTATCCTGGAAGGGAATCACAATTTTTTTGTCATTCCCATTCTAGATAGGCAATAGACGTGGGTTGAATGACTGAAATCGTCGAGTTGGGACTTGGAAGTTGAGATGCAATATTATCTTACGGTCTTTGAAATGCTTCAATCCCTACATCCAAAGTGACACCGGACACGCGTGGCCTCTTTTGCTCCAAAGCCGAGATGGTCAAGTCGTCGGCAGTGACTTCACTCACAGACCGTCATGTTTCCCCATGTGAGCCACTAGGCTTAACGATGGGACACTTCCCTGCGCGGGCCACCCTCCACCTTACCCTTTTTTGAGACCTCTTTAGGTTCTAGCCTTTAGCCTGGGGTTAAGACAACGTGATTCTCAAGCCTAGACCTGTTTTTGATATATCAATTCCAGCCGTTCCGTGCCTTACGGCCTACTATCAACTCCACGTGCCTGGCTTGGAGGGTCCAAGCCCAATTCAAAGTAACCCAACCCCATAACGCTCCAGAAATAGGTGGCATGTGTGCATGTGCGGATGTAGTGTGCACGCACCAATAGGCAACAAAATTCTAGTATCTTTCTGACCTGTGTCGTGTTGGATTGGGCTTGCGTGTTTATGTCATATATTTTGTCCTTTTCCTTTGGGCATTGCTATGCATCAAGAAGAATGTAACAGAAAAGGTGAGTTGGATCGAATCCTTCCAAACGGGAAATTTTGTGCCTCGTACTGAATCTTTGTCAAGATAGTCTTTTTAGATGATGAGCTCACCTCATGGAGGTTAAAGAAATGCTAGCTTGAACCACGAACTTTAAGCAGGCTACAAAAGAGGTTCAGAGCTGCGGTAAAGTCTCAACATGTTAGGTTGGAGTCCTTCGTGCATGTGGTCCGAAGGGTTGTGTCATGTGCTGCTGCCTTGCATGTAGAATTGAGGGCTAGACTCCACCAACTTAACATGTTCTAATGTGATATAGTACTTAACTTTGCCTACGAGCAACTTCTCCGTTTCTCAGTTGGTCCTCCCGCACTAGTGTTTGTCCCAGGCCTATGTTTAAATGATAACTTCAGCATCTGTTTAAATGATATGGTTTGGATGTACATACTCATGCCTTGTTCCGCCTGGAGGGCCCTTGAATACCTAAACTTTGGTGTGGCTCGAATGAAGACTGAACGGGTCGTATGTACGGGAACAATATACAGCATCCTCCAACCCATTTTATATTTTTAGAAGTTAATTGAAATTACTCCATATGAATGCGCGTCAGCCTGTTCAACTCGCAAAGCCTGCGTATTGGCTCTGACGTCATTTGTATTTTATTTTCTATATCTAAAATGATCTCTCTCTTTTGTTTTTTTTTTTGTTTATTTTGTTTTATTTTGACCTTTAGTTAGAATAAGTAATGCTACGTGGGTTCTTTCGTATCGTTTAAGATTTCATACAGCTTTTGGGGGAGGTTTGGGTTTGGACTTCAGCCCTAAAAAGCAACTTGCCAAATTGATTATGGTCGGAATGCAGCAACTAAAGCCACTTTCTTTGGTCAGAGATTCAAACTTAGAAATTTAATGTTGGGGTGTCCTTTGCAGCTCAGGACCGCCACACTAAAGTTACGATGTTCCCTCTGGCTTTGGGCGTGGGGTTTGCTGGCGATGTTGCAGCATTCAAGGAACTGCTGAGTTGTTTGAAGTTGCGTTAAGGAGAGCTAATCAGTGTGGCCAAGATTAGGGTGTTCAGATCCGGGATTAAGATATAAGAACAAATTTTGATAACAAGGAAACCTGGTTCTAACCCTTTCACACTTCTTTTAATATATTATTATAAAATTATTATGATGATCAGAACATTAATAAAATTTTAAAACAGAGAAATTACTTCCCAAAGCGCCAAGGACTTGTGTGCGCGTCTAATTACTAATTGATTGCAGCTGTTGGGAGTGTCTAATGGGGGGTATTAAAATGTCTTGGCGCTTCTCAACATCATAATTATAATTTGAGCTTTGAAAAAGAGGATTTTTTTTATTTTTATTTTTATTTTTTGAAAAAGAGAAGAGGATTTGAAGTCAGAAAACAAATATCTTTTTTTTTTTCTCACCCAGAGTAGAAAAAATCGATTCTGCAGCAAATTAGATCCATGTAAAAACGAACCGTCAAATGAGATCTCATTACAGGCAATACTGTTGTGGGAAGTTTTAGGAACAAAATAGAGGTTAGTGTCTCCATATGCACAAACAAGGGTTGATTAGCAGTTCATCAGTAAAACTCATACGATATGTTGGATGTGATGTCTTAAGGCTGACTTTGCTCAAGGATTAAGGGGTCTACACTTAAATGATCATGACCCAGGGGAGTGGGGCGGAAAATAAAGCAAGAGAGCACTTGATTACAGGTAAATCAAAAATCTCAGAAACGAAAGGGAGGGAAAAAATAGAGGTGGGGATAATATCTGAAATTATATATTACTCACAAATAACACTTGCAGTGGATACAGATTCTGATTTGTGGGATCCACCTCACCAGACAAGGAGGGCTTTCAGACCCTTTAGGTTGTTGGCCATACTCACCTCCCACTTTCAACAACCCCAGTACCCACACTAACGACATCATCTTAGATGTCTGATATGATCTTTCACACACTTACACATACAGAGAAATAATATATCATAAGCTCAGAGTTACATATGACTCGTACCCACCAACAGATCTTGCAAGAAGCCACGACTTCCCGGAGGAAATTTTAAGTTTTCTCCATGAAAGGCACAAAAATCTCCCCTCCGGAGACTTGGCCAAGTTCAAGAAAAGAAATAGGGGTGGACCAAAAACCAAGTAGTTCTACCTAAGTTAAGGTCTTCAGCTCTGACCCTCATAACTGGGTTAATAGTTTAAGGTCCTTCATAGAACAACAAGATTTGTACAGAATGGTTGGCTTGCAATACCCATAAAATAGTAATAGCTATTAATAGATATTAGATAAAATCATAAAAAGGTTAAATTATAAAATGGGTAAATTATACGAAATGACTGGCAAATGGCACTAGTCAGTGAAGAGCAACCCTCTGGAACTTGGTCTCTGGGGAGGAATTATCAGATCCTTCGCAGCACAGAGTCCTTTTCCTGTTGACCCTCCCACAGCCGTAGCCGATGTTGACACCAACACCGGGACCGCAATTGATCAGAGACGGAGGGTCCTGATGGTGGAGGAGACGCGGCAAAAACGGCGGGGACGGTGAGGGAATGGTCACCGGAGGGATATCGAACGTGTCGATCGGCGGCGGCGGGTGGCGCCACTGCGGCAGGGGTCCGGCGAGCAGCAGCGTCTGGAGGAGAGGCCCGGCCTTGATCACGGCATGCAGGAGCTTCCCTTTCTCAGGCAGTGGCTTCTCCGGCACCCAATCGGAGCTCGGATCCGCCGGGACTGACGACTGCTGCTGCTGCGGCGGCGGCGGAGGCGGCGGAGGTGGGAGGACAGGGGAAGAGACGATGCTCTCCTCGCAATCGGAGGAGGAGAAGGCGTTGTTGGAGTCAATCCCTCGCCTCGGCTCGTCTTCGATGCTGGAAACGCCGGAGAGGGGAGTTGGGTTTTGTTGCTGGAGGAGGTACTTCTCTAAGAAGAGCTTTTGGCATTTCTCTTGCGCTTCGTCTCTGTCCCTGATGGCTCGATCGAGGAGGTCCCTTAGGTGGGTCAATTGGTCCTCTCGCCTCTTCAGCTCCTCCTGAGCCGCCAGCCGGGTGGTCTCCAGCTCCAGGGTCGTGCACAGCAGAGAGTGCTTCAGCTCGTCCATGCTCTGCTCCATGAACTGCCACAACCAAAATGTCAGCAAATGTTTTGGCCCCCCCAAATTGCAAAACAAGAGAGATTGCAAACAACCCATCAGGCCATTATGTTGTTATTACCTTTCCTTGGCAGTAATAAGCCAAGTTGAGAAGTGGGTTGCGTTGGTTTTGGTTATCCATGGTCCCCTACAATGGACTATGTTTGTTATTACTTCTGTATTTCTTCACTACTTTGAGAGAGAAAGAGATATAAATTAGCTTAGAGAGAGAGAGAGAGAGAGGTGGGAGGGGAGAGAAGGGGTGGGGTGAAGAGAATTAGTTTGGGTGGGTTTAAGGGTGGTGTTCTGGTCACGCTCTTCTTATAAGAAGTTTAGTTCTTTACTGTATTCTCTCTCTCCCTTCTAATTTTTTTCCCCTTCTCTCTTGCTTTTCTCTTAGGGGTTGGACAAAAACACAAAAATCCAAAAGCCTACAAAGACTAAACCCTATGCCTACTGCTCTCTTTCTTTTCTCTCTCTCTCTCTCTCTCTCTAACAGTCACTTAGAGACTGGGTCATGTGTACTGCACAGGGGTTCCAGTTCCATGCCAGTAGTGTGTCAGTGTCTTGTAGTGTCCACCTCTACAGGCGGGGAGAGGGAGAGAAATATCAGATCACACCGTCAGATCAGTCCAGCTGCGAAAGCGCGGGAGCTGAGCTTGACTTGGCTGGTATCAATTTTCGGGATTGACCTGGAGTACCCAAATAATCAATCCAGAACCGTGGGAGGATGGTATATACGCATTAAATAGTTCAATATGTAAATCCATGTGTGTACCCTTCAATTTATTGACAGAAGATATAGTTGAAGTTAGTTAAAGGGCAAATATGGGGTCACCTCAAAAAAATTCGTGGATAGGTTGTGGTTTGTTCTCATTGATAGCATTATTCCTCAAAAACATTGGACCGTTTTTTTATGCCGAAAGTTTATTTTAGAGAAATATATTGCCATGTTTGTAACAACCTTGCATTTGTATTAAAGAGGATTTGACTCATCTTAAAAAAATATATATAATGCAAACTTTTATTTAATTTCTCGTTCTTTTAAGTGAGGTTCCTCAACTATATTCACTCTAAATTTTCTTTTGATAACTTTTTTTTTTGGGTTCAAAATTAAGCTTAAAAACAAAAAACATGGCGGTACTGAATATAGCAATCTCATTCTATCTCACATTATAAAATGCAAGAGAGCCTGTGAAGGGAAAACAGAGTATAAATTTAACCATCCCATGCAAAATGTTCGAGTACCCATATTCACTTCATGTTGGACATCCCATCACATTGTGTGTGTGTCTTGAAAGGAAAAGAAGAGAAAAGAAAAAATATTACCTGTACAAATGCCCATCAATAAATTATTAGATTTGGAAGCCGAGGGCGTTTGGTTTTCTCACATTTGTAGGTGTAAAATGCTAGAGGATGCCAAAAAGAGTAAAAAGATCTAAAAAAAGGGAAAGCCTAAAAGTCATATTATCTGCTCTTTTGAAAAAAAAAATTTTCTTGTAAAAAAAAAATAAATTGTAATCTAAATAAATTGAAACAAAATATGAAGGAAATAGTATAGTAAGAAAGTCAGTTAAACTTACAAGCATTATTCACTTTCATGGTTGATACGACATGTAAATTTTTTTATAGTATGTAGTTGAGGGCCCATGACTATGGAAATCATAGGAAAATATAGTCATTAGTTACTAGATGGGGGTTTATCGGGTTTGAATCCAAGGTATGCCCATTAAAGAGAGACAATATTCAAAGCTGACATTAGAATTAAAGAGCAACCTCTTTGCCTAAAAGAAGAAGAACAAAGTCAAAGGAGGACAATAGTAAACCTTAAAAGAGATAGCCTTTAGCTATGGAGAAGTTATAAGAAAAAAAAAATGAATCCTCTAAGGGTTAATAAGGATTTTGACATCTCACTATAATTAAATTGAAATCAAATATAAAAGTTATTGTGTGTGTTTTGAAAGGAATAAGAATGGAAGGAAAAGATAAATATTTATAAGAAGATGAAGATACATAAACTCTATAAATGCAAAAAAAAAAACAAATGCCTTATCAATAAATTATTAGAATTTGGATTCTTAGTGTAAGATGGGGTCAAGGGAGCTTTAATGGCTAAGACCCTATGGGGTTTTTCAATTTGTAGGTGTAGATATGCTAGAGGATGTCCAAAAATAATGACGTAACAAATATGACTGATTAAGAAAAAAAGATATAAAATAAATGGAATAGCCTAAAATGTCATATTATCTGCTCTTTCAGATACAAAATTTGCTAGTTGAGTAATTAATAAATTGTACAGCTAAATAAATTTGAAATAAATTGAAACAAATATATGAAGGAAATAGTATAGTAAGAAAAGTCAAGTTGCAAACTTACAAGCATAAGTATGAAGCTTTTTAGATGGTTGATACAGAAATTGTAAATTTATTTTATAGTATAGTAGTTGAGGCTGTATGATATGAGAAATCATAGGAAAAAATATAAAAAGTCATTAGTTATGCATAAGATTTGTGGGTAGTTTATCTGATAGGTTTGAATCCAAGGTGATGCCCATTAAAGAGAGTTAAGATTCAGACAAAATGACACTAGATGATTAAAGAGCAACCTCTTTGCCTAAAAGACGAGAAGAACAAAGTCAAAGGAGGCTACAACTAGTAAACCCTTAAAAGAGATAGCCTTTAAAGCTATGGAGAAGTTAAAAATAAGAGAAAGAGGGAAGAAGAAGAATCCTCTAATGAGTTAATAAGGATTTAATGACACATCTCACTATAAATCTAAAGTTGGAAACATGCAAGTAACTCCCCCCCCCCCCCCCCCCCCCCCCCCCCCCCCCCCCCCCCCCCCCCCCCCCCCCCCCCCCCCCCCCCCCCCCCCCCCCCCCCCCCCCCCCCCCCCCCCCCCCCCCCCCCCCCCCCCCCCCCCCCCCCCCCCCCCCCCCCCCCCCCCCCCCCCCCCCCCCCCCCCCCCCCCCCCCCCCCCCCCCCCCCCCCCCCCCCCCCCCCCCCCCCCCCCCCCCCCCCCCCCCCCCCCCCCCCCCCCCCCCCCCCCCCCCCCCCCCCCCCCCCCCCCCCCCCCCCCCCCCCCCCCCCCCCCCCCCCCCCCCCCCCCCCCCCCCCCCCCCCCCCCCCCCCCCCCCCCCCCCCCCCCCCCCCCCCCCCCCCCCCCCCCCCCCCCCCCCCCCCCCCCCCCCCCCCCCCCCCCCCCCCCCCCCCCCCCCCCCCCCCCCCCCCCCCCCCCCCCCCCCCCCCCCCCCCCCCCCCCCCCCCCCCCCCCCCCCCCCCCCCCCCCCCCCCCCCCCCCCCCCCCCCCCCCCCCCCCCCCCCCCCCCCCCCCCCCCCCCCCCCCCCCCCCCCCCCCCCCCCCCCCCCCCCCCCCCCCCCCCCCCCCCCCCCCCCCCCCCCCCCCCCCCCCCCCCCCCCCCCCCCCCCCCCCCCCCCCCCCCCCCCCCCCCCCCCCCCCCCCCCCCCCCCCCCCCCCCCCCCCCCCCCCCCCCCCCCCCCTATCATAACAAATGTTACCATTAAAGTGTTTTAGGTGTAGTAAGATAGGTCACTTTGATGTCAAGTACAATGGCAAGGCAACAAAGATAAGTGATTTATAAGAAGATGAAGATAAACATAAAACTCTATAAAGAAAAAAACACATGCAGAAAAAAAAAAAGGGCTTTTACAAGAAGAAAGAAGCTTATAAGACCTATTTGAGCAATGGTAGGATTCTTAGTGATAAGATGAGGAGTCAAGGGATGCTTTTTAAAAGAATAGGACTTAATGGCTACTAAAGACAAACCTATGGAGGTAAATTTCACCTCATTTAATGAAGAAGTATAATCAAGTGAAGAGAAAGGTGTTATTAATGTTAAAGTAGAACTTGATGTTTTTCCATAGTAAATCATGCTTCAAGAAAATGTTATCAGAAAGTACAATATCAAAGTAAGAAAGAAAGAGAATCATATCTAGGAGTTAGAAGCTAAACATACTATATTGAGAAAAGAAAATATAAGTATAAAGTTTAACCTTGATGAATAGATAAAAATAATTGATAACTTGATAAATGCTATAACCACAAGAGCTTTGGGGATTAAAAGGGGGGATGAAGAGTTATTAAATCCATAATAGCAACTAATTGAAGTAAAGATCGCGTATTAATTTCCATGTAGCAGGGGGAAACATCAAGTTTAAAGTTTATACAATAAGAGGAATATACAGTTAAAAATTAATATAAATGAGATAACTAATGCAATAGGAACTACTCTACAAGTTTTCATTCAAAAGAAGAAGACAAGTACACCTAAAACAATCGTGTAAAAGAAAAGAGCCATAGAAAAAAAAAGGAAAATACAGAGGAAGTAAGTAAAAGAAAAGAGTTGTACTTACACATAATAAGTTTGGTATGAAGGTTTCTGACATGGAGGTTACTTAATCACGGGTTGATCAGTATAAAGGTTCTTTTAAATGTTTGTTTTTTTTTTTTTGACTTGACCTTTTATTCTAATTAAAACTGATTATTATGGCCAAAGTAATTGAAATACTTGCGACATGGTTTATGCACCTTATAAGTTGTGTATAGCCCAAAATGCTTATAGGAACCCTAATATGGCATGCCGGATATATATTGATGTTTTTACACAATTGAAAGAGAGGGGAGCTTTTGAATATTTCAATTTCTAAACTTAGGATTGCACATGGAGAGAATTTTATGCTATTAGAAATAAGAATTTTAATAATACTTTTACTCTCTATCATGTCAAACATTCGTAATATGGGTTGTTTCTACTTTAACATAAACTAATTCCTCTATTTTAGGGGTTTGATGTGGTTATCAAGCCACCATGTAATGATCTAACTCAAGTATGGGGCTTTACACGTTTTGACCTTGCTTTGAAATGTTTTATGATATTATATAACTTGATATGGTAGGAGGGAGACCATGGATGTGGTGGGATAAAAAAAATCTTGAACTAATTTTAGTTAAGCAACTTCCTAAAGAGTTAGATTCAATACTTATTAATTAAATGCCTGTACTTATTATTTAAAAAAATAAAACTTAAAAGACATAATTTTAATTATTAAAAAAATTCAATACAAGAAAACTGAAATTGTTATTTAAAAAATAGATTAAAATATGTGTGGTGAACTACTTTTATTATACAAATTTGTTATGAGTATAGTAAGAATTATAATTAATATATTAAATATCAAATGAGCATCATGTTAGTGGGGTTGGCTTTTTCGCTCAAAAATTTAACTGAACTAATTAACCATCCGTGCTAACAAAATGGGCGTCAAAATTTTTTTTAGTGACCATTTGAACTTGAGCAATCGACAACATTAATATTTCTCAATTTCACGTGGATAACCAGTGAAAGCAACTCAAGGGAAAACACTGGGCCCGAATAAAAAATTTGTGGTTGGCTTGCGTTTTGTTGTGCATGCACAACTTTTCAAACATTTTTACGACCTTATACTTTAGGGTAATTTTATTTATTTAAACCAAAAGGAAAAAGGTGTCACTTGAATAAGAAACAGGTTTAATCAATTTATTTTGCCACACTCTTTCATTTTTTCTTTTTTTTCTTTCTTTATTCTCTATGTCTTAAAAAAAACAACAAAAACGGCTTCAAACTATTGTGCCCCTATTATTACAGTGCTGACCAATTGCTAAAACTCATCATTTTTGCATATTTTCTTAACCAAGTATAAGCTGTTTTCATGTAAATGAAACGCATCCGTCAAAGGAGTTTACCATTTCCACCATTTGCAGCCTGGCTTCTTCTACTTCTGAAATGTATGCGAAATTTTTTTATTAAAAAAAAAAAAAGAAGAGACTTTGTAAAATTTCAAATAATTTTTAATACCCAAAAGTATATGCTAGTGTTTATAAATAAAATGATTTGACATTAACCGTAGGTCGGTAAGTTTTCTATTATTCTCACCTAAAATTCCACACAGTATTTCATTTTATTTGCTTAGAAAATGTGGCTTCTGGTTTTTTTTTTTTTAATGCATCGCTAGTGTCCTTGCTTCCTCGTCTCCGTTTGAATGGCAGAATAATTTGTTATCATTTAAAAAAAATAATAATAAGGCGGTGCATTGACAATGATATGGCCAAATATAGTATTGACAAATAAAATTGGATGACAGCTAAATTTGCTCGCGAAAGTTTATGCAACTGGTTTATTAATTTATACTCACTCTAGAGTTAATGATATGGTTAAGCCGCAAATATATTAATTATTTGACTTCGAGAAAAAAAAAAGTAAAACTGAAAATTACGGTAGTTGAAGAGAATAAAATATATTAATTCTCATTAATATATTAATTATATATTAATATAGTATTATTTGTCAATTGTTTGACATTTAATTCTCATTTAATTAAGGTAATGAGATTTATATGAGAATTGAAATAAAATATTTTTATTATCTTTTTCATCGATGGAATAAAAAAATTAAAATAATTATTAAAATATTCTCATAATTATTAAAATTTATAAAATAAAATCTTATTTCTTCTTCCCTCTCGGTTTAAATCTTCTCCCCATACCAACCTCGCTGTCTCCACTACCCGCAAAGCACGCATATTGTCCCTGTCTCCCGGCCACGATGCATGTTGTTTCACATGCCAACGCCATCAAGCCCAAAGACATTGGCATCTCATCCTTAGAGTTCCAACACAAGATGTGAACAATGGTATTTATGCCAAAAGTAAGGGGGGAATAGACAAAAGGTACCCATACAGGGAACCTTTGTAAATCTAATGTGGGAGAGAAATCGATTTACTCTTATATAGGGATATAACATTTTCACATGAATAATTAATTCACTCTTTGTTAGCATACCAAACGCGAAAAAAGAATAAAAATTTGATTCTTTTTTTTTTTGCGTATCAAACATGACCTAAAAGTATTGACATTGCATTAGACAATTGTCATATTTAAATGTATAATATAACTACATTTTAAAAATATAACTACATTGAATTTTTCAAATGTCAACATTTATAATTATGAATTTTTGAAAGTTTCTTCAAACTTAAAAATCACTTTATATTATTATTTTAATTAATCAATTATTAATCCATTGTAAGAGCATTGATATTGAATTAGCTATTGTTATTTTCAAAATTGAATGAAAATTATAACTTTTTATTACTCTAAAATCTTTCTATCAATAATATTACATTGAATTAGTCATTGGTTTCATCAAAATAATAATATAATATCAAAATGAGAAGAGAGAGGAAAGAAAAAAAGAAAGAGAAAAATAAAATAATAAACTAAATATTTAATGAATAGAAAGTGATTTTTCAAATTTGAAAAATCTTAGAAATCCACTCTAGTTCTTAATTACAAATTTTATCATTTTGCTAGTCCAATGTAACTGTATGTTTCCTACATTTATTAAATTATGTATGATAATGGTTAATCTAATACTAATTTTATGTGATTGTGGATAGGAAGGTTTTTTTGACATGTTTGGTATCTAGAAATAAAATGCAATGGGAGCTGAGCGACACTGGCCAGGGGGTGGTTATGCACGACGGGGGGTGTGATGGCAAGGGGTTAATATTATAATTTGTCAAAAAATACCATATATAAGGTATTTTGTACCATTCATGGGTAAGATAATGAATCATTCTCATTTCATTATATTTTCATATTAATTTCATTCCTTTCAATTTCATTCTCGCATACCAAATGAACCGTTAGAGTTGTGAAAATATTATAATTTTTATTATATTTTAAAAATAGCAATAACTAATCCAATGTCAATGTTTTAAGCCTATCAGACTATGATAATAGGGCATTCATTCTCCCATTAACAGTAAGAAAACACATTTTAAGGTTTCCTAATTTGTAGGGGGAGGGGAAGTATTCAAATCAACAGTTTAGGGTTTCCTGATTTGAAGGAAAACACAACCAATGATAAATCAATTGTAGACAGTGCTTAAGAATATCACAAAGAAGATCCATCTTCATCGTTGTTTAATTCCAAATAGAAAAAGCACAAATCTATTTTCGATCATGAGAAACACAAGTCAATTGCTGACAAGGAAGAAAAGTACATAATCGTCATTGACAATGTTAATAAGCACAAATCTCTCATTATAAAGAAGTAGCACAAGCCCCAATTCCCCATCACCTCCTGTATCATTGCCATGGTTAAATGGATGAGAGTTGTCGCGTCCCCTTAAGTTAAGGGATTAAAAACAACTTATCAAGTTAATAACTACTTTTTAGAGGACAACTCTGGCACTATCAAAGATTTTCACTTGATTAACATAGATATATAAATATATAGCATGAAAACATTAAACATCTCATTTTACTTATTTTTACTTGATTAATAGTATATTAATTCCTTAAATTTACTTATATTTTTAAAAACATTAAACATCTTATTTTATATTTATATCTATATCTATTTATTTTATTATTAGTTTTCTCTTTTTATTTTTACACTATTTCAAGTAATAGTCACCTTGAAGAATTTTATTGGTCATTAAACCAAAATTAATGAATTGACATACATGTAAATCTAATGAAAAATTAAAATCAAAATTTATCTAATAGCATTAACACTTATATATTCGTCCAACACTATGTTGTACAACCATAATTAATAATACAACCATAATTAATAATACAACAGGGCATCTTCAAAATGAAACATTGATTCATACAACCATAATTAATAATAACATTGTACTGTTGCAATAATCAAAATTAATGAAACATTAATGTTTAAAACTTATACAACTAATTTTAATGAATTGCAGTAATCTTTCATTTAAATTTTGGGATTTAATGTACAAACCGTATTAGCATAATGTATTTTACAGAATCAGATGTAGAGCTATTTTTTTGTAAAATTTTAAATTTAATTCCTAAATTTTAGGAAAAAAATCCATTATATCAATGTTATTGTGGATGCTCTAACATCAACACAAATAAGGAATTAAACCACACTACACCCAAGAAAATATAGGACAGTTGAAGTGTTCAACAATCAAGCCATGGCAAACATTTCTCAGTACAAACAAATTTTCATAAGTCATTAAAAACTCGTCTGAGATGATAGTATTATTTTAAAATATAATTATTTTTTAAAATGATGAGTCTCATCAATTTAAAAGTATTTATAAATGTTATAATCGATACTCAAATGAAAGATCACACTCTGTGCAACCAAACAATGTAATTATTTCCCAAAAATATCGGTCATTCACCAAGCTTAACATTGAACTAGTATAAACAAAACATTTCAAGGCTTATCTATCTTTTAAAATTGAAATTATTTTATCCACAGCCAACCTGCACACCGCCCCATAGCCAGCCCACCCACGTCGCTCCAACAACGGCCAAGAAGTCCCTGCAGCAGAACTGCCATGACCCTCCCAAACATGTCCAGAACTCGGCAGGAGAGAAAAGAAGAAAAGAATGTGTAATCTTCGAAAAAGAATATCCCAATCAAAACAACTAAATCAGAACATTATGCTTAACGCATTACAAAATCCCCAAATCTAACCCTAACATCCAAGAACATCGAGGTGTTAAATTTTAACTCATTCCTCTACCAAATTGTCTCAAAGAAAATCAAATTGAATATTGAATTCGATTCATAGGTCCTAAATCAATTCTATAAGGAACCTTAAAGGAGAGACGAAGATAAATCTTCCCCTACCTTGATCAAGGACGAATCTGAAGGAGGAGGAGGAAGAGGGATGTCCGGCGATTCACGCCGCACATCGGCGACTAATATCCGGCGATCCCAAGCCCCGGCGACCTTCGGCGAGTCCTCTCTCTCTCTCTCTCTCTCTGTGTTCCGGCCAAAACCTCCCCCGTCACCTCCCACCGTGCGCGACGGGCCAAGAAGAACAGAACAGAAAATCTTTCCTTTTTTATTTGTTTTTCTTAATAATTAAATATTTGTTTTTATTTTATTAAAGTTAAATTTTAATTTTATAAAAAAATATTAATAATATAATGTGTTTTAAAATGAAGGTATTTTTAAAAAATTATGATAAATTCAGTTAATAAAGTATAAAAAATATATAAAGTAAATAAATAGATTGAATCACGCATAAAATTTGAATTTAGAATTAAAAGTCAACTAAAAATCTCAAATAACCTAAAATTAATTTAAAATATTTATTTATTTTGAATTAGATCTTCACACAAATGGTTGAGAATTATGTATTAGGCTTATTACCTGTTAGAGCTCAGTGATAATAGGTAAAACTCTACTTGCGATGTTTATATAAATTGGTTAAAGTCATCATGCTAGATTTTCCAAACTCAATACCTTGAATGTAATATTTTAAATAATTTTATCTAAGAGACACATAACTAACATTTAATTCATAGGGTTATTACCTCTCCATGAAATCCCATATTTTCATTTCTTTCAAAAACTAAATGTATGATCATTATCATCTTTATAGAATCAATTTCCAACCTTGTTTTTAAAAAAAAAAATCATAGGGATTCTAGTTATATTGTTAGATTCTTTTTTCTAAGTTACCTAAATTTTCTATTATAATTAAGGGGAAATATAGTTTTTTTTATAAAAATGAATCATCATTTCCAACTTATTTACCAAACCTCTCCCTTTATTCACATGCTTCTCTTCCTCCTCCCCCTTTTATTCCTTGTGTTGATCTATTTATTGTTGCAAACTTCAATAGCTACCTAAAACATTCCCTATCTAATTCCCTTATCAGCATTTTATCCCTTAACTAGTACATCCAAAAAAACACATTTATCGATTGTAATGACATCAGTGTTCCTTTCTTTGTTGCTTGTCCTCTGATAGAATTCCACATCAATGATATACATCTTGTTGTTATCACTGTTAAGTTTAACAATTTAATATTTTGAAATTGAATGACTTTGTAACTCTATTAGTTGTGTCGCTGTGTTTAATTGTGGTAGTGTGGGTATTGGTTGCCCTTCTCTTATAATGTTGATGATGCCCTCTTTCTAGTCTCATTCATCCTCGATTAAACCACATTGCTTAGGTTATAATTCCATTACCAAAAATTATTTAATTGGAAGGATATTATAGTAATTATACAAAAAAACAGCATGCTCATTTGTATACAACAATTGAATGGTTTGATACCAACAAATGTGCATTAAGTGTTGGATATAAAGGTTGATAAAAACTTGCATTTGAAGAGTAAGCCCATGGCATATTAGTTATTAGGGAAGTGTCGCACGCGTTACTTTCTTTTTTAATGATTAATTATGATGTGTATTAAGTGTTTTTTAATGTAATAAAAAGATTATTTATTTTCTATAATTATTAAATTATAAATAATTTTACTTGAAAATTGATAATTAAAAGATGAAAAAAAAAGAGAACAATTGATAAAAAACAAGAATAAAAATATTGTTTTGATGATATAAGAAATCATTAATAGGGATGTTAAATGGCTGGGTTGTGTCGGGCCCAACTTGTGTGGGTTGCTTTTAAATTGGCTATAATTTTCAGGCTTGGCCCAATTTGCTTGCGGGCTAGGTTAACTTATTTGTTTTTTAAAATATTTTTTCCTTTAAATCTCTTATTTCTCATAAAAATTTCATTATTATAGTTCACACAACTCAAACATAATATTTAAATAACTATGAAGATGATTAAATTTATAAAATATGAATATTTTATACAAACTTTTAATAAAATAAAAAAACCACCAAAAAAATTTAAATAAAAAAATGGCCCACAGGCCAATCTACTTTGGTCTGCGGCCCGCGAGCCACAACCTGTTTTGACCTGCAAATAAACAGGCTAGAATTTACAAGCTCAACCCGGGAAAAAAAATATTGGTCAGTGACCCATTTAACATGCCTAATAATTAAGAGAATATATTGTGGTATTTATATTTGAACAAAAAAATGTAAAAAATAGCTTAAATCTTTAAATTTAAGAAAAACAATAAAAGAACAGTTGTTAGTGCCTTATGAAAAAGTAAAAAAAATAAGAATAGCAGGGCTTAGCCAAATCTAATAAAATGAAACAATTGCGAATTTTAAATTAAATGTTCATATTTGTTCATTAATGTTGGAGAGTTATTTGTTTATATTTATAAATAATTCATGAATATTTATTTATTAATTACAAACATATTTGTAAATACAATTTAAAAACGTTTCAATCACATTATTCATGAACATAAGGAATTTTCATTTATTTGTTTAATTTTTTAATCAAACTCATTTATGATATGTTAATGAAAGAAAATTACTATTCAAATCATAATTTGGTAATATTTTACCTTCGTGCATTTAAAACATCTAACATAAAATTAATTTTAACTTTAATTTTGAAAGAGTGTTAAATTCTTTTATAAAAATTAATACAAATAATTGTGTTATAATGTAGTATAATTATTAAAATATAATATATGTAATTTTATAAATTTATTTACTGTATAAATTTTTAATATGATTAATATGTTAATTGCTAATTATATTATATAACATATATTTATAATATAATTTTAAAAGTATAAAAAATACTAACTCAATAATTTAAATTTTATTTATCTAACATGAAAAACATTACCCTTCCCATGAGTATACAATGATAACATATTAAGAGCAACTTCAACATTGATTTGTATTTAATATCTACATGTAAAGAAAATTTTACATGTAGAGAGTCATTTTTCAAGTTTAACTCCAACAATATTTTTTATTTTATATGTATTTATGTTAGAAAAATATTTTTTAAAATACTCAAACAGATATCGTCTGTGGAAAGCCGGCGTGCAGCTCCTCCCTCAGCTTCGCTCATTGCGCAGTAGCACCTCCGCCTGCCGTTGAAGATCCACCTATCGCGCGGTAGCACCCCCACCTGGCGTCGAAGATCTGCCCATCGCACAACGGCACCCATACCCTCCCGGTATGGGTTGGGGCTCGAAGATCGGCACGGTGGAGATCATAGGGACGACCTTTAACAACGAGGCGGCAAATGGTTTAGCGGCGGAGATGGAGAGAAAGGTGAGGAGCGACTATATGAGGGCGACGAGGAGGAGGAGGAGGTGCCAATCGAGATCCGAAACAGTGAGAGAGTACATGACGGCGATGTTGTCGCTAGGGCGTTGAGAGAGAGAGAGAGATAAGAGAGCATTGATAGAGAAACGAGAGAGGGGAGAGAAAGATAAATAAAATAAAATAATTTATAAATAATGAACAATGAAGAGTCATTGTAGTACTTTTTCAGATGTAGGAGTCATATGAAGAATTTGTTAAAGCATAAATTTTTAATTTTAATTTTTATATGTAAATAATATATAGTGAGTTGGAGTTGGTCTAATATCAAAAGTATTTATTTTAAAATTAATTGATAATTATAGAGTAAATACATGACGTTATTAATAAATTATAACTTTTTACAAATATTATATATTATATATATCAACACAAATAATAACTAGCATCTTCAACAAATTTATATTCATTCACAGACATAAATAACTAAGGCAAACGAATAGATACTAAAAATATTCATATACATTTAGTTTATTCAGAGGATGGAGAAAACAGATTTCATTCAACAAAAAATGTAGATGCCGGCGCCACCTCCTCGACTGCATCTAGAAATCCTCTTTCATCCAATGGCATGCGGGAGGCGACGGGTAGGGCGAGGACAAACCGAGTGACGCTCGCAGTCAACATAGTAGATTGTTATATTTTAAAAAAATGTTTATTTAATTACATTATCTTCTTCCGCTTCTATTCATTTTTCTAACACGAGTCGTACCCACTTTCAAGTGTACTTTTAAATGATTATTTTAAAAAACGTAGTTAAGTGACGCCTGTCCATCATGATAAGTATAGTCTTATCTGTATTAATTAGCTTTGGATGGAATTAACATTTTTTCAAACTTGAGTATATAACTTAAAATGTTTTTTTTTTCTATAGGGAATTAGGGATATAACATTGCCAATAACATCAGTAAAAGAAGATTTTTCTGTGGTTCCAAACTCCACGTCAAATAAAACCCGTGCATTCTCACCTGATGTGATGTGGCATACTATCCATTTTGATTATTCTTGTATAATCAAAATGGATGGATTTAAGGCTATTGTTTAGTGTTTACGAGCTACTATGCATATATTTTATTATATATAAAAAAATCATGTTTTTGTGAAAATAAATTAAAATTTTTAAATATTGTAATTAAATGAAATTAATAAATCATCATTCAATTTTAAAGATAAAATATATTTTCAAATTATTTTTTAAAAATAAAGTTAAAACCAAAAATTAAATGAAAATAGATTATATAGAGAGAGATACGGTTAAAGTAGTTGAAAAACAAAACTTAGCAAGGCCAAACAAAAAGCGTCTAAAAAATTACCGAAGGTAGCGAAACAAAGCAAAAACATGAGTATTTTTTTATATGAACACATTTTTTATTAGCTCATATTATTCGTTATATCTATTTATCCAATAAATTGTTATAATAACACTTTGACAGCATTAATATATTTATCCGTTCGATGGTATACTATTTTATATATTACAAAAGTTGTTATTACCCAAACAAAAAACTATTATCAACGCAACTCAAAAAATAATTTAGAAATATAATAAATAAACAGTATTTAAAACATCTCAATAAAAACATAATACAAACAATCAAGTAATCAAAACAATTAAATGAAATTGACCAAAATTTATTTAAAAAAAATAATAGTTTGAATATGACCCAATGCAAAATAGGTCAAATAACAAAAACAACCATGCGAAAAAAACATACATATATAGAATTAAAGATTTGATATCACATTTATTTTTGCATGTGTATGTCTCAGTTTGGGAAAGAATGTTTCTGCTTATAAAATAAGCAGAAGTAAAAAAAAATGTTTGGTAAAATTGAAATAAGTATTTATAAAAAAAGTTTCCTTTTTTTTTTCAAAAGCAGAAACAATCCAAGGGCTTTTTTAAGAAACAGTTTTTAAAAAATTAAAATGACAATATTATCCTCTCTCTTCATCCTCATCTTGTGTCAACGAGGGATGCGTGCACAGGAGGCCGATGGATCGGGGAGCACGGGGGGCAGGCGGCGTGGGGGCGGGGCAGCAGCGGGGATGGGATCGGAGGTGGGCGGCCGGGGGCGTCGAGGGGTGGGCGACATCGGCGGGGCGGCATCGGGGGCGATTGGGATGGGATCGGGAAGCACGAGAGGAGGAGGGGCGGGCGGCGTTAGAAATGGGGGAGGGAGCAGGCGACGTCTGGGATGGAAGAGGGGGCGGGGGTGTGTGCAACGGGATGGGATGGGGGTGGGGTTGGCAAAGGGAGGGTGTGGCGGGATGGGTAAGGAGGGGTGCGACGGGATGGGGCAGGGAGGAATTAGGTTTTAAAAAAAAAATAATATAATTAACAAAGATATTTATGTCTTTTACGTTTTCACAACACTTTTGTTTTTAATTTACCAAATACCTATTACCTGCTTTTAAAATTATATTTTACCAAACACTCACCTGCTTATTTTTACACAGCTAAAAGCAGCTTCTTCTAAAAGCACATCATTACCAAACTAAGCCTATGTTTGTTATTAATTGTATGCTTAAAATTCCCTCTATCCAATACTGTATACACCCATATTTACTTATTTAATGAAGTTAATTTTATTATAAATCTATCGCTTAAATAACATTTATCTTATCATAATATATAAAAGTTGTATCGAGTACAAATTACCATGTATGATTCAAAGAGTTGGCCACCTCAAGTGTATGCACGAATATGAATGGTTACGTAATATGATTCAATGAGTTGGCCACAAATTACTATATATAATAATAATAATAATAATATATGCAATCGATTCACGGTATTATCGTAAAATCAGGATTAATATGAATGGTTACGTAATCCTGTAAATATGTAACATTACTCATATTTTTATTTATGTTATGATAAATACATTAATATGATAAATATGATCTATTTTTCATTTGTTATAGTTACATTAAATATAACTAATGTTATTTTGACCGCCTATCAAAACTTCTTCAAAATGAAGACTTATTAGATTTAAAAAGTCAATTTAATGAAAATGATTAAAAAACTCACTTTTCATTTATTCATTTTAAAAAAAAAAAAACCTACAAAATAATTATATTATTCATTCTCTATTCTTTAAATAATTATATTTTCTATAATTTTCTTATTTATTTTCAATTTCTATCTACTTTTTATTTTATCCTCAAAGAAAGATTAGACAATTATTCGAAAAATAAAATTTAAATCAAATAATAAAATTAAATTATTAAAATAAAAAAAACTGAAAATGTGCTATAAAAATTGTGTTAAGATTGTAATCTCACATTAAAAGTTATCAAATATTGTAATTAATTAATAAGATCCTACGATAATTCACTTGCTGCCAATTGATTTTAAAATGAAAGCTTCTTGACTTCTTCCAACTTTAACCTAATATCAAAACGGATTATATGATCGACTTCAACCACATTAGAGGACACGTGTGCTCCATGTCACACAATCTTGTCAATGTTAGACTTAAAAGATAAATCACACAGAGTAATAGTGATGAGATATATAATTCTACATGTGCTAAATTAGTTAATTTCATTTGTGTTAAAATATACTTATCTAGCTTTGTGTGTGTGTGTGTGGAATAATATTGAGTGACATAAACTAGTCTTCGACCATAGTTTACTCCATTAGATATCTCATCAATATTAAAGTCATCGTCCACCTCTCCTTTTACAACATCTTTGCACAACCAACGCTCGATGATCACAGGTCCACACTCCACGTGTCCACCACACATTGGCTGGCCATGGTAGAGTTCTTTTTTAACGCCCGATGTATCATTAGCCTTATCGAGCTCGTTTGTAGGGTTGTAAAACGGAGCAGATCGGTCCGGTCTATTACGAAGCGGGCTTAAATGGGTCAGTCCATTTAAGCTCGCAATTTTAATGGATCAAATATTTACTGGTCCAAACCAGTTCGCAAATCAGTTCATGTTTCTTTATTAGTTTTTTTAAAAAATAAATATGATAAATTAATTTTTGTTATTTTTTAAAATTTAAATTTTAAAATCATATTTAAAAGTTTATTTAATTTTAAAATAAATAAGTTTAGCATTTAAGAGCATATCAAAAATTTAAAATCTAGGTCCTTTAAAATCTAAAATTTAGAGAAAGTTTTAAATTTTGGAAAAAAATATCCTACATTAGGTCCTTCAAACTTTAAAATTTAAAGAATAAAAATAAAGATTGGGGAGAGAATCTTCATACTTAGAAGATTACTATTCATCCTCCAAATATTTTTTAAAATATATTTTTGTTATATGTACATTTTTAATTGGTGGTAATAAATAGATAAAATTTAAAAAATATTAAATACAAAATAAAAAAATTATAATTTATTATATAGAGATAGAGATGAAGGACCTAATATAAGTAATTTTTTAAATATCTTTGAATTTTTACGGTTCATCCATTAAAATAGGAATAGAAAAGATGAAGTTGATGTAAATGCTCTAAGTACTAACATACTAGGTAAGATGTATACTAGAGTTTTTTATCCAGCCCGCTCCGATTCGCAAACTGATTCGTGAACCAATGATCCATTTTATCCCCCTACCCATTTTGCTAATTTTAAGTCATTCTAGGATCTTTTAAAATAAAAAATAATCTGTTATTATTTTAATATCTAAAAATAAATACTATACTTTGAAAATAAAAACATGATAAGTAAACATACACTTACGTATTCGCATCACATACGGCAACATATGGAAGAATGGAACCCCGCAAAGTATATGATTTCGGTTACCAAGAATGGATTCGAATTCTCAATAAAAACAAAAGAAAATTAACAAATCTATGACCAGGAGTCGCTCTCTGTTACACTGAAGAGTCAAATGTAGAGGGGCTTGGTTTAGTCAGTCAGAAAAAGAAGCTGCCAAACCCAACTTATTAATTTTGTCTGTCAAGCACATATGTTGGCCAAAATGGAACTGTGATATCGACGTGTAAATCCATTTTCCGACCCCCACTCCACACACACACACATCTTTTTTTTTTTTTTAAATGCTTCTAGAAAAGTCACGTATGTAGTAAACACAACAAGTCCTCTATTTGACTAATTCAAGACCATTATACTTTTCTTTCTTTTTCTTTTTTGTTATTATTGGATATCTGCAGTCTGGGCTAAGCTCTCGCATACCATAATCAAATATGCAGAACTAGTTCCCGAATCGTTAACTGTCTCACGTGATTGCTCATGTAAGTTCTGAAAGTTTTATTGGAGCTGACAATGATAATCAAACTGCTCCTTACCAAATTACTATACCCTAAGTAATATTCTTTATAAGAACATTACCGAAGTACTAGTAGCATATTAGAAAAATATTTGTAAGAATATTATTCTTACAATAAAAATTTTATATTTAAATTTTTTTTATAAAATTTATACAGTATTTTTTAATATATTAGAAAGTCTTATAATTATTAAATTATATTTATATTATTAAAGTTTTTTTATTTTTAATTCATAATTAATTATAAAAAAAATTATTATTAAATAAAAATAATATAAAAAAATTATTCTAATGGCATAAAAAGTGATTTTGTGAATATATTTGTATGGGAAAAAAAGTAAATTAAATCTATAAATTAAAAAAAAAACCTTGAAAATCATGTGTGAAAAATCAAACACGTGGAAATATATATATTTCAAGACCCTTATTTTTGTTTATATATTTATGAAATAAAATAAAAAAAGACCCTTATTTTAGCATAATGAAAAAGAATTCGCATGCGATTGGGACACGTGTACGGTGGACATTTGAAGATTCGCACAGTATATCATGATTAAAGCTAATAAGTACTCCAATAAACCCTGCGCCCCCTGTGCTAATTATGTATTTAATCAACAGTGGGTTAAAACCGTTAAGCCCCATGATGAGGGTAGTTTAATTTATTAATATTAATAATATGCATGTTTGTATGATGGTGGTGGTGGTGGTCACGATGATATGATGATGGCATTGATAGTACTTAGGAAAAACATTGGGCCTCGTTTGGCTTGTCTTGTGGGTTATTTTTGCAAGTAGTGATCAGTCGTTTAGTTAAGTTTAATTCTTGTTCACCCTGGGGAAAAAGGTTGAATGCCAACCAGGGAGAGCCGGGGAATCATGATGCTTCTTAAAAAACAGTCCAAATCCAATTAGATTTATGCGCATATGCTTTTACTCCCCTATTCAATGTTTTACTTTTTTTTTACGGTTAATATTTTTAACTTACACATTTATTTTTGGTTTGGTTTGGGTTGGGTTGGTTTGGTTAAATTGGTTTGGTATGGGCAGCAGCAGGTAAAAAGGTTAAAAGTGAAAAACACTGCATTAACTGCATATTTGTGGGAGTGTTTCAGGGGGGCGGTAAGTTTAAGCAACGGACCGTAAAAAAGATATTTGTGCATATTAAAGTTAAACACACGCACGCTTCCCACGTAGGGTTGGTTTTCCTCGGCACATTCTTTTTGAATTTTGGGGATGATGGGTTATATTGTCGTCTTTTTGCTGCGTCACGCAAAGATAGATCATGTGAAAATGGCTACCGAGTCCATGTTCTGTCTTTTTTCCTCATATATATATATTCATTAAAAAAAATTCGCATGTTAGCCTACAATGTCCTACAAATCTACAATAGATTCTCAAGACTCCTATGTAGGATTTCGGTAACGAACAAATGCATCAATAGTTTTATAAAAGTGTTTACTAAAATATAAAATTTATAAATAGTTTTCCTATTTTTTAAAAATATTATATAATAATTATTATTACTTATTTATTTAAATCATTAAAAAATTTGATGATTGATCGGCTTTTATGGGCCTGACCTTGATGGTAGTTTGCATGGGCCTAGCCGGTCAATCGTATTAGTCTGGGCTTGGGCACCACAGTGACCCAATGGACTTCTCCAACGCCGACGTGGAAATGCGGCCTCCATTTTCCATGATGGGTCCCATCTGTGGCACGCGCGCCTTATACATATGGATTGTTGGGCTTTCAAACAACGTCCTTTTTACCTTTTTTTTTCGGTAAAATTAGCTCTTGCGGCTTAGATATTAAAAAAACAAAAAAATATCACAATACGTTTATTGGGTGTATGAATTTTTACCACTCATCATTTATTTAAAAATAGATAATTAACAATTGAGGATAACTTCCAATGACTCACTAAATTACAGGATAATTGTTTTTTTTTTCGAATATGATATATTAATATATTATCTTAATTTATTAGAACTAGTAGAAGATTTCTTATAAAAGTCAATTCTTTTATATTTTAGAAAAAAAAATCATAAAATCATCTTCAAAACAGATGTCCTATATTTAGTTTTTCATGGGAGTTGTATAATGGTTCATAGTATATTGATAAATACAATTCACTTCCTATAATTATTAAATTATATATAAAAAAAATCTCTCACTTCTCTCCTTCACGTTTTCCATACTATTCACTTTTGTTTCATATTAAATTATTAAAAATTATAATTAAAAATAAAATATAATAAAGTATTATTTTAATGATATAAACAGTGATTTATATAATCTATTATGATATATATATATATATATTTGTATATAAAACTAAAAAGTAATTTAATTATGTAAAATTTAAGGAATATAGTTGAAAAACTGGTGTTAATGCTTTTAATGCTTTTGAGATATTTATTTTTTAAAAATTTGTTGTAAGCAAAAACAACAAAATTCATTTGGTAAATAAAAAATACTTTAAAAATTCTACTTTTTTAATAAAAAAAGAACGAATTCAAATGTTGCTTTCAAACATGATTTACATAGAAGCAAATTTTAATATTTTAAAATACCATCATTAACTTTAAATAATAATAAAAATAGTTTCTTCAATCCATCTTTTTCACCTTACTTTTGGGAACTGATTGTATTATAATTCTGTCAGCCCCAACCATGCTAATAGCCACAACCCTAACTTCTATGAGATTCCACCCATATTTTTTAAATTTAATTAAATAAATAAATAATCACTAGAAACAAACAATGGCTGACCAACCACATGATGATAACAATTACAAGCAAAAAAAAAGAGTAAGCAATAAATGAGAAAATTAATTACCTACAATAGGAACAGAACGAGCATGCAATTGTAGATGTGGAACTTAAAATCGATCAATGAGTCATTTAAAATGAAATGCAAGAAACTAGAGTGAAACTACCTGAATTTGTTGGTATAAACAATCCTATAACAATCACTATGAAATAAAAGATCTTTATGATATTAAAGATCAAAATCCATAGTGATGACTCATGGTATTCTTAAATTATCACAAAAGTATTATATCGAAAAGGTTCTTCATCAATATGGCATATAGGATCGCAAACCAAGTGACACCCATTTGGCTAGGGAAGATAAGTTTAATTTAAATCAATGACCAAAAATGACTTAGTTTTGTACATGTCTAAACATTATGTACACAATTGAGATGTTAGGGAGGTATTTGATATAAGGTTTGATCATTAGAAAACAGTCAGACAAGTCATGTAGTACTTGTAGATAACAAAGGGTTAAATGCACACTAGAAGGAAATTAATTTAAGTAGTTTTAAATCATTAGTTATTCTAATTCTAAATGCGTTGATTGTTAAGATAATAAAAGACTCATTTTGGGTTATATCTTCACCCAAGATGGTAGATTTATTTATTAGAAGAGCGTAAAACAGATACTTATAGTTCCTTTCACCATGATGGCAAAGTTTATAGCGTGTTATGAAACAACCAATCAAAAAAATATGGTTATGAAACGTTGTCATTGGGTTACAAACTGTTAATGGCATATGAAATCAATATATATAGATATCAAGACCCTAGTCATTAAAGGAAGAATTCAAAATAGCCAAATATCTTTAAAGTACATTAGTATAAACCATATGGTTACGAATCTTCTAAGAGATTATAACTTGAGGACTTTCATAAGCACATTGTTCAAATGAGTGTTGTATCTCCTTACAATATATAGCTTTAGTGAGAGTTTGTACTTTAGTTACTTTTCAAATTCAAACACATGTGTAATACATTTGGATTTAGTTTAAGGAAATTTGGTTAAATTCAATTATGGAGTGTTTGTTTTATTTTATTTTTGAATTTGCTTAAAATTGATCTTACATATATATAAGGTAGGACTAATTAGAATTACATGATTAGCTTATTTTGTATGTAATTTTTATGTTGCACATTTATGCTTGAAAGTAATGATACTTATGTGCAAAGTTTAATTTATAATTTTTTAAGATATAAATACATAAAAATTTAGAAGATGAATTGCAACTCGTTGTATCATATGTAATCATGACAAAATCAGGTATACTTCTGTTTAGTTCAAATCTTAATGATTTTATATAAATTTTTAGGATTATTAGTAATAGTTTTCACCATGGATTAATAATAATAATCCAACATAAAAACTCATAAAACATACTATGATATGATGTCAAGTTTGCCAACATGCTCCACTTGTTAGAAACATCATTAGAGTGAATATATTTACCCAAGTGTCAACTAATACTTTATGTACAAATGTGTAATAGCTTGTATAATAGCTTCATGTACACATGTATAATAGCTTGAATATATTACAATGAATAGGTGTGTGGTCCTTTTAATAAGGCGGTTGAAACTATTTACAGCCTCATATAACTTGAATATAATGATATACTGGGACATCTTGTTACTCTAACTTTTAATTGATTGCTAACTAGTATGTAATGTACAAAAAGAAAACTTAAATAAAAATCAAACAATGTTTAGACACTTTTAAATCTATAACTATAGACTTTTTTTTGATTAATCACTAAAAGATGACATATAAAAGTTTAAACTTCAATATTTTTGTATATGCGGTGAAAATCTAAAAAATTATAATCTAGTGATGCTAGATATAATCGAAATTGCGTAATCGGTTGGTAAGCTTGACAATATGATAATATATCAAATCATAAAAAAAGGAAAAGAAAGAAGATAAAATTACAACTGTCAACATCATCACGCTTCACTGCAAACTGATTACACAATTAATTTTTAATGTAATTTGAAATTAAGCTAAACACAATTTAAGAATCATATGTCCCTAACCGACATACATTTTAACAAGTATATAATTAAATCAATTTTAAATTATACTCTTGCCACCATTGCATGATGATGGTTACATAATGTCATGCATGATTAGTTATTTCTAAGATGAGGTCAAATTTAACGGTTCTAATTTGTTCTCTTGCAAGCTGTGGTACCATATATATATATATATATATATATATATATAGAGAGAGAGAGAGAGAGAGAGAGAGAGAGAGAGAGAGAGAGAGAGAGAGAGAGAGAGAGAGAGAGAGAGAGAGAGAGAGAGAGAGAGAGAGAGATTTTTTTCGGCTTGTTCCTGCAAAGGCTATGGGGAGGCCATGCGCCTAGTGTATACAAAAACTTTAAAAATAAAATAAAATAAAATTCAAGATTCTTATCACAGTGCTTTAGAAAGGTGTTGTATTATTATTTGTTTGTTTGCTAGTTTTTGGTGGTTGGTTTTTTTCCTCCAGCAAGTAAAGGCGGCGTCACTATCCCACCGCCCATTGCAATGTCTTATTCACGAGTCGCGCGCCTAAGTATTAAATTTTAAATTTAAAAAAATGTCGCGTTCCTGATTTATATTAAATTTTCCTATTTGTTTTTAAAAAAAACCTTTTCCCATATTAATGTATTATTGGAAAAAAAAAACTAACTTGTACCCTTTGTCTGGTAATATAAGAAAATTAGGTGAAAATATTTTAGGTGGAAAAGGAGTGGAAAAAAAAGATACGAAATGAATAAAGATAAAAAAAATTTAACCGACAAAAGAATATTTTTGATAATTCATTTTGTAAGCTAGTTTTTCATAGAAAATTATATTGTTTATCCTGTAAAAAAAGAAAGTATTCATTAAAAATTACTGCTCATTTCATTTTTTATAACTACTGTGCATTTTCTCTAAAAAAGAACTGACTTTCTATACATTTTTTCTGCCGTCTTAATTTTCTATCCTTTTTCTATGCCAACCAATGGTAAATAAATAACTTAACTGTGTAAAATCTGGCTACTTTCGCCAACGTCAAACTCTGGTGATATTTCTAAGATCTTACCCAAATAATTAAACGATCGGACACTTTTAAAACTCTTAGATTTGAAGTTCTGAGCATATAAATGTTAATTATTTCTTCAAGCTTTTGATACAGTACGAACAAATTGTTAGGGATATTAATACGTTAATGTGACATACCTTTCCATAGTTTTTCTAACGTATATTACATATTTTTCTTTAAAAATGGTGGAATTAATGATGAGTTTTCAAGAATAGAATCAATTGAATTGCTCAACAAAGATTTTAAAACCTTCGAGAAAGTATTTTGGAAGTTAATTTCAAATCTTCTAGAATACTATTTTAACATTAAAAAAAGCAAATGAGATTACATCCAAGTATCCAAGTTTTTTTAAAATTACTTTGAAATAATCTATGAGGTTTTTTTTAATTACTTTGGAATAATATATACATTTTTAATCATTAAAGAGATAATGTTAGAGGGTTTGTTTCCTGAGTACTAATAGCAAATTTTCTATAAAAGTCTATTTTTTTATATTTATAAAAAAAAGTTTAAATGTTATAAAATTATTCTCGTAACAGATATCCTATATTTTAACTTTCTTCATATGATTTGCACAATATTTCTTAATGTATTTGAAGCACTATTTACTCCTTATATTTGTTAAATTATATAAAAAAAATTCTCTCACATCTCTCGTTCACGTTCCCATAACATTCGTTTTTATTTCATATTAAATTATAAAAAATTATTATTAAATAAGATGTATTATAAAATATTATTTTAGTGATATAAAAAGTGATTTAACTATAAAATCTATTATGATATATATTTATATAGAAAAATAAAAAGTAGTTTAAATTTATAAATTTAAAAAAAATAATTGAGTATCTGATGTTAGTACTCTAAGGGACACAACTCTGGAAGAGAGGTAATATGAGCCAAACTAGCACTTTGACCTCCCTTCTACCCACGCAACGACTAAGAATATTTTGCATCCGATCAAGAAAATTATAGTTCTTTGTGAAAGTTTATACTTTCAAATGAAAAAAATTGCCTCTTCCAACAAATATTTGCCCACTTAATCCCCTCAACGAAAAGAATATAAATCTTGACGCTTAAAAAAAAAATGATCTCCTTGCGAGTTCCGCCTAGCCCAACTAACCTTTGTTTCAAGAAAATTCTCTAATATATATAGGTGCTAAGTTGCCTTCCTTTCTTCCATTCTGTTGGTAGTTTACCTGTTTCCTCTTGTCACATAAGTCCTTATGATTCTAAAAATAATAAAAACACATATACATATCGTTTGTATTAGTTTATATCAAAAAAAATGGCGGTGGTTTAACTTCAATACTTTTTGCTATGTAAATTCATGCAAGCTCGTTACGGTTAATGTTTTTTTTTTTTTTGGCTTCCACAATCATTATCATGCCAGCTTTTATATGCCCCTTTACTATTGTAAACCCGTGTGGGTCCTAATGGAGAATCATCTTCTTTTCTTTGTTTTTTCTTTTGTTTTAATGGGTGGCGGCTATGTGGTGGATCGTGTTTGTTCGGATCCAAAAAAGGAATCCCAGGTGGTCGTTATAACTTATCGGTAAAAACTACATAAAAAAGCACACGCGGTAACTGATGTGGACCCAAAAGTGCTTAGACGTGCCTTTAAGTTTCTATTTATATTTATGTTTTTTTTAAGTTAAAAACAGCGTATGATCAATCATCGTCAGTGTTAACAAATGACCACCAGTCGCACACAACTAGAACTAGTGTTGTAATTAATTTCATTCATACCAGTAGTATACCACTAGCCAACATATGCGTTATCCATTATATATACACACTACTTTGGGTGACATGTGTTGTGTATAACATAGGCGTGTTTTTATATGTATTTATTTTATAAATATTCTATTGTATATTTTATTTTACGTATTTTTAATGATTATGCTGTTTTCTTAAAAATTTTAAACAGCTTTTTACTTTTTTTTTTTATTTTATAATTATAGCTGTATTGAATTTTTATTAAGATATCTATAATTTTAGCAATATATTGTATTATGTCAACTTACTTTTATTTTATTTAATAAGGTAATTTTATTTTACTAAGTATTTTAAAAATAATATTATTATTTAAAAAATAATATTGTTATGTGTAAATAAATAAATATCTAATTATATTAATTAGTTAGTTAAACATGACTTATTGTTAACTAAAAATCAACTTGTTATGATTATAAATTAAATAATATTTAATTTCTAATTTTCTAATGCAGTTATCTTTCTTATTCTAATTAAAATAGATAAACACAAAAATTCATGTATGTTATCTTGTATGAGATTGCATCAAAGATCACTATATAGATTATACAGTTTGGCAATGGATACTTGTACTTACTTACCATGTCTGTTTTTTGTTATGCTCCTGCAATGTAAGGGAATTAGGAATTACTCATTACTCCATTCAAGCGGGAGTTAGAGTGTAATTTTAAAACTTAACCTCTCCCTCAAGTGTAACCGGAGAGATTAAAATTATTATTATTACAATAATGTCCCCCATACTCTCTCCAAACCTTCTTACCTTTAAATTTTCCCACCCACGTGAATATAAGATTTTGAATCTACAACTTTATCATCTGTGTTTTTATTGTCATGCTAGCCCGCAGGGTAAAGTAAATATACTTAACTAAAATATTTTTTAAAATTAAAAGTTAAAAATAAAAAAGGACAAATTAAGAGGTAAGAATGACAGCGTAATATATATATATATATAATATGGATTTGGAGATATTAAATAACTTAAAAATGTGGGATCGAGGTCACGCGGTTTGGTGAGCGGCAAAGTCTTGGGCGACCATGATTGATGGCCACATTGTTGTTGTTTTCACTGTGGGCTTTTCCTTTGCATGTGGAGGTTGCGTTGGAGTTGGATTGGGTTTTGTACAAGTCACAACCATTTAGTTGGGTTGTGGGGTCTTGGCTTGCCCCAGCATTATTTCTTTCTTTGTTGCCATCGGATTTGGAAAAGACTGTTTAATTTGCGCGCGCGTTACCCATTTTTTTGGGAAGGGGATGTTTGTGGTGTTTGTGTTTTAGTCTTATAATTGATTTTTTTTTTATTATAATTAGAGTTTGAATTTTAAAATTTAAAATAAATTCTAGAATTTTTTTAAAAATCAAATGTCATAAAAATTAATAAAAAATAAAAATATGATGGGTCAAACAATAGATGAAATAAAAGAAAATTAAATTGAGTCAAAAAAGTTTAAATTTAAATTTAAAAATAAATAATAAATAAAATTATTATTAAAATTCAAAACAAAAATAAGACTACCCAACACAATTTATTGACTAGATTTTATTTATTTTTTAAAACATAATTACGAAAACCAATCAATTCTCCTACCAATTTTCATTTATAATCATTTGACCCAAAAAAAACATTTATTTATATTTTCAAGGCGAAGTTTGGAATAAATTAATAAGGAGTTTCAATGTTCTTTTATATATGATTTGTTTATGACTGTTCAAAATAGGATCAGATTCAATTCACGGTTCTATGATTGGAGTTAGACTTGCAAGCATGCATTCACAAAGTAATTCCAATGCGCGGCAAACATAGATAAAATTGTTAAATTTTTAAATGAACTGCTTATTACTTTTTTATGCCTGTGTTCGTCTGCAGCCGCCTTGAGCACCAACTTGTTTTTTTTTTAATCCTTTGTTTACATGCAAATGATTCAATTAAAAGATTTTATATTTCACATAATCAAAACTATAATATATATATATATATATATATTTAGTTTTGTATAAAAAAGTTACTATCATATACTCATATGAATAAATACTGATATACACACTTATATTATTTTATAAATATGTGTAAACTTTTAGATAAAAGAATAAAATATAAAATGCAAGGTCCGTACGTTGAGTGCGTTTGGGCAGAACAAAAACAGTTAAAAAAGCAAATATGCCGTCCTTTTTTGACGTGTTCATCACCCGATTAAATTGTCATGTTATAGCAAAAGCGATGCGAATCATCTGAACGCGTCTTATATGTTCTATGTTTTGGTCCTATTATGTGGACTTTCCTTGGTAATTGAATTTGTTTTTGTAATAAATAATGACCGAGCAAGCTTTATAGTACTGTTGGGCAATGGTAACCGTGTATCTCTATATATATGTGTGTGGTCTCTTTTAAAAATAAATAAATGTATGGCCTTTGTGCGAAAGGGATTATTTTTACAAAGAAGATCCAGGCAGCTAGTTGTTATTATATTTATAGATGGAGCAAAATGTCAAAGCCTTTTGGGGGGTAGTGTGCTGCATGTGTTGATAATACGGTTTGGAAGGACTTAAAATTGTAGACTCGATCGGCTTTCAAATGTGCAGTGCATTTTGGTTTTCTTGCTATGTAGTAGTTCTATAGATTTCATTGGCGTTCAAGTAGCTAGGACTTGGGAGTATTTTGCTATTCAATGGTTGATTTGTATTCCCTATTCTCTTGAATGTGCTTATTTTTGACTTTTAGAGTTCTAGAGTTCAACTAAGAGTACATTAAATTTTATTTTGAGGCCGAATATGTAATGTTACAGATAATACATTCTCTTCAAGATGAATAAATAAATAAATAAATAAAGACGACAGTACAAATTTATGTATAATGGGAAAAAGTTTAGTGCAAGCCATATAATTTTAATAAAGCTAATGTACTTATTTAAAATCATCGATTAATTAAAAAAATCACCCATAGTTTTGAACTGTTAACATTTTATTTCCGCAGATGAGCATAGTTATCATCCTTACATAAGATATGTTATTAAATCTACATAGGATCGATTTAGATGCGAGGTAGGCATGGGTCCCCACGAGGTCGAGCATGCAACAACAATAGCAGTGTAGTGTTTTTTAGGAAGTAGGTATAGAGGTAGGGAGGCTGCAGGCAAGCAGGCAGGAAGGCCTAGTGGGGAGTTAGAGGGGGAGGCAGAATATAGTTTAAGGTTTTTGGTAACCTTTTATATATATATATATATATATATATATATATATATATATATATATTATTTTGTTTGGGTAGAGCATTTTATTTGGAAGCTCAATGCAAGAAAAAGTCTCACGTAACATGTTCCTTTTCACATTTTACTTATTTAATTAATTCTTTTATTTATTCTATAAGTTGAGTGTGAGTAGCAGGAGGACAGGAACTTAGAGGACGGAGCCTTTCTGTCCAAGGGTGTCCTTGTTCTGAACAACAACTCACCCCCATTAACTTGGGGAAATTGGATTTTATTTTATTTTATTTTTCTAATAAGTTGGGCCCAGTATCTTTCCCATTAGATTACATAAACAAAAAAAAAAAAACAGAGGACCCATTTGAGTATTGTTTTCCAATTTTTCATTATCTTCCCATCTTTTCCTTCTGCATCAGCATCATCCCAAATCCTACTAGCGTGATATATTGTACGTAGGCCATAGGACAAGGCCCAATGAAATCTTGAATTATGATTCCACCATTGAAGTTACCAGTAAAATATAAAATCTTCGTTCCAAAAAGCATCTGCAATAAAATCTCTTTTTGCCTAGATTTGGATATAGTGGGAATGTGCATGATAGTGCAGCACAACACAAGTTTCTTAACCAGGGAGGCCTCACCATTTTCTGGTCTCTGTTTGCTTTCCAAGAAACAGAACTTCCTGCTTCTATTAAAAAAGCCTCTGCAATCTTCAAAGTGAGTATCAAAAGATTTATATTTTGCAAAGTGGAAGTTTGTTGGCAAAACCAACAATATATGACACTATTGGCAGTTAATCTTGGACAAAGGCGAAAAAATGAACTCATTTTTCTAATTTTATTTAATACCTTACTCACACAACTCAGAGAAAAAAAATAGATAATTTATGATGTACACATTAGAATGAGTTTATCCAATGGATCTAACACTTCAAATTTGAATTGTCATGTTAAGAATGAGTTTATACGTTTATAATGTATCATAACCTTATAAAAACTTTCATAAGATCAAATCTTACCGAGAGTTTTTAATTTAAATTATTAGATTTACATTTAATAATTCATATTACCGTTAAATAATTTATAAATCGTTAAATTTATATTGAATTTAGATCCAATGGTTGTAGCTGACTACAACCATTGTCATGTAAGGATCGTTTGGTGGATGAGGGGACATCTATGTTTGATTGTTTGTTGCCGTGTATGGACTGGACAAAGCCCATGTGAGGAGCTATAAAAGCCCAAAAATTCTGACATGGACATAGGCATTGGCCCATGACCAGTTCACCTAGGGCTGTCGGCCGTCCAGTTTACTATCTGAGTGATTTATATTATTAATCTTGTTTGAATATTTCAAAATCGAAATCAAATGATTTGATCGGTTCTATGACAACCCATTCGTGACAACCAAATGATTACGATGGTATTGATTTGATTCATTCTCAGCTTAATATTACCATCTTGGTTAATATTGTGTACATAATACAATGTATGGAGAACCTTAATTAAATCATCGTTGAGGTATACATCAATTTCATTAGCATAGAAATTAAAAAAGAATTGGAAGAGGAGAGCAAAATTTTCAAATTCTACATTAATTGTTTTTATAAAACAGCACAAATAGGAGTCTCATTTGGGAATCTAGCAGATGTATTTTGATTTTTGAATATAACAAAGGAAATTTTATATTTTGATTTGTGTAAACTACGCAATTATATCTTAAATTTATTAACTAAATATATTGAAATGGATTAAATATATTGGAGTAGACGTATCCAATAAAAGTACTATAAAATTGTGAAATTCGACTCAGCTGATAATAAACGTCATGCTTGTACATTGTAAAATCCCTGTGCACATACAATATTGCTAAAATGCTGAGAAATAAACAACACGCACAAGGCGCGGATAACTCAGGATTCGCCCCTACAAAATAAAGTTCTTAGATGCTGAAATCTGGCTTCTAATATATAAATCATTATATATTAGAAGGGGTGTCATATATTCAAAAAGAAGAGAAATGGTACAACAATATACAAACATCATCATGGGTCACAATGATTATGAAGGGGTGGTGGCGTGATGTATTTAATCGAACTTCGATAGAGCACATACTACTGAATTCGGGTTCACTCTGATCTTCGCATCTTGATATTAATTGGATTCTCCTTGTATGAGTGTACCTTCTCCGCAGCTCTACGCAATGGCCTCCCAATTGAAGATCTTTTAGATTCTTGAGCTTCCGGTCTGGGCCCATAATTACAGTCTCTCCCTCCACACTGGACTAATGACCTTGTCCGGGTTGCAGCAGCATCGTCGGCTACTTTGTTAAATTGATCAGCTTGAAATTTAACGTCTCCTATCTCAAACAAGTCTTCAGAATTTTCCAACAGTTGGGGTTCAAACCTAGCAGATTGCCTTCTCAAACAAAGCCTAGAAAAAGGGAGAGAGAAAATCATAGAAGTGGTTTCAATGCGTTAGAAAAAGTAGAGCATTGCCGTGTATGCATAACTGAGGTGCCAAAAAGATCGATTATTTGGTCTCACGAATGCAAGCATACTATGAACTGACCTTTTGTTTTCGGTTATCTCCTTTCCAGAAACCTGTTGATCGGCAGAAGTGGCGCCCATAGCTGCAAGCGGTTCACAAGAGTGAAATGTTACTCGAATGAGATGATAACCCTTAATATTTAGATGTGTCAATTAGATTTTTGAAGTTACATCGACTCCTCGCGGGCCGCCTTGTGCTGGTTTTATGAGGCTTTTTGTCATTGTTAGCTTCTGATAAAGATTCACCTGCCACTTCCTTTTCCTCCTTAAATAGCATACAACAAGATATAAGCCACGGAAATACAGAGAACATGAACGTAGTACAAACTTTTCTAATTGCTAGTGGAATCCTGAAAACAAGCTTTCTCTCCTTACCATCTAATTATCAATTTCTAAATAAAAATATAGTACTCCAGTCTGGACTAAAAAAAGATAGCAGACGCATTAACTCATATCCCGGAGTCATTTTTGATAGAAAAGGGGAAATTATATGCATGTTTACTTTACATATGATAAATTTAAAATCCTCTGGAATTTCTAGTCCAGTCTATTTGAGTAGAGTTCAGTGGGGAATTTCACCTATGATCAGAGATCAATTGATCGTTTTCCATCAGGTGAATGTTTGAGAGGATATGGCCCAAGGACAATTCAAATAACTAAAACTTTGTTGAAGTCCATTACAAAGAGAACTTCAAGCCAAGTCACAACGAGCACATTACCAATAGATCCAATTGTAAAATTTGCATACAGTAGTTATAAAAGAAACTAAGAAATATGACAAAAGGAATGCTTAATATAAAGAGACAAGTGATGTAAGATAACATCTTTAGAATTGGCCATGCAACATCAGAAAAAAAGCTCATGTAACGATAATTTCTGAGCACTTTGTAAAAACTATTTTTTTTACCAATAATTGTTATTGTCGGGATAACAGAACTCAAAGAATAGAAAGGGAATATTAAACCACTTTCATACCTAACTCAAGAGATAAAATTGAACCTCGATTAAGTGTTCCTCGAATATTCAAAAGAACTTATAAATAATAATAATAATAATAATGCATACTTTTTGGCTTGAAAGTCTCAACTATCCCAATGGCCACACCTAGCCTAGAGATGCTTTCCAGTTGATAGTTACCATATAACCGTACTAATATTTATCCAAATCAGCGTGTTCTGTATTCTATTTATGAAAAAGATGAATATAGTATAACATGACAGACAAGGTGATGAAAGACAAGGTGAATATAGTATAACATGACAAGGTGCATACTTTTTCAAAGTGCCAATATCCTTTTAATCCTCTAATATAATGTTTCCCGCAAAATGAAAGAAAACTTTCTCTCTTTTTGCGCTACCCCCACTCTTTGTCACACAATAAAATAAAATCTCTTCGGTCATTTGTACTCAATTGATAGTTTTCCGATAACTACCATCTATGATTAATATAATAATATCGGTAAGCCCATTTTCCTCGGCATTATGAAGTGGAACAGGTTCAAATATTTCATTGCAATATTTAAAACTGAAAATTTATATCAAACCTCTTGCTTCAAAGTCTTTGCCATAAGCAAGGCATTCTTGCATGCAAGCTCATGGCGTGCCACCTTTATCTGAAATCGAGATACCAAACTCTCCTTAGGAGACAAATAGAAAATGGGAGGAGAAACCTACAAGCAAGATTTGAGGGCTCAGGACAACTCACCTTCTCTTTACTTAAATTAAGTTCCTGCCAAATCAGAAGAACAACAATCACTATCACTAACAAGTCACAAACATAAAAACAGAAAACAAAACAGCAATACTAGTTCTGAACTAGGGACCAACCGCCAAAATATGACTGTTGGATTGAGCAAGGCTCCAGTTCTGCAGCTGCAATTTTTGCAAACTAATTCTCAAATTTCTCAACTCGCCTCCAGTCAATTCAATAATTTTGCTGTTCAATGACATATTACCAACCATTATGAACCCAGTTCCATACCGAAAGAAAAAAAGAAAAGAAAAGCATCTGATATGGAAGTTACTTTTTCTCTGCAAGAAGTCCCATCAGAGCCTCGTTTTCCTGGTTCCAAATTCACTCAACCAATAAATAAAATAAAATCTCTCTTGTGCTATATATACAATGCTGACCCAAATGAAAGACAAGACATACACGAGATTACAGAAACCAAAAGAGGAGGAGGAAGAAGAAGAAGAAGAAGAAGGAGACAGTACCTTCATGAGCTGACCCACGCGGTCTTTCTCATATGGAGATATCACCGGGGACGTTTCTTTGTCGGCCGGCAATGGGAATTTGGACTGTGACTGCAAATTGGTGATGTCGGAGAGACGCTTCCTCACTTTGGTTCCCAAAGACGGCCTTTTCGCCACTCTGTTTTCCGCCATTACTTTTTTGCCCGACAGTCCACCAAACCCTAGATTAACCAACTCCGAGAACCCTAGAATCGCAGCTTCGAACCCAAACCCTAGAACGCAAATTGAAACTCCCACGATATGAAATCCCCCACCCCACCAAAAAAAGAAGAAGAAGCAAAATCAAAACAAAGCCAGGCAAGAGATCCAGCAAACAAACGATCTCTCTGTGCGCGCGCAAGAGTGTACGAGAGAGGGAGAGAGACCAAAGACCAAGCAAAAGTAGGTATGGAGAAAGGTTCGGCGATCCAACGTCTCCCCGAACCAAAATCTGTTCTATTGAGTCATTGACGCATGACTACTCCCTGAGCGCTGGTTTGGTACTTCCGAACCAAATTTCAAAAATAGCTTTGGAGGGAGGCTCGGCAATCCTACTGTCCGCCGAACCTAATTTTATATTTACACTCTTCTTTGTTTTTCATTTATTCATTTATTTATCTGGCTAATTTGTTTAATTTATTTTATGTCGCTTTCTTTTCAAGAACAAAAACGTTAAAAATTTCAATCGGGATTTAAATAGAATACAATTTGATTTATTTTAAAATACTTATACATTGCAGGTTTCGGAAAATATAACTCTAGAAAAAACAATACTATTAGAATTCGAGCATTTTTAAAGTAAAAACGCCACAAATTCAAGCAAAATCATGTATTTTTACGTTATTAGCATTTCCAAGGTTATGAGTGTAATTTTCAAAAGATTTGTGTCATTTTAATAGGTGGTGTTTAGAGTTTAAATTACATAATAATAGTTTCTTTGTACGAGCCTACAGTTTTTTATAAAGTCTACATGGGACTTTCAATAAAGATCCCTTTAAGTCAAATTTGATATAATAAATGAATATTGTTCAAGTTGAAAAGAGGCTTTAAAAATGAGTGATCAGAGATTACCCCCTATAGTTTATTTGGCTTTAATTAAATATTACCTCACTAAAATATTAGTCTACCATTTTGGTTTAAAAGAGGCACTAAAGGAGTAGCCATGAAGTTAGAATTACTTTAGAAAAGATTGCTTTGGTAATAAGTACAAGTTTCAATTGGTTGATAGGTAGGACATAAAATCTAACTATAAAGACTACATGTATAGGATTTAAGAAACTTTATGCTTTCAATATTTTTTTTTTGACGGTGGGGTTAAATATTAATGCAAAAAAAGGGTGCACTCTAAGGCAAGTTGCTAATTAATAAATATGGTTTAATGATATTGAAATAGAAGATTAAGAGCCACTCCAAAAGTCTCTCTATAATTTTCTTCACATGTATAGAATTTTTCACATGTTAAAAGTTATTTTTTAACATACACTCCAACAATAATCTTCAAATCATCTTTATTTTTATTAAAATAATAATAATAATAATTGCACGGGAGATGGGATGGGGGGGAGGGAGAGGCGGCCAGCGTCGGGGATGAGGGAGGGGGCGGCGGGGGCGTCGGGGATGGGGAGGGAGGTGGGCGGGGTGGGCGGTGTCGAGGATGAGGGAGGGAGGTGGGACGGTGTCGAGTGAGGCATCGGGGGATGTGGGAGGCGGTCGGTGTCGAGGATGAGGGATGGGGTGGTGGGGGTGGGATAGGGGGAAGCGGGATGGTGACTAGAGGAGGCGAGGAGAGGGGAGGAGAGAGAGAGAAAGAAGATAAAAAATAATAAAATATTATGTAGAGAATGAATAGTACTCTTATTTTTCAAGGTCTTTGAATAATGTAAATATAAGCGATGTAGATGTAGAGGGCTTATTTGCATTTGGGCTTATTTGTAGAACATTAAGAGCCTTTTAGGTTATTTAAGCCCTCATTAGAAGCTCTTGAGGATGTTGTAAGTTTAATTGACCTCATTAATGATTTGAGGAAAAATCATTAACTTGAGCTTAATTAGTCAAATTGGTAATTGTAACAAGTTTAGATAATGATTGCAATCTTGTTTGGAGTGATTGCATAATGAATAACGAATTAAAATGACTAGGATTGAAGAATTCAAGGGTTGAGAGTATTCTTAACATAATAGGCCTAAGCATTCCGATAACTTGATGTAAATGCATCATAAGTTGAAGTAATATTGATTTAGACTTCAGATGGCCTATATGAGATTGTAAATAGATAAAATTTGATGTTTAGAATTTTAAATTAATAAAATTTAGGCTAAACACGCAAGTAGTGAAGTCAACTAGTCAACTAAAACTAGGGTTGATTAATTAAAGAATATAGGGTTTGATCAATCATGGGTTTCCAAAGAGCCTTAAAGGTTCAATCAATCAAGGCTAGTCAGATTAAAGCTTGATCAAATGAAGAATTAAATGTTTTGTCGGTTCATTTTCCAATAGTCTTCTAGTGTTTAATCAACCAGCCCTAGTCAATTGAAGCAATGTTTTACACGAGCTCTTAGGGTTTAATCAACAAAAATCAGTGGTCAAGTGAAATAAGTTCTACTTGATTGATTGGCCCAATTTTCAAATGATATTTCAAATTTGAGTGAACAATATTGTGAAACACATGTATTGTGTTGATTTAAGAGTCTAGTGTAATGGAAGCATAGTATTGTGATATAACTTCTTTTGTGCTATATTTAATTTGTTAGTTATACATATATGCTGATATTGTGAAACCTTCCAGCCCAGATGATATGCCTGATTTGGGACAGATGACTAAGATCCCTGGACTAATAATATGGAGATGATTATAGACAAGTAGAGACTCTAAACTGATGTTTGATAGGTTACTAAAGCCCGTATGCTGGTATTTGACAAGTGACTAAAGCACTTGTGTTGACAAGTAGCCGAAGCCCCTAAACTATGTACCATTAAACTGATGTTTGATAGGTTACTAAAGCCCGTATGCTGGTATTTGACAAGTGACTAAAGCACTTGTGTTGACAAGTAGCCGAAGCCCCTAAACTATGTACCATTAAATTGGATTTGATAGGCTAAGGGCGATAAATTAATTATGATAGGCCCAAGTGGCTTAAGCTAATGAAATGTTTAATAAGAAATTATGAAAATAAAGGAAAAACTGCATAAAACGCTGATATACACTAGGCGACAATTTCCACATTTTAGTAAGCATTATGCATAAACCGAGCAAACAGCTCGCTGCCAATGGATCTGGTGATTTCGCTTAGTAATCACTGCAAAGTGGGCTTCTCAGACGGTAGTGAAAATGATGGAAAGAACGGCTTTCGAGGACTAGAATTTCCTTCAGTAACTACATGCTACAGGGCATAATTGATTGAAACCACATGGAATAAAGGTCATGTGTTGATGGTGCCTTGAAGAATATACGAGGCTCTAGTGCGAACCTGCATGGAAGAAATAAATTACAAACGAAGGAACAAATTCAATTTTAAAAAAGCTTTCAAGAGAGTATCAAAGCACACCTTCGGTGCGTACGACCTCAAGTCTGCACCAGTGATCTGAAAAGAACAATTTCGAAGATAAACCCCCCACATTTCATTTATCAGTGGTTTGTCTTCATGCAATGAATTAGATAAAAGCCAATTTTCTGCTAACACTAAGTAAATGTACACCCTGAACAAATCACAATTTTTTTCTTTCAAATTAATTGCTATAAGCAATTTTAGGATCTCTTCTGGCTGAGAAACCTGCAGGCAGCAAGCGGAATTCTTAGCCTTCGTATAAAATATGTTATCATAAATAAGGTCTTCACATCAAAATCAGGCCAACTATTAAGTAACCAAGAATGAAGTATTTCAATTGTGGCTGAGCTTTGTAGAATCCTTCATGATAGGATAAGAAATAAGCAGCATTGAAAAGAAAAGTTGGGCCTACATTCAACAAACGGCTTATTGGAGATGAAAAAGTAAAGTTCATACCCACCAACTTACTGGAAAAAAGTAATGGCAAAATACAGAGTAAGTGCCGTCATAATTGATAGGGCCCTAGCTCTGTTGGTATCTTGCCTATTCTCCCTTAGTGAAGGTTAGACGTGATTTTGAAGTGACAGAATAATGCAAAGGATTGCTTACCTTGTTATCAAAACAAGCTACAAGGGTTTCGTAGGCAATTGTGCTTCTGAGGCACTTACTTCGAGCATTAACTCCAGAAATACATTCCACTGTTTTCAAGCAATTTAAGTCACTGGGCAATCTGCAGTGCATTAATAAATTAATTAAAAAAACAATGAAAAAGTGAACAGAAAGCCAAGCTAACAAAATTAAATTATACACCGCAGCTATATGTTATAAATAGAGCTTTAAAAAAATCCTTAATCAATAGCCATAATTAAAAACTTCTCTAGGCTTTCAATCACTAGTAAGCGAACAACATATTAGTATCACTTTGTCTTCAGAACACTATCATTAGACTCATCAAATGTTTTTTTAATTGTACGTATATAGAAAAATATCAATCAATGACTATAAAATGTCATTCAAGTTCTTGTTTTATCTAAAAGCTTTTTCAAATTGTAGCCTTTTACTATATTGGATTCACCAAATAATATTTAAAAAATTATACATTAGTAAAAAATTTTACTAAGATGCATCATGTATCCAACTTTAAGTTTTATTGTTATTCAATATAGCCAGCTTCAGGTCTTTAAATAAAGGCTTGAGTGTTATTGATTGTAACTTTCAAATATCACATCGTAACAAGATTGAAACAATGAAACTATTTATTGCCTTTATAAAGAAGCCCAATCAATAGTGATAAAATAATCAAATATAGTTATTTTGAAACAACTCTAACTGTAAGATAAGTTATAAAACAAAGGGAAAATTCATAGAGAATGACTGTTGGAATTCTAGAGTTAATGAATGTCCTGAAACGTTCAGCAAATTAAAAATCCTACATCAATGTTAGCATGTATCAGAAGAAAAATTAACAATCCATTAAAATTCAAAATTCTACCGATAATTAACTTTCTGATACGACTTAGAAACCATCTCCAAAATCAGATGACTTTTTCACTTCTAGTCTTCCACAAATCCCTTACTTTCAAGTTAAATTCCCTATGACTGAAGTTACATAGGCTGCCCATTGCAAATTTATAATAATATAAACTAGAATAGGAACCACAATAATTCATCCAAAACTAATCGAGTCCCCTATATTCCACGGCCTTCATTGTCCAAAATTAGTGAAAACTCATTATCACGTCTATAAAGAGAAGGCCCAAGCTAGTAAATCAGCAAAAGTAATAACCTGCAGGCAAGAGATTTTGCTATTTTTTTGCAGCTAGTATTCCATTCTTCGTCCGTGAAGTAACCAATAAGTGATAGCAAACAGTCATAAACAAGCACATACAAGCCTTGAAGCTTATGGTCTAAGAAGAAAAGGATAATGAATCCAGCTAACTCTTCTGCTTCTGACGTTGAGAAAAATGAATGCACATTCCTGTGCAGATCAAATAGTATCAGTCAAAGCAAAAATCTAAAAATATGCAATAATCACCAGAACCGCCCCCATCATCTACATCAATCTAGTGAAGGTAAAGATGCTAACAGAACAAAAGTATGCTCTGGACAAAATTTCGTTTTCCACATACCTTATTTGACAACAAGTTGTGACAAATTTGATCCAAGCTCTAATATTTTGCGGTGGTCCACCACGACCAGAGCCTATAAGACAATTAATCAATGTAATCATTAAAAAATATACACGACATCACAAAAGGCAATTACAACTACTGGTATTCAGATTGTGTGCACCATTAGAGAAGCTCTAGAATAAAAACCACTCAATGTCAAAACCTAACAAGAAAAAATAGCCAGAAACTTTCCTAAAGACTCTTTTCAATTAATTCATAAAATATGCTTTACAATAAAAAGGATACGGCTATATATAGCCTTACAAGTATTCAACCCACTAACTCATGACTCCCACATCTTAAATAAACTAACCATTAACCCACTAAGCAAAGGTGACTTTAATGCTGGGAGACGAGGCGGAGAACAAGAAAGGTTAGCCCTGTTTTTTTAAAGCCTCAAATGTGTTCGTCTGTGTTGATGTGGTGCCTCATCCCTAATAAGGTGGGTGGCAGCAGATATGAGTTATGGGGCATTGCCTCCAAGCGCATTGCATCGAGGCGGGTGAGATGGCACCTCAGTCCATTTTGTCGAGCCTTGATTAAGAGTCTAGGTTGATAAAGCTTGTAGTAAACTTGTGTCTAGAATAGCAATGTCCATATTCACTATCCAGATAGTATTAGTCTAGGTTGTTCAGATTAGCATTGAAGACTTTATCCGATACCATTGAATGTCCGCAATAAAATTGAATGACATCGTCCCACTAAAGAATCTGGTGCTTATCTAGATTGGTCATGTTCTTCGCGAAACGTTGTCCATATTAGGATTGATGTCCGTATTTGAAGATACCCGAATGAGAAAGAGAGGAAGTGTATGAATTTGGGCATTGGCGTGTATCTAGATTAGCATTGACATGTTCGTATTTGACATATCCAAATTAGCATTGAATGTCCATATTGGAATGTGATATTCACGTCAAAAGATGTCTAAATTATAAGATGTTTGAATCAAAAGACTTGCCTGAATAAGGAGATGTTCGTATTACAAACTTATAATCAAAATGCAAAGTAAATTCAGATAACAATATTTCAAAGAAAAATGAAGGTCTTTTTTACAACTTCACATTCATATGGTCTACCAACATTGACTTGAGGGCTTTCAACACCTTATATGTGACATCTTCACCTACTAACATGGATGAACATTCAAGTGATGATGTGACGCATTATAAAACAACTTCAAGCAACCGATTGATAAACTTATTAAGAAGATTTCTTAATTGAAGATTTCTTACCTTATTAAGAAGGTACAAAAACTCGTTACCGACAATAAAAGATTTCCATATCAAGAAAGCAAAGCATGAAACCTATACATATATATAAAACTTTGTTCATATTGTAATTAAGATACTAATATTAAAGTTATGTTGCTAGATTAGGATTTTGCGCGTCTCTCAATTGAGAGAAAAAATCTAGCACATAGAGAATAGAAGAGTTTTTTCAAAAAGCTTATTCATAATTTTGGTATTCTTTATAATAGATATTTCACTGTGAAATAACATAAAAAGATTGTTATAAAAATTATAACTCTCATATTAATGCAAATGGATTAACACAAATATTTTGTTTGTCTTTCACCTTACTTCGATATATTATTGCAAGATAAAGGAATTGTAGTGTGTTGTTTTATATGTGAAGAAAGCGAAGCATGAGACCTATATATATAGAAGCCTTTGTTCATATTGTAATTAAGATGCTAATATTAAAGCTAAGTTATTGGATTAGGGTTTTGCGCAATCTCTCAATTGAGAGAAAAATCCTAGCACGTAGAGAATAGAAGAGTTTTTTTTCTTCTTAACAATTAGCTTATTCATAATTTTGGTATTCTTTACGATAGACATTACATTGTGAAATAACATAAAAAAAATTGTTATAAAAATTTACAACTCTCATATTAATACAAATGGTTTAACACAAATACTTTGTTTGTCTTTCACATTACTTTGATATATTATTGCAAGATAAGGAGTTATAGTGTGTTGTTTTATATGCGAAAATTTTTCATTGGTTGGTATATTCACTTCCCTTTTAAACTAGCCCTGAGCCTAACACAGACACACCTCTTGCCATTAAATTAATTGTAAGAAAAGGCTGCGTCCATATTAGCCCGTGTAGTCCTATTCTTTCCCGAATCCTGCCACTTACCGGAGCTTCATTTATCGGGTTTATCCTTACAATCCAGCTTCATATAATTTAGAGTAATACTTGGAGGGAGAGATAATTAGTTGAGAAACCATCTGGGTGGGGTGTAAACCAGCTCCTTCCAGGGTATACGCACAACTTTAATCATAAAATAACATCTACACAATCAAAAAGATGAAAACCAGTGGCATAGATGTGGAAAAAATTACCAGTGTGACTTGACGGAGGTGGATAATCAAACAGGAATCCATATAACACAAGGGCTCTTTTTAACTCAGAATAACCAGGAAACCAGCGAATTTCAACCACTGGTGCATCAACCTGATTGTCAGTGTTGGAATTGAGGATAGCAACTCAAGGGATATAAAAAAAACAATATATAAAAATTCAAGTCATCCTTCATATTTAACCTTGTTTATCGATAAGAGAATGGCCTGCCAAAAATCACAGGCAGATGTCCTTGTATCTTCTTCTGAGGAGTACAACACTGAAAAAGAAAAGGCTACGATGAACACTCAAACTCAGGTATTTCTTAATTATACGAGTGGAGAAATAATAATACTCACACAAATTTAACGCCCACTCAGCTACTGATTTTTCCACATAACCACATAAAAAGGCTAGCTTTGAAAGCCAGCCATTTACCAATAAACCCTGAAGGAAACTTTCTCCTGCAATAAGACTCAATGTCAATGTGTACTGCTTTACGGTGCAAGATTAATACAAATTACGCCATTTTTTAAAAAAAAGTAGCAGAGAGGCACTCAAACGGAAAAAATCAAAACCAAAAAAACACAAGAGGCTACAAATATTAAGAAGAGATTATCCTAAAAGGAACACAAGTACATAGGTAAAATTGATACCATTCTCGCTACCAAGTTCCAGCAGTGAGTTGAGATCAGTGTTCAGAATAGACTGCAAAGGCGCACAACTTACGAGTTCGGGGAAATCTAGAGGCGGAAAAGGTGCCTGCAATTGATAACCATGACAACATTGAAGAAACTAAATCTACGGAACACCCTACTGACAATACATTCGCAAATTTGTAGAACTCAATTCGTAAAGTATGATATGGCATTAATCTAAATTGGCAACAGCTTAAAAATGAAATACCTGGTCTCCAAACACCAGCATGCCCCAAGAAGAGTTCTCATCCTCACCACCAATCTCCCCAATCTAAAAAAATACATTTGGAGTCCTAATTAGGCAATTGGACACAAAATGTGAAGGCAGTAGTTTTATATATATATATATTACATATAGATTTTTAAACAAAAACATAGGCTAGGAAAAAAATATGCCTTTTGTCGGCATTCATCGACACATCGAGAGAGCAGGGCTTCATCAATGGCGACATCGTCGTCGTCGTCGTCTGAATTGTATGTTTTTCGAGCCTTTGTGCGTTTCGATTCTTGCTCGACGAGTTTTCCTTTCTCCTTATAGTGATCGGTCAAGAGATCATCCAGCCCTATGACTTTTTTCCTGTGTTGAGGAGTAATATTATACGCGTGATAACAAAAAATTGGAAACCAAAAACACGACATTGTGGTCGGTTCACAACAGACTGGGAATGCATGTGAACACACGTAACAACATGATCACGGACGGCTCCAAAAAAAACCCTAGGATGACGAATTTGCAACAAACAGTTCTTCTTCGAAGCAAGTGGAACCAAAATCAATGCGCGCAGATGAACACTACCAACCGACTAAATCAGGTTACGGTTTTTGTTTTTGCTGTCGGGTACAAATCTAGTCTAAGAAATTTATGAAGGTGGTCTTGCGAGAAACCTTTTCTTGGCGGAAACGGTAGTGGGATTGAGAAGAAGGTCTTCGGTCTCGAATTCAAGAGGACCATCCATCTCCACCGCCTCACTCACTCACTCTCTCTCCCTCCCTCTAAAAAAAAAAAGAGAGAAATTTAAGGTAGAAAGCGCCAAGGTACCTCGTGTATATGCAATGTGTGTACTTAAATATATATATATATATATATATATATATATAGAGAGAGAGAGAGAGAGAGAGAGAGAGAGAGAGAGAGAGAGAGAGAGAGACTTTGTTATTGGCATGGCCCAGTTTTTGCGGAATTGCGGGAAAGAACATGTGGGCTTAGACTCCTGCAACTGGCCAAATGTGAGCCCAACTCAAAACAGGCATGAATTTGGATTCGCGCAACACGATTGTAATCATGTAACTATTTTAAAATTTATTAATTTTTTTTAAAAAAATTGACCATTAAATTAAATATTTATATAAAATTAGCATTAAATATTTGATTTGACTTTTTGTTTTTTTGTTGCAATTTTATGTGAATTTGGAACTAATATTTGAGTGGTAGGTTCACTTGTAGTATTTAGATTAACATTCTGTTTTCCAGTGTGGTGAGGCCGAGATTGATAAAACATGAACGTGAGTATAAGAAACGTCTGAATCTTCTTAATTTAAATGTTTCATTAATGATTTTGTAATATCAGTTTGTTTATTTATTTATGTTATTGAATGTTTAATTTTTAATTAGTTATTTTAAAATTTTAATTCTAGATTTAAATTATTATTATTTATTTTTACTTTTATATAATTTATTATATATTATATGTTAATATTAGTAAAATCTTGATTTTACTATTTAATTTTACGCTTCAAATTTTACTTAGACGGAATAATTTTAAATAAAATCTCGAACTTTAATAACCTACACGCAATTCCAAATCCAATTGGTGACCTGAAATTGATTCTAGAATTAGGATAGTAAAAACACTATCCATCCCAACTTTAAAAGGAATAAAAAAAACAATTCAATATGACCAAACACGAAATTAAGTCAAAAGAATATGTTGTATAGATGATATTATTTTTAAAAATAATTTTTTAAAAAATAATAATTTAAAATTATTTATAAATAATTTATATTTATTGTTAAAAATAACTTTTAATGTTTATCATTATCTTTACATATCCATTATATTTGTTGTCATTAATCGCGTGCAAAATCCAATTTTGAAGTCTGGGTATTGGCTTGACACGGCCAATTAAATACGACACTGACCCGTGACTTTATGTTCCATCTTTTTTTTTTCCTTCATAACTTTTTGGTCTGGTTTATCATGTGTGGACACTTACAGAAACTTATTTCAATCAGGCCATTGTTTTCCCGAAAATCCAAACTCTATTCATCTTGTGAAACCCACCAATCGGCAAAATGATTAAAATATATCTTTAAAAAATAAAAATAGTAATATTAAAATGTTAATATAATGTTAAAAATATTACTTTGACGTAAATTATATATTTAAATATTTTTATAATATATATATATAATTACTTTCAAGTAAATAGTAATAATAATTTTAGATTAGTGTTCAAATAATATTTTATAACATAAATATAATATTTAAAAAATAATATTTTTATATTTAATTTATGTTTTAATATTGATATTCAAATATCACTACAAACATTTTATTTTTAAAAGTATTTATATTATCTTATATAAGATTAAAAATAAATATATAATTTATAATTGTATTTATCATCTAAGTACGTGCATTTATTCTAACCTTTTCAATTATTGGCCATATGTTTCATTATCCGCAACAAACTGATATCACAGTTTACCATACTTGTAGCAACTCCAATACTATCAGTTATATTTTCTAAGCTAAAGTTATATTTAGCTTGCCAAATATGACTTTAGCTAAGACTTACTCCAATAGTAATCATGTATTTTTTTTACTAAATTATTTAATTTCCAAATTTACCCTAAATTCCTAATTCAATCCATAATTCCTCCTCCACTCGAGCCACCTCTCTCCCCTCGTCGAGCTCTTCTCCCTCCAGACTCAATCCAAATCGGGCGTGATCCGTCAAGCGCTTCCTCTCTCCCGCCACCTCCCCCAGATCCTATGCCGTCGCCTTATTCTTGGACGTCGCCTAGCTCCATGACAAGGCGGAACTCCGCCTCCAGGACCTCTGCGCCGAGTTCGGCCTTCTCGCCACCTGCTTCATCGCCAACAACAACAACAAGGAGGACTCCCCCCAGATCCGCCTCGTCTCCGGCGACGTTCCCCACATCCGCCTCGTCTCCAGGCGACGTCCGCAGCCTAAAGGACGCAGATCAGATGCACCAATTCCAGGATCTGGCTTGGCTTCACGATTCACGATTCCAGGATCTGGCTCGCTTTTGGCGGGCGTCTGCGGGGGGAGGGAGGGGGAGGACGGGCCATGACAGGGGAAGGGAGGGGGAGGACGGGCGTCGGCAAGGGGAGGGAGGGGCAGGGCGGGCGTCGGTGGGGGGATGGAGGGAGAGGTGATGCAGGGAGAGGCATGAGAAGGATTTTTTAGTCTTTCAAGTGTGAAGGATGATGTGTTATTTTACCTGAAAGTTAAAATTTTAGGTAAATTTTGCTAAAATTATTGCTGAAGCTATATTTAGCTCATGGTATAGGTGTACTATTGTAGTACTTTTTATTAAAATTCAGCTAAATTTAACTATAGCTTTTGCTATAGCTCTCCTATTGGAGTTGCTCGTATAACATCCATATTTGTTTGACATTCACATTTATTTATTTTAAATGAATAATATATATATATATATATATTAAACATAATTATTTTTAAAAACATCAAATATCACATTTTTTATTTCTATTTATATTTATTCGTTAATCAAATATTATAATTTACTATTCATATTGTATCTATATACTCTATTTTAGAGAACCTAGTGAATATGATTTTTTTGACGAATCTGTAAATTTTTTATATAAATTATAGAGAAAGTTTAATTATATAAAACCTATTATAGATACTCTTACATCAGAAAAATTGACATTGGTATGAAAAAAATATGAAAAACAAGTAAATGTTATACTTGGTTGATGGGAAAGTATACATTAACTATAGAAAAACCCCTCGCTAAGTGCCATGTTTTTTTTTATGTTCAAAAGGCAATGAAAGTACATAGTAACCATTTGTTAAAAAAAAAAACTCAAAACACCATTCTTATATCAAAATAATATTTTATACAACAAAATTGACGATAAATATAATATACATTTCTTTTCATTTTTTTCACCAATAATCAACCATTCTTTTTGTTTAGTCAATACATCAAAGTTTGATATTTAATAAAAATTTTAATTAAGATAAAGATTTTGAGTCGAATTTATAGTTAATATTATTTTACGCAGATAAAATTATTAAAATATTTAATTATTCCATTATGAATTATCTTAAAAGGTAATTCCAGCGGACTCATCTTATAATACGTAAGAAATTCACGAATCTTTTTTTTCTCATATCTTGGTACATGTTATGTACCAAATTATTTTTTTTCATTTGAATTTAAAATTTAAAATTTAAAATATTAATTTAAAGTGCGTGTTAAAATTCCCAAGACCATACAATTTTAAATTTTTAACAAATATTCAAGACTTTTTATTTTTCTGGTTAAATAACATGTAAATAAATTTCATAGATTTCATCAGGTATTCTCTTTAACACGCAATTGAAATGCCTTTCTAACTTACATTTTTGAAAACTATTAGTTTGAGATATAAAAAAAGTTATTTGCATACGTACAAAAAAAAAACTAATATTGGTTTGCCAGCTTGTGGTAGTTAAGAATAAGAGGAAAAAAAGTCAAGCTTTTGTGAAGGTTTTTTTTTATAATAATAATAATAATTGTTTATTGTAAGAAATGTGGTAGTTAAAAATGAGAAAACAAAAAATTGCATGTTTCTGGATATGTATTAGGTATCACGAATTCATGACCCTCTTCTCACATTTGCGTGGGCAGAGCATCGGGCCATTTGTTTGTTTGTTTGTTTAATAATAATCATAAATAATTTTATAAATATTAATATTGTTTGTTTTGTTTTCTTATTAAACATAAAAATTATGTTTTGGAAATAATTTATTTAATAAAATGAATAAGGAATACTTATTTTAAATTTTAAGTAAACTATTATTGACGTCACTTCTCTCTCTCTCTCGCTCTCTTTTATGCACCCGTGAGCTGCGCGCATGAATAATAACTCAGCCCGGCCGGCCGTCTTGAGATTTAGGATTGTGACATGACTAAATTAAGTCAACTGTATCAACTAATTTCAAACAGCTTTCAGGACAAAGTAACACGTGATCCAACAATCGAATAGTTCAATGATTCAATCTACTTTATTTTGAAATAGACTCACACGAAAGCCACCAAATTGAAAAACAATATGCACCAATTTATATTGAAGCTGTTGCTAATTAAACATGGCGGGGTGGTTGGGAGCTATTAAAGATGATGAAAGATGTTGCCTGTGCACATAGGCGTAGTTATTTTAGTTGGGTCCATGTTTACCCTGGGTTCATCTTTTATTTTCATTTATTTTAAATTGATTTTCATATCGGTTGTAACGGATCCAAAAAATGGTTGTAGTGTATAAAAAAATAGATGACTAGAACGCCAAGTGAAGAATTTAATATCATCGGTTTCTCCCCAAGCCATGGTATTTTTTCGTCTCTTCTTCCACTCTATTATGTGAGCCGTGAATCAAAGGCGTCCTTAACAATGGTATCGAAGCAGTTGATAATCTTTTCTCTTATTTTGTGCGATGACGGTCCAATTCCGGAACCAACAAGTCCGTACTATCTTCATCACTCGATGGGCATCATTCTCCGAATGGTGAAAACTACACCAGTTGGCATCGGGCAATGCTAATTGCTCTCTCTGTCAAGAACAAGCTTGGATTTATTGATGGATCTATTCCTGAGCCGCAAGGTACGGACGAACGTATGCACACTCTTTGGGTCCGTAATAATAATATGGTTATCTCTTGGATTATGAATGCCATTTCTAAGGAAATTTCTGCAAGTGTTATATTCTCTACTTCTGCACGTGATATGTGGTTGGATTTAAAGGATCGATTTCAGCAAAAAAACGGACCTAGAATTTTTCAACTCAAGCGTGACTTGATGAATTTACGGCAAGAGCGTGATTCTGTTAACATCTATTTCACCAAAGTTAAGACGCTATGGGAAGAATTAAGCAACTATAGACCTAGTTGCACCTGTGGAAAATGCACCTGTGGAGGCGTTAAGCATCTCACCGACCATTATCAAATGGAATACGTTATGTCTTTTTTAATGGGCTTAGCTGATTCATTTTCACAAGTGCGTGGTCAATTGTTACTGATGGATCCAATACCTGCCATTAATCGAGTATATTCCTTAATTGCACAAGAGGAGCAACAACGAAAGACAATCGACACAAATTACGCCCAAAGATGTAGCCTTTATTGCTAAGACCGACACTGCTAAGAATGTAGATAGTGCCTATCCAAAGGGTCAAGGTCAAAGATTTCAAAGGAAGGATAAAGATAGAGCATATTGTACACAGAATCTGACACGCAAAATTTGGACATCGACTCCCGGAACCCGGGCCTTACAAGTTGCATGGATATCCTCCAGGATATAAAACACGGTGTGGTTCTAATACCACAAAGAAACCAAACAACCCCCCAAAAATACACCCCACAACAACGATTGCCAATCAGCACCCAGTATGGATCAATTTGTTCAAAATTAACAGATATCACCAATTGATGTCTATGCTCTCATCACATCTCAACAATTCAACCCACAGGTCAATGAGTCAGGAGCCACACAACATGCCTTTGCTGGCCCCGCTTTGCTTAATTCTTTCAAGTGTGAAGGATGATGTGGAATATTGGTTCTACCCGGAAGCCAATATTTTAGGCAAGTGCCTTTGTTTCCTTGAACGTAATTGATCTCAAAGAATGCCGGTCAATGAAATCCTAAAATCACCAAATTTCTGGAGATGTCAGGTGATAATCGTAATTTGTCATTAAATTTGCATTTAATTTATGGGCTTTAAGTGCATATTTTATTGAATTAATGCATTTTTATAATAGTTTTCTCCAATTTCAATTATTTTAATGCTTTTATTCATTTTTTTTATAGATTTAATATTAATTTTGGTAGTTTTTAATGTTAAATTAATTATTCCAATTTTAATATTAATTCTTTGGGCTTAACTCGATTATTTTAATCATAGTATTATTTTTCTCTATATATGTTTGGGCTTAATTTGAGTTAATTGATTATTTATTTATTTATATATTTGTAATTTTAATATATTATTGTTTTGTGTTTATTATTATTATTATTATTATTATTGCACGTGTGAAGGAATGAAAGCAACATTTAAAGGTGTGGGTCTTTGCAATTACTTAATTGAGTTATCCTGATTTGTGCAGAAAAAAAGAAACAATGAAGAGGGCTTTTATTACGTGGAAAAAGAAATTGGGAAGTAGGAAACATGCTTTTGCTATGTGGGGTTACGTGGAATCTTGATATGCATGAAGAAAGAAAAAAGGAAACCGGGTGGGCTTAATATAAATCATGGGAGAAGAGACCACTCCACCTCTTCCGTCTGTACCCTTTTCCACCACTCATCTCTCCCTCAACATCACCCCTATCATCAGTGCAAAGATCAATCCATCTCTCCTCCCCAAAGATCTTCACCCTCTTCCCACGTCTACCGCTCTTGTCCAACAATAGCCACATCGTCTCCATTATTCTCACGTCCGACATAGCATCCATCATTTTTCTATTTCCCGCCCCCCCGCCCGAATAATTCCTCCATCACGTGCAATCAAAGGTTAAACAAAGATTATAATTGGAATGTATGGCCTTCACTGGATATTTAATTGTATTATTTTCATTACTCTATTTTAGAGAAGCTTTGTAATTTTCTCCCCGGGGTTATTTTGTAATGTTCGTATTGCTTGTTGTGAATCATGTTTTAAAATATGTAGATTTTTTTGTTATTTAATTATAAATAAAGTTTAATTAAATAAAACCTAATCATTAGATGCTCTTTTTACATATCAAGATTAAATTGACATTGGTATTGATTGATTTAAAAAGTCCTCATGAAAATCAAGTAAATGCTATACTTGGTTTAATGGGTAAGCATACATTAAATGGTAGTTATTTACGACAGTGAAAAACCTCTCGCTAAGATGTTTTGTAAAGGAGTGAAAGTGCAAAAGCTTTCCCACCATGGCACAAAGAGCGAGTCACCTTCATGTTCAAAACCTTGAGGCACATGCAAAGTAAAATCTACCACGAGCGGAGAGCTTTCTGACACAGTAACCATTTATTCGAAAACCCGATACCCATTATTTGGAAAAAACTCAAAACACCATTCTTATATCAAAATAATATTTTATACAACAAAATTGATGATAAATATAATATACCTTTCTTTTCATTTTTTTCACCTATAACCAACCATTTTTTTTGTTTAGTCAGTACATCAAAGTTTGATATTTAATAAAATTTTTAATTAAGATAAAAATTTTAAGTCGAGTTTATAGTTAATATTATTTTACGTAGATAAAATTATTAAAATATTTAATTATTACATTATGAGTTCTCTTAAAAGGTAATGACAGCGACTCATCTTATAATTAGTAAGAAATTCACGAAATCTTTTTTTTTTTTCCCATATTCAAATTATTTTTTTCATTTGAATTTAAAATTTAAAATATTAATTTAAAGTGCGTGTTAAAATTCCCAAGACCATACAATTTTAAATTTTTAACAAATATTCAAGACTTTTTATTTTTCTGGTTAAATAACATGTAAATAAATTTCATAGATTTCATCAGGTATTCTCTTTAACACGCAATTGAAATGCCTTTCTAACTTACATTTTTGAAAACTATTAGTTTGAGATACAATTGTTTACAAAGGCTTTTTTTTTATTTGCATGATATCATCAAAAAAACTAATAATGTTAACATTTCCATACTCATTTTTGCCAGCCTTGTGGTAGTTAAGAATATCAGCAAAAAAGTCCAACGCTTTCTACAATTGTGAAGGTTCTTCTTACTTCAATGGAATAATAATAATAATTGTTTATTGTAAGAAATGTGGTAGTTAAAAATGAGAAAACAAAAAATTGCATGTTTCTGGATATTCCGGTAAGGATTATGTTTCATATCACCCAAACGCGCATTTCATGACCCTCTTCTCACATTTGCGTGGTTTTGCTAGAGCATCGGGCCATTTGTTTGATTGGTTTGTTTAATAATAATCATAAATAATTTTATAAATATTAATATTGTTTGTTTTGTTTTCTTATTAAACATAAAAATTATGTCATATGGAAGCATCGAATCCCTTTTTTTATGAGGCAATAAACAATGGAATGGACTTATTTTGTGCGTGAAATTTTAAGTAAACGTAGCATTCAAATTGACCATACGTCACGTGATCAACTTCTGGATATCTTTACCAAGGCCCTTCCGATCCGTCCCTTCACTTCGCTATCCAAGATGGTTGATATCTACAACGCCCGGCCGGCCGTCTTGAGGGGGCGTATTAAAGATTGAGAAAGATGTTGCCACTAGTGTAGCTATTTTAGTTGGGACCATGTTTACCAGTCAATCTTTTATTTTCAATTTATTTTAAATTGATTTCATTGACATCGTTGTAACGGATCCGTGAAATGGTAGTGTGTATAAATAGCATAATCGACTCTATTAAGACTCAGAACGCCCAAGTTGAAAAACAAAGCACCAATTTATATATCAGGCTGTTCCTAACTTAGCCTTTTTTTTTTTTTTTCTTCCTCTTCTTCCCCCTGTTTTGTTAGGGAAACAAAGGCGTCCTTAACAACTATAAAAGAGGAATGAGCAATCCTGAATAAAGTGGAGTAATTGCTACAAATTCACAATTTATTTCCTTTGGTTTAAAGTAGTTTAAATACTTATTTTTATTTGATTAAAAAGTGTCAAATCATCCAAATTCCAATTCACTTGCTGCGCCAACGCCAGCAAAAAATAAATAAAAATAAAAATAAAAATTCGCGGACTGCCAGGAAACGCAGGTGTCTGGAAAACAAGCGAATCCGATCCTTAATTAAAATTTCAATCATCCAAGTCACTTCCTATCCAAACAAAGATGTCAGGAGAACAACCACATCTTTTTTTAATTAAAGTGTCACCACAGTGGAGAACTGGAGATAAGGCTAACTGGATGAGGCAGCAAATTTAATTTTATTTAACATTTTACATTATTTTCAATTCCCTGCCTTCATTCATTCATTTCGAAAAGCAACTAAATATTCCTGAATATTATTATTTTCAAATAAATAAATATATATATATTGACAATTTACAGAGCACACAGAATAATCTAAAATAAAATAAAAAAGTATATAGAGAGAGAGTACAATAAAATAAATAGAATAACCAGTTACCACGAGCTTTAAACTGAAACTAAGATAAAAAATAACATTATTTTGGTGGGCTTTGTTTTTTCCTTAAAAAGATGTTTATTTTAATTCAAAATAAAGTATAGGAAGCGCCGAACTCCGACCGAAACCACGGATTATGGTTGTTGATTCACACGGACTTCACGGACTTCACGGACACGCGCGCGCTATGCTATAGTAGAATTTATGTTCCTTACAATTGTACCCTCCCCGCAATCATATCCTATATTATATTCTGATTCACTTACATGGCCTGAATGAATTCATCACGCACTCCAAGTTCTCCCGCTTCGCGATCCTTATCCATGCCGGGTGCACCAGAACCACGCGCCACCGGAGGCAGTGGCGCGTGCACATTAGCAGTCCGCGTGATCCAAGGACGGTGGTTCACGTTCTTCGCCTCCTTCTTGATCATGACCGGAGCCGGCGCCACCTACCTGTTCGGCATCTACTCCAAGCAGATCAAAGCCTCCCTCGGCTACGACCAGACCACCCTCAACCTCCTGGGGTTCTTCAAAGACCTCGGCGCCAACGTCGGCGTCCTGTCGGGCCTCATCGCCGAGGTCACCCCCACCTGGTTCGTCCTCCTCATCGGCTCCGCCATGAACTTCGCCGGCTACTTCATGATCTGGCTCGCCGTCGCCGGCAAAATCCCCAAGCCCAGGGTCTGGCAAATGTGCGTCTACATCTGCGTGGGAGCCAACTCCCAGAACTTCGCCAACACCGGCGCGTTGGTCACGTGCGTCAAGAACTTCCCCGCCACCCGGGGCGTGGTTCTGGGCCTGCTCAAGGGCTTCGTCGGCCTCAGCGGCGCCGTCATGACCCAGATTTACCTGGCCCTCTACGGGAACGACTCCACCTCCCTCATCCTCCTCATCGCCTGGCTCCCCGCCGCCATGTCCGTCCTGTTCGTGTACACCATCCGGGAGCTGGAGCCCAAGCGGCGCCGGCAGCCGGGGGACGACCTCCGCGTTTTTTATCATTTCCTCTACATATCCATCGCGCTGGCTCTCTTCCTCATGGCCATTAACATAGCCCAGAAGCTGGTCGTGTTCTCACGCGCCGCCTACGCCGGCAGCGCCACCGTCATCTGCGCCATCCTCTTCCTCCCACTTGCCGTGGCCGTCAGAGAAGAGGCGTTGACTGCCACCGCCAAATCTTCTTCTGCGCCGCTACCGCCCGGACTTGACCAAGCGAAAATCCAGGAACCTAAAACGACGCCGTCTCCGTGTTGGCGGGCCAAGATATTCGAGAAGCCCGAGAGGGGGGAGGACTACACCATCCTCCAAGCGCTGCTGAGCGCAGACATGTTGGTTCTGTTCGTGGCTACATTCTGCGGGCTTGGCTCGAGCCTGACGGCGGTGGACAACTTGGGGCAGATCGGGGAGTCCTTGGGCTACCCGACCCGGACCGTGAGCTCGTTCGTGTCGCTGGTGAGCATATGGAACTACTTCGGCAGGGTCGTCGCCGGGTTCGTCTCGGAAGCCCTGCTCTCCAGGTACAAGTTTCCCAGGCCCCTCATGATGACGGCGGTCCTCCTGCTATCCTGCGCCGGCCACCTCCTGATCGCGTTTCCTGCTCCCGGCACGGTGTACGCCGCGTCGGTGATCATCGGCTTCGCGTTCGGCGCCCAGCTGCCGCTGCTCTTCGCCATCATCTCGGAGCTGTTCGGGCTCAAGTACTACTCCACGCTCTTCAACTGCGGTCAGCTGGCGAGCCCGCTGGGGTCCTACGTCCTCAACGTGAAGATCACCGGCATGCTCTACGACCGGGAGGCGACCAAGCAGCTGGTGGCCCGGGGACTGAGCCGAGCCTCGGTGAAGGAGCTGACTTGCCTGGGGACCCGATGTTACAGGCTGTCGTTCCTGGTTCTGGGAGGGGTCACGTTTTTTGGGGCGCTGGTTTCCTTAATTTTGGTGATGAGGACGCGGGAGTTCTATAGGGGCGACATATATAACAAGTTCAGGCAGCGGGAGGAGCCGGGGCAGACAGAGATGGCTTTGTCACCGCCGGCGGGAAAGTGATTGGTGATCCCTGCTGTGTTTGACTTAGTAGTTACCTTAACAGAGCCAATGGTTTTGATTCCAAATGTTGGTTTTCTGTTGTAACTTATTCTCCATCGCCACGCCTATGGCAAGTAGGGAGCATACCTTGGAAAGAAAAACTATTCACTTAGGAAAGAATTATTAATATTATTAATATAACAAAGATAACTTATAGAAAAATGATATCGGTAACGGTTTATTTAACGCATAGGATATCACATTTGAGATAGAGTGCGAAAGCAAAGAGGTAGGGAGGAATCTGGAAGGGTGCATCTGAATAGAAAAAGATAGAACATGGCATAAAATTTGAATTTAGAGGCGAAATAGTACATTTTTTTGGAAATTTGAATGTGTCAACTCCTAATAGGGGGTTTGGACACCGTAGCTCTCGTCGATACATAAAAATCAAAAAAACAAAATGGGCTTTTACTCCGATCATTGTGCATAAAATTATGATCGTTTGAAGTTTTCATCGGAAATTACAGTTAATGGAACCTAATTAAAAATCCATAGATCTAGCCGTGAGAGAGATGATCGATGACTACTTGAGGTGTGCTTGACGCTAGAGACTTGTCCGAGCCTCAGGCTCGAGCAGCGTGCTCGGGCGCATATGCTTGAGTCTGAGGCTCAAGCAAGCCTTGAAGAGGGTGGCTCCGAGCATAGAGGCTCGAACAATGATTCGGGAGCACGCCGATTCATGAAAAAAAAATAATATAACTTATTCTACGTCAGCCGAAAACACAAAGATACCACAAGGCTAATCGTATCTAGCATATTATGTTTGATACATGAAAATGAAATAAAATTTATTTATATTTTTTATACATATAAGAAAAGAAAAAGAAATAATAATAATTTATTACCTTTTAAAAAATACTCTAAATAAAATAATATTAAATATTCAATCTCCAAATAATTACCTTAAGTTAATTAACCTTTTAATCATACCCTTGATCACCCGTCTAAATCCATCCGTCTTCGCCACGATGTAGATCCAATTTGTGCCAACAATGCCAGGGGGTTGACGACGACGCAGGGGGCGTTTAGTGACGAGGATGTAATTATTGCTTTTTGTGGGTTGATTTGTAATTTTGTTAACGAATATTCTATTTATTATATTATATATCAATTATGAATATGACAATGAATTATTTTCATCTCCTGTTAATTTCTTTCTCCCTCGTTTTATTCCCGCAATCCCGCTACCGAAACTTGAGTTCACATGTTTTTTTTCCCACAGTAATGAAGATGTGGTTCGTCTTTTCGGCTGCTCGGTTCAATTGTAGAAAAAATAAATAAAGTGGGCTGTGGGTGGCTTTACGTGGACTTTTTTTAAATTAAGTCCACGATATGTATGTGACTCTTGCGAAGAGAACTTAGCCGAGAGCAAAAATAGAAACATCGAAGTGAGACGACTGACGAAAGATATTAGGAGATAGCAGCAGAGGAGAAGAAGGTGCTCACAGCCAGCTCCGTTAATGCTCAAATTACGGTATGCTGATCATGTATTTTGAGCTTTATTTCAGTATCAATATTTTGGTGTATTATTATCTCTTTTTCCTGTATGTGTTGATATCCGCCAATTGGTGAGGGTTATATTTTTGGTTATTTCAATTAGTGGAAGGTTTTACAATACTAAGTCCCGTAGGTTTTTCTTTTCTTTCATCGAGGGTGGTTATTCCATATTAATGATTTTGTTGGCTCTCACTTTATTTACCGAAGATTATTATATATAAATCTATTTAATTGCACCAAAAGAAAAAAAAATGAGTTTTAGGTGTCACTGTTATTTTTGTTTGTTATCTTTCTTAAACTTGTATCAAAACATGTTTTGAAGTTTTAGTTCATGTTTTTAAAATCAGCGAACGTGATATTGTTGGTATCATGTTGAAATTGAATTTTACCATTTACTCGATTTAGAAATCCTAAATGAAAGATTTGTTATTATGTAAAGATTTGTATGATCCCAATGATAGGGATGATACTAAACCAACAAATAAAACTAATGAAGATAAATTTAAAAAACAGAATTAAATGCATGCTCTTTAATGCAAAGTACTTAATCTTTTAGGGTGAAACAATGAGAACTGCAATAGATGTGATCAACGCTTCTCTCTTAGTTTCTCTAAATGGTGTATTCCTAAGAGGGTGAGGACAAGGAAGAGAGGTCCAAGCTTTATGGAGAGTTTAAACAAGGTATTTTCTTGGGTTATGATCGTGATGATGTTGGTTATAAGTTTTTGGATCCATTGAACAAGAAAGTTATAAGAAGTTGAGATGTTGTCTTTATTGAAGATCAAACCATCAAAGATATTGACTGGAATAAGAAATAGAAACAAGTTATCCATAGGTACATTGATGTTAAGCTAGAGCCTCCTACCATGATCACTAATGATCAAGGAGATATAAATGCATATGTGGACAATGTAGTTGATGTCTTGAATTTTATCAAAGCAATATCCAAATCCTTAGGTGAAAAGATTCACTAGAGAACACCATCCTTCACAAAGATATCCTCTACATAAATATTTGTTGCTCACTGATAAGAAAGAGACAAAAAGCTGTGAAGAAATTATGTTACACTAACAGAATGATAAGTGATTCAAATCCATTCAATAAGAGATGAAAGATTTACATGAGAATCACACATTTGAGTTATTGAAGTTGCCTAAAGGTAAGAAAGCACTTGAGAATAAGAGTGTTTTGGTAAAAATTATAACAAAGTATATCACAACTCACAACCAAGGTATAAAACAAAACTAGTCGTGAAAGGCTTCAATCAAAAGAAAGGTATTCAATTTCGAGAATTTTTTTACCTGTGATTAAGATGTCTTTAATCTAAGTTGTACGTAGTTGTTAGTCACTTTGAATCTAGAGGTTAAGCAACTTGATGTAAAAATTGCTTTTTTCACTGTCATCTGCATCGAGTCACCCTAAAATTAACAAAGAAACATATTGTTATTGCTTAGAATCACAAGATAAAAGGAAAAAAAAACCTTCAACAATTCAAGAAATACTTGACATTAATTCATTCATGGATACTTATATAGGGTTTATACTCAAATGATAAATGATAAATGTCTATGTGTTCTACTATATTAATTCATAGTACAAGGAACAAATTAACATTTATATATCCTAGGGTTAGAGCCTAAAATGATTTTTAGGTTAAGCGACAAACTTATGTTTTGTTATTATTACAAATCATCTCGAATAGAATATAAATGTTATTCTCAATAGTATTTTAAAATGTAAAAATTAAAAAAATCCTCACACAAGTGTTATAATTCAATTAAAGCACTAAATTTAAGTAATGCAAATCAGTCAAAAATAAAATTATAAGAACCTTGAATTCTAAAAAAATTCTATAAATTTAAAATAATTAAAATAGAAATTTAGTTTTTTTTTTTTTTGAAAATGCTTGATTGATAATAACAATAAAAATTTATGCTTTTCAACACTTAAATTTAACAGTATCTCATTTTTGTACGTTCAACGTTCTCATGTTCTCATGTCCCGCGTTTTTTTCTCCATTTAAGGCTCTTCAACACTTAAAATTTATGTGTTCCCCTCCTTTGTTATCTTTTATAGTCTGTTTTTGCTAATTTTTTACTATTATTATTCACAGGGGCTTAGATTTGGTGGTGGTGTTGACGCCATGTAGATTGGCATTTTTCTCATATTCGGTTATAAGATTCAACGCAGGGTTCACTGTCTTCACGGCAGCACTTTTTATAAGTTTGCTTATGAAGATCACATATTTATAAGGGGCTTGTTGATATTGTCCAATTGTCCACATGACCAAAATAAAAATAGTAAAAGGCGATATAAAAATGTCTATCTACTCGGATCACTTCCCGCCAGCAGCCTCGCCGACAAGTCCGTTTCCGCCGCATCCGGCTCTGCCCGGCGCCTGAACTTCTTATATATGTCGCCTCTATAGAATTCCAACGTCCTTAACACCAACACTAAGGAAACCGCCGCCCCAAACAACGTGACCCCAGAAAGTACAACAAACGACAGCCTGTAACATTGACTCCCATGGCAAGTCAACTCCTCCCCCGCGGCTAGGCTCAGTCCCCGCGCGTCGAGCTGCTTCCTCGCCTCCCTGTCGTAGAGCACTCCGGTGATCATCACGCTCAAGACGTAGGATCCGAGCGGGCTCACCATCTGACCGCAGTTGAACAGCGTCGAGTAGTGCTTGAGGCCGAACAGGTCCGAGATGATGACGAAGATGAGGGGAAACTGGGCGCCAAACGTGAAGCCCGTGATTACCGACGCGGCGTAGAAGGATCCAGGCGCAGGAAACGCGATGAGGAGGTGGCCGGCGCAGGATATCAGGAGGACCACCGTCATCAGGAGTGGCCTTGGAAACTTGTACTTGGTGAGCAGCGCCTCCGAGGCGAACCCGGCGAAGACTCGGCCGAGGTAGTTCCATATGCTCACCAGCGACACGCACGAACTCACGGTCGGGGCCGGGTAGCCCAAGGACTCCCCGATCTGCCCCAAGTTGTCCACCGCCGTCAGGCTCGACCCAAGCCCGCAAAAAGAGGCTACTAGCAGAATCAACATGTCGGTGCTGAGCAGCGCTTGGAGGATGCTGTAGTCCTCTCCCCTATTAGGCTTCTCCAATATTGTCTTAGCCCACCAATTAGCTGTCGCCGTGGCCGGCGGCGTTTTAGGCTCCGCCGTCAAGGCCAATTTCTGGCTTTTTATTTCATCAGATTCGGGTGGCGGGGGAGCTTTTTTGTCGTTGTTAGTGTTCCAGAGGGCCAGCTCTTCTCTGATGGCGATCGCTAGTGGGAAGAAGAGGATGGCGCAGACGACGGTGGCGCTGCCGGCATATGCGGCGGGTGGGAACACGAGCAGCTTCTGGGCTATGTTAATGGCCATCAGGAACAGGGCCAGCGCGATGGATATGTAGAGGAAGTGATAAAACACTCGGACCTCGTCCCTCGGTTGCCGGCTGCGGGTGGGGTCCAGTTCCCGAATCGTGTAGGCGAACAGGACGGACATGGCGGCGGGTAGCCAGGCGATGAGGAGGATGAGAGAGGTGGAGTCGTCCCCGTAGAGGGCCAGGTATATCTGGGCCATGACGGCGCCGCTGAGGCCGACGAAGCCCTTGAGCAGGCCCAGAACCACGCCCCTGGAGGCGGGGAAGTTCTTGACGCCCGTGACCATCGTGCCGGTGCAGGCGAAGTTCTGGGAGTTGGCTCCGACGGAGATGTAGACGCACATCTGCCAGACCCTGGGCTCGGGTATTTTGCCGGTGACGGCGAGCCAGATCATGAAGTAGCCGACAAAGTTGGTGGCGGAGCCGAGCAGGAGGACGAACCAGGTGGGGGTGACCTCGGCGATGAGGCCCGACAGGACGCCGACGTTACCGCCGAGGTCTTTGGAGAATCCGAGGAGGTTGAGGGTGGTCTGGTCGTAGCCGAGGGAGGCCTTGATCTGCTTGGAGTAGATGCCGAAGAGGTAGCTGCCGCCGGCTCCGGCCATGATCAAGCAGGAGGCGAAGACCGTGAACCACTGGCCTTGAATCACGCGCGCAGTGAAGCCGCACGCGCTGCGGCCTCTGGTGGCGCGTGAGGTGGTCGCTGGGTCGGTCATGCATATAATAGCAATCTAGTTAGCTGATCGTGAATCGGATAACGATTCGGCTCAAGTGTGTGACCCTGTGAGTGGGTGAGGCTTGATTTTTTTGGTTAATTTGATGATAAAGCAACAAGTTAAGTCTGTCCCATGAAAGCAATTTTGGTTGGTGAAGTGTCAACTGAAGCAATTTTGGTTGGTCTGGTCATGCATATAATAGCAATTTTTTTGGCCGGAAATGATAGATTTTTATTGAAAATGCTCATGGATGAATATGATACCCCGTTCGACAGAGGTAATAATCTATGTGGTTGCTATCAGAATTTAGTTCAAGACGGTCACCAACCCTTCTTTCAGTTATTCAACTTCGCTTTTCACTCAATTGGTAACGTTAGTCAAATTTTAGATGGTAAAGTTGATGAAACTCGAAAACATGAATTAATAACACAAATTTTTGTGCTTTTACGTATCAAGCTCAAAAATCAATATAGTATTTCTTTTGGAAGCTACAAACATACCATTGAGGCATACAAACATACCATTAAGTCTAAACTTAGAACATATTACACTTTCTATTATCCATTATGTATTTTATTTATTTAAACTATCACTCTAAATGATATCTAAATTGACTAAGTCCTCGAGAGCAAATAGCTCCTTTAGTCAATTATTATGTTAATCTGTTAGAATGTTTGTCCACATCACTCAAGGACAAGAAAATTAAGACATATATAAAAGGAAATAATACTTTAATTGTCTCGACGTGTTTTACAGCCGTGTGGACTGATGTGATGAGCGGACAGTATCGTAACACTTAATCGGGCTTTTACCTGTGTCCGATTATAACATAATTGTTATGAGTACAATATGAAAAATTACCTTGTTGATACTATATATCTAAAATGGTCAAGATTTATAAAAAAAATATCAACTCCATAGGAACCCAAGAAGAATCATTTTGTTAACGCACGATAATTTGCGAGAAAGGATATAAAATAGGCATTTAGAGTGTTATAATTATGATTTGCAATTGTGCATTAGCTTGTGCCAGTTTTCAATGTCTGTGACACCAAACAAATTATGAAAACATATAAAATTCTTCATAACATGATCATTGAAGATAAACAAGATGAACAAGACATATTAGATTATGATTATGAACAACCTGATGACAATCTTTCTAAACCAATATCACATGATTGTTTAGATACGATTGCAAAATTTATTCATAATCACTTGTGTATTCGAGACAAAAGATTTGTTCTCAACTCCAGTCAGACCTCATTGATCCCTTATGGAAACTACATGATGAATCAAGTCTTAATATAGTAGAGGGGTTCTGTAGAATCAACTTCTCCCAACCATTGGGGAACGTCTTACGTAGTTTCAAGAACAGTGGCTTTCATTAGTTTTATAATTGTGTGGTTTCCACTAGTTTTATAGTTTTGTCCCTTTGATTCTATGTTTCAAATATTATAACCATGAATACTGTAAATGAAATTAAATTATTTTATGCTTTTGAAGGTGAAATTAAACAACTTTTTAATAGCTTTCCATGAATATTGCAAGATTTATATTAAATTGTAAGCTTTTGTTTATTTTGGATATTACAAGTGTGTGAAATTTTGCCCTGTCATATATATATATATATATATATATATAAAGCTAGTCTCTTTGGTTTTTTAAGACTAAAAAAAAAAAGAGAATCACCATCCATCAACATACACCATAAATATGAGAAATTGCTCGAAACAAAAATAAACAAATGAAGAAAAAGTGCATACATATAGATTGAAAATTAAAGTCTGAACCATAACAAGGGATGGAACAAAAATAAATGTTTAATACATTAGGAGATGTTTGGTAGAAACTGGATTCAAAATTATTTTTAAAAACGATAGACCCGGTATGGCCTTATTTTAATTTAATAATAATATAAATTTAAAAATATTTCTTAAAAACAGTAGGTCCTATAGCTATTTTTAAATACTATTTCTAATAGTTTTCTATTTTCAAATCTAAAATTAATTCTATCATGAAACTCAAATTTTTTTTTTAAAACTTTTTCTCTATTTTATTACCATAGTCCACCAAATATTTTTTTACTTTTCTTTGACTCATTTTTAAAAAATACACATATTTTTAAAACACATTCTTTCCCCTACAAAATAAAAGGTATTTTAAAATTATAATTTAATATATAAAAACTAAAACTTATACCAAACAAGCGCTTTAAATCCGAAAAATAAAAGTTTACTTTGTCATAATGAGTGAACACACAAGAATTGGACATTAAAGTTCAATCCAAAATCAAAAGTACACAAATATATTAACATCCCAAAACAATAGTTTTTAAATGTTCAGTTTTTAAATTTTTTAACTTTGAATAATTTTCTTTTAGTGTTTTATCCAATATTGTTTTTAAAATTTAGACTTCCTACTTATACCAAGCATCTTTATTCTCTCATTGCGATCTAATTCCTACAACTGAAGCTTCCTCTTTTTCATATTTATTTTCACTTTCGAATCCAACTTTTGCAATTGAAACTTTTATTCATCCAAATGAAGGAACTTTTCACCTTGAACTTGCACTATGCTAAGATTTTCTATTTTATTTTTAATGAATTCAATAGCTTCATCAAATAGACCCTTTTTCATATTTTTTTTTAGCCTTTTTGGCTTTCCTGTCTATTAGTCTTTCAAATTCTACAATTTTACCATATGACTCATTGTTAAATTCACCTTCATTTAGCTGATTAAGAGTGTGAGTCATGTTATCCAATCTTACAATTACTAGGCTTTTTCTTTGTTTAACAATGGTGCCATGATAAAACTATTTTTGCTCTCATTTCAATATCTTCCAACAATGTTCATAGTGAAAAGTTGTCTAGTTCTATGAGAGATATAAAGTCTTCGCCTTTTGAAGCTACAAATCATTACAAATACACAAATAAGTAGTATCTTTAATCCAATAATAAATTATAATGTTTAGTGGTAACTTTTAATGTAATTACTACATTATTATGCTCAATAGTACCACTTTGGTTGATATGTTCAATTTGATTATGGCATATAATAAACTTGGTAATAACTTTTTTCATAACTTATCACCTATTCATTGAGGAGGTACAAATTCATTCAAAATGAAATTCCTTATATTAATGGTAGTTTGAGTGAACTCTTTCCTAAATCGGTGTTATTTTTATCAGTCCCTTGTACTGTATCCATGTCTATATTTAACAATGATGATACCAATAACTTGTCTTCATTTATAATTTTTTACTATGGACCATATCAACATGTGGTTAGAGTAATCAACGAAAGCTGAAATTTCTTGTGATTCACTCAAAAAAAGAGTTCTTCATGGTAATGTCTCCTTATAAAAGATTCACAAATAACGTATGAGCCTACTCTTTGGAATCCATCCTAAAAGAAAATGAAGTAATCAAAAGATAATCTAATAAGAGATAAGAGATGATTCCAATATCCAAATCTATGCATGGGGTAGAGAAAACCTATGCATTATGAGTGTTAATGCACAACCACACAATAAGAAGATAAAAAACATTAGAATAAGCCATTTTATAAGCATATTGAAAACCATAATGTTATTTGAAGTCTTTGCAGGTAAACAGAAACTAGAAGCTTCTCAAAATAAGTACAAATATATGCATATTGAAAGTTGTAGTGTTTAAAAGTGTTATTCTAGCTATTTACATATTGAAATTCATAGTGTATACAAAAAATTGAGGGATTTAAGAGATAGTAAGCATATTGACATCACGTGAAGGGACAAAAAGGGAGCAAGATATACATAAGAGTATAATAGGTATCCGGGGTGAGAGGTTCACTCAGGCCACACATAAAAGTAAACAAAAGTACAAAATGGTTTTATTACTATTCAAAGATATAAATATGCATTTTCACCTGGGCCAAGTGATAAATAGACATCAAAGCTAAACAAAAACAATTCAAAGTTACTTAAATAAATTAGAACACACGGAGCTAGTGTACATTGTAGTTAAAACCCAAAAGGTATATCAAAATTAACCATTAAAAACATGAAATCCATAAAGTCCAAATCGAGAGATAAACACCAATAATTTTAACATAAAAAAAATATATACCTAAAGTTTAAACCTAAAATGAAAAACATGGAATTGCTTACTTGAATCAAAATGATGAACTCGACGAATGGTGAGAGATGACTGTGTAAAACTCCACAAACGATGATGATGAAGAATTTGACAGTTTGTGATGGTGAGAATCAAACCCAACATACCTCTACAATGAAGATAAATAGAGCTCAGATAGAAAATGACGCCAATACAAAGTTAAGAGAGGGAAAATGTAAAAATGAATTACGGGAAAATAAAGGAATGGGAAGATGAGTGAAAATAAATCATTTTTATTTAGATAATAAATAGTATTAAATTAAATTTAGAGAGTTAATGTTCATTTTATTCAAATTTTGGTTAAACTATAAAGTTTAAAAACTATAACTTTTAGACATTTATGTTAAAGACTTTTTAAATTAATAAAAATATAAATATGTAATGTATGCTCTAAAATACTTCTTACATATAGCTAAGCTTTGTTGCTACTTAAATTTATTTTATTAATATTTTAATACAGTGAAGCTATCATAGGTAAGATCAACAATACTCAACAAATTCTTTTCAAAATTCAGAAACATATAATATCCACTTTTTATTTTTATTTTTTTTAAGTGTTGTCTAATAAAAACATTTTAAATGGATGTTGGTCCGGCAGCACTTAGGTGAAAGTTTGGTTGATATTTTTTTCAAAATTGTTATTTTTTAAGTGTTATCTGGTCAAATTAAATTAAATGGAATATTCGTCACTTTTATTGGGATTTTTTTTATTTTTTTTTATTTTGAGTTTGTTTTGTTGATTTTGATTTTAATTTGCAAAAATCCCAAATAGGATGTTATCGAGGAGGCGGAGGAGCAGCTATCCATGGGTGACCGCCCAAACATGCTGTGGTGTTCTTCTGGATGTCGGTGAGGCGGTACTTAGTGAAAGTTTGGGGGTAGGCATGTATCAGCGTTTTTATTGTTGAGGTCGGGGAAAAAAATATCAGCTCCATTGGTTCTTGCATCTAAAAATTAACGGACATGATTAACATTAAGACTGAGTTAAAGTTAGATGAGTGAAGGAGTGGGAAAAAAACAAAACAAATTGATGACCATTTTGAGATTCGACTCAAATTTAATGAGCGTGAATATGGTGCAGCGAAGCTATTGATTTTAGTTGTATGAAGTTTATTATTTCGATATTTTATTATATTTGTTTTAAAAAATAATTATTAGATTGAATATGTATGTATTATCAAATATTTTTATAAAATTTTATAATTTTTTTAAAAAACTTTAATTAAATAATTAGTAGATAAATAAATAAATTATAATATTTTATTTATTTGATCATTTTCTTTTAGTCGAATTTGTATATAAATTAACCGTTACATTGCTATAAAATTTTATAGTCGTATTTATCAATAGATAAATATTCAATCTAATAGTCGGTTATTAAAATAGAAAAAAACAAAACAATACGGTTAAAACCATTAGTTGCATTGAACCCACACCCTGAAGTTATGACTACTGAGCCTATTTGGTATGAGTTTTTCTCTTCTATTAGAGTTTATGTTGAATTTTAATTTAAAAGTAATTTTAGTTTGGTATGAAAGAATGTATTTTGAAAAAACTATTTTTAAAAAATCAAATCCTATACAAATTGATAAAAAAATAACATATGTCGAGCTTAGATAAAAAAAAGGAAAAGTAAAAATAAAATAAAATTGAATCTCATGCTAAAATAGAATTTATATTTAAAAACATAATATAGTTAAAAACAATTTTGATTGGAACCCAAGGAAAAAAGCAAATTTATTGATGGATGAAATATGAAAAAAAAATAAAATTGTTTGTTTGCCGTTCGAGAGAGAAATTTAATTTGATTTTTTCCCAAATCCAAAAGCATCTCCTCACTATTTAAAACAAAACCCGCAAATTCAAATTAAAAAACAATAAATAGACAATCCAAACTAAAACCCCAAAATCCAAACTCAAAAACAATAAATAGATAATCCAACGTAATAGGGCATGTTTTCTTTAATTTGTTGTTTGCCCTTTAGGAAACTTAACAATAAAAACAATAACCTAACATACTCTTCTTCCAAGTAGTCAACTTGTCCAAAAGGTTAAACAAAGGAAAACTTTTTGTCGATCACATCAAGTGATTCTCGTGTTGCTTAATAATCGAATAAATCTTTCCACCAAATCAATAACTTTGTCATGCTCGATGGGCTTGTCGAACTTGGGCACATAACGAGGAGATTGGATAGTCAATGTAGGTGGTAATAATAGGGAGGGTAGATGGTCGCCAATAACACAATGCAGTTGTGACACATAAAATACTTGGTGAATCACTGAAAAAGGTGCCAACTGCAAGTGATATGCCACTTCACCAATCCGCTCGATAATCTCATACGGCTCAAAATAGCAAGGGGATAACTTATCATTTTGCTGTTGCACCATAATTTGTTGTCGGTACGGATGCAGCTTCAAGTACACTTGATCTCCAACTGCAAAATTAGACATCCCTCCGATGCCCATATGTTTGCTTCTTCAGAATTTGATGCGCGCATGACTGGTGCTATTTAACTTTGCCAATATATTATCTCTATTCACTAAGTACTCATCTACTAGTATGAGTCATCACATGCCAATAATGTATGAGATATAGGGGTCCATCCATACATAATATTGAAACGAATATTCTATAAAGCATTATGGTGTTAATACTCTGCCCATGCCAATCACTGGACCCATTACTTATGAGCATATTACATGACGCAATGCGGGTACGTCTCCACGCTGTAATCGACAACCTTAGTTTGTTTGTTGGTTTGTGGATGATACGTTGTGCTCCATTGTAGAACCGTGTCCTATTGCTCAAACAATTCTTTACATAAACATTTATAGGATCTACATGTTTTGAAATCCTAATTTTAAAATTGTATAAATTTATAATGAATATTAGCCAAGAATTACGAAAATAGTATAATAGAATTATGAAAACAGATCGCGTAACAATCATAATCATTAAATTTGTATTGAAATATTTTGGTATGTATTTTCAATTGTTTTATTTTCATAATTGGAATCTTTATAATGGACTCAACAATAAATTAGATGATAGAGAAGTTTTTTTTTAAGATTTTTTTTAAAATTTTATAAAAAAAATTTTAATAACATATTTTTTTTATTTAAAATATTAAATAAAACATCACTTTATACTAAATATACTTTATTGACCGAATTTTATTTTAGAAAAAACACATTTTTAAAACTCCCGGTTACACATGAATTGAGACCTACAAATTCGAATGTGCGTACGGGAAATTAGAAAAAACAAGAAAAATAGATAGAAAACTACCGCATACTTTGATTGGTAGTCACGAACAACGAACAGTAATGTAGAAAAAAGTAAATTAAACTGCAAAAAATTTTCAAATGAAATGCTATAAAAAAAATGCATGGTACAAGTTTTTTTTTGAAGGACCTTTTTCAACTTCATCTTTACGTTAAATAAAAACGATAAAATTAGTTATGCATATTGTAACTGTGTGACTACTACTCCCTAGTCATTTCAAAATACTTAAGGGGGCATTTGACAAATCTTAATTAGTTTTAAAAATATAATTATTTTTTAAAACTATAGAGTTTATTTTTTTACTCATAAATAATTTTAAATTAATTAAATTAACTATTTTTAAAAATAAAATTATTTTTAAAATAATATCATCATATTAAATACATGCCTTTTACTAGACTTCCTATACAAGTACGCAACATGCGTAGCCCGATCATTTTTCATAATAATAAACACACCTGCCCACATATTGCTTTTTACCCATTTTCATTGGACCACATATTGTGTAAAATAACATAGAAAAAAAAATTATCCCTCAAATATTATAAACAGGTATTGTTTAAAAACAAATTTAAAACTTGTTAGTTCCAGTACGTAGTTTTGCCGTACACGAAAACAATACAAAACGATGTAGTTTTTATATAATTCTATAATTTTTCAAAAAAATTAAATACTAAAATAACATAATTTTGAAAAAAAGAACTATCAGAGCGTTCGGTACTTTCATGGTTGGATATTGTCTTAATTTAACAATAATAAACGTTTAAAAATAATTTTTAAAATTATGAACTTCTTTGTTATTTTTAAAATTTATTTTAATTATTTTTTAATTTTAAATCTAAATTCATTTACGTAGAGAGATATATATTTTTAAACTTTTTTCTATTTTAATAATTGGTCTTATAAAATATATTTTTTCTTATTTTTTTAAAAATTTAATTTTAAAAAAATACATACTATTTGTAAATATATTTTTTTCTATTAAATAAAAATTATTTTAAATTTTAAATTCAACACAAACTTTAATAAAATAAAAATTAAAGTATAGAAAAGTTTTATATTTCAATTATCTCACAGAAAATGTTATTTTTTTTAAAAGGGCGATGAATCAATTGAATAATAATAATAATAATAATTAAAACAAGCCCATTATTATAACAGGATCAGTACAGCTACTGCATTTAATTTGCGCGGTGAAACAGGCGATCGCAGCCGTCCCATCAATGCAGCGCAGTGTCATCCACACAATTCCATATAACTGGCACTGGCGTAGCGTCGTGAATAGTGACTGTACGAGGGGGTCATGCAGGGGTGACAGTCCACAAGGCTGTCGTATCCGATTTCCCACACCAGACCTCTATAATTACACCTCACAACCTTGCCGGTGTACACGATGCAGACCTCTATTCCATAATCCATTGGACGGAAATGCCCATTGCATGCTGACATTTAAGCCACGGATACGAGGGCATTTCAGTCACTACGTTTTCCATAAATACTTGATCATACACAACTTAGATATATAATATGTATATGTATAAACTTTTTTTTAAAAGTTTTGGGAGTAAATTTAAAAAGTCGATACTAAAAAAACTGTGCAGAATTATTGTTGTGACCAAATAAAAAACGAAAAATATGTACACACCTCGGTTTTTGGTTCACCATGTGAGCACCATCCGTACATTATATATTCCCACTTGATTGCTTGTTAATGGGAAAAAAAACACAAATCACAAAACAAAAAATTCCAAATAATTATCTCATTATTTTTATTGTTTTATTATTCACAAACAGAGTGTTGTTGGACTGAAGCAAAAACGAACCGCCAACAAACCCATTCCCTTCAATGGCCTCCACTCTCCTCTCTCCTAATTAATTGCTTTATCTGGACTACACGCCTGCCCGGTTGCAGTCGACGACAGTAAACGAAAAGCTCCATCTCAACCAACGCCACCACAACCACCTTATGATCTTCTTCTTCTTCTTCTTCCACAAACAATGATTTATGGTGGGGCAGCAGTTGAAGAGACCAGGCCCGAAGAGCAGCAGTACTGGCGGCCTCTGTTATGCCGGAATGAGGCTTTTCCGAAGACACGGCAAAGCGCAAGATCATCAGAGGCACTTTCACTTCCACAGGCTCTTCCGATGGGTGGTTTGGGTTTCCTTGTCCCTCTACTTCATTGGGTCCTGTCTCATTAGTCGCAACAGCAGTCCCCACGGCAGAGCCACCGCCCTACCTCGCCGGAGAACAGCCCAGGCATCCTTGGCCCTCATTGAATCAATTAACACCACGCTTTCACATCAACCCCGTCGGACTGAAGGTTCAAGAATATAGTAACCCACCCCTGACTCCTTCGTTTGTGGTTTTTTTTTTTACTTTTTATATATCCGGGATTTTTTTTTTTGCCTTCTAATTTGGGTCATTCATTGGTGTGAAGCTGCATCAGCAGGGTTATTGAGCGACTTGAAGGTGTATGTGTACGACTTGCCTGCTGAATACAACGCGGAGTGGCTATCGAACGGGCGATGCAGCAATCACTTGTTCGCTTCGGAGGTCGCAATACACAAGGCGCTTGCGAGGAGCGAAGTGCGCACTCTGGATCCGTCGGAAGCAGACTTCTTCTTCGTGCCCGTGTACGTCTCTTGCAATTTCAGCACCGCCAATGGCTTCCCGGCAATCGGCCACGCCCGTCCGCTTTTGGCGTCTGCCGTGGACCTCATCTCCTCCCGCATGCCCTTCTGGAATCGCAGCCGCGGCTCCGACCACATCTTCGTTGCCTCGCACGACTTCGGAGCCTGCTTCCACACGCTGGTTAGAACAAATTAGTAAACAACGAGGGTGGTTCGTTGGTTTCATTTTTTTTTTTTGAGAGCGATGGCCGGGTCTGAAATTGGTTTTTGTTTTGGGGACATTTGGTAGGAGGATTCAGCGATTGCGGATGGAGTGCCTACGTTTTTGAAGAACTCGGTCGTGCTGCAGACCTTCGGAGTAAATTTCAAGCACCCGTGCCAGGATGTTGAGAACGTGTTGATACCGCCGTACGTATCGCCGGCGACAGTGAAGTCGACTCTCGCTGCTTCTCCGGCCACCGGCCGGCGAGACATATGGGCGTTCTTCCGGGGCAAAATGGAGGTTCACCCTAAGAACGTCAGCGGCCGCTTTTACAGCAAGTAATTAAATTAATTAATCCCGCATTAATCACTTCTTAATTATATAAGTCAATGCTCTCCACTCATCGAATCGAATCGATTCCATTTTCTCGGTATTACAAATTCCTCCCTCGCCCCGCTCCCTCAATAAAAAAATCAATTTTGATTTCTAATCTTTCTTCTTCCTTCACAGGCGTGTACGGACGGCAATCTGGCAGAGGTTCAACGGCCACCGGAAGTTTTACCTCCGGCGACAGAGGTTCGCCGGTTACCAGTCCGAGATCGCGCGGTCGGTGTTCTGCCTGTGCCCCCTCGGGTGGGCGCCGTGGAGCCCTCGACTGGTGGAGTCGGTCGCGCTGGGCTGCGTCCCGGTCATCATCGCCGACGGCATCCGCCTGCCTTTCCCGGCGGCTGTCTCGTGGCCGGAAATATCGCTGACGGTGGCGGAGCGCGACGTCGCGAGGCTGGCAGCCATCCTGGAGCACGTGGCGTCCACCAACTTGTCGGAGATTCAGAGGAACCTCTGGGACCCGGCCAATCAGAGAGCCCTGATGTTCAACGATGATATCCAGTTGGGGGACGCCACGTGGCAGATTCTTTATGCGCTATCGCGCAAGCTGGACCGGTCGTACCGGCGGTCGAGGGTTCACGGGGAATCGTTGGTGGACACGTAAGTGGAGCCGGGCTCTAAATGATTAGTGGATGTGGTTGGACTGTTCTACACGTGGACGGTGGGATACAAGTTTTGGACGTAGTTGTGGGACCTGACACGCTGTCGTCGCATTAGATTTTTGCCCGCGCTTCGTGATATGTACATTTTGTTTTTTTAAACGGTTAGATTATGAAAAATAAGCCCAATAATTTGGTAATCAATTTAATAACTTAATTATGGTCATTTTGTCTTTTTTTGTGTGGCCGTTGATTTAAAATTATTTTTTAATTCGTTATCTCTTCTTCCCCTGCCTGGGCGTATGGCAATCATTAGGTAGTTTTTTTTTAAAATAATTTAATAATTTCATTATCGCATGCGACAATATTCTATATATATAATATACTTTTGAATTTAGGGACAATAATGTATATATATATAATATACTTTTGAATTTAATTTGAATTTTATATTCACGTTATTGGAATTTTTAATTTTAGTGAGGCCGTATTTGGAATTGGATCGGCTATGTTAAAATTAAATTCAGTTTCGCTATTTTCATTTTTTTTTTAAATTATGTAATGGCACTAATGAGGGGGGGGGGGGGGGGGGGTATTTTGTATTATTGAGTAAGCTGATATTATTAAAATAAAATTAAAATTATATGTACATTTTATTAGTTTTGCTAATGATTTAGATGAATTATTAAATTTTTTTTAGTTATATATAATTATACCTATAGCTTTGAAGATGTTCTTTATTTAAAAAAACAAAACAATACACGGTGTGTGTATGATATGATACGGCAGTTATATAATCTAAAGATGAATTGTTGTTTCAAAACTTCATTTTTTTGAAAAGAAATAAATATTTTTTTTTTTAAAAATGATGAATTGTTGTTTCAAAACTTCATTTTTTTTTTCTGCCTTTTCTTGATCCGCAGAGCATGTTGGGATATGGGCCGCCGGCCTTGGTCGCCCATGGGCTCTCAAATATGAATGTTTGAGAAGTTTCTTTTCTTATGTGCCGCATAGCTGCAAGAAAAATGAAAATAGTTAGCCCATCAACAATACGCCTCCTCATGGACTATATAATAAGCAGTAGCGAATCCGTGACAATGGCTTAGTAAGCAGACCATCAAGCTGATAGTTAGGAGAAGAAATATGAGAAACCAAGACTTGCTGTTTGGAGATGCTTGGCTGGAAGGAAAAAGGAAGACGATGTCCTTAAAAATGATTACGAAGCCGACGATGTTCAACAACAGAGCTAGTTATAGATAGGTACTCAGCCTGCTATGGCTAGCACTGTCGAGTACTCCAACAAATTAAATGACCACTCGGAAAGATAAGAAAAGCAGAGATGGAACCTTTAACAGTACCATCATCCACCTAATCAGCGTTTGAGAAAGCTTGAAGCTAGGCTGGTTGCGGTGTAGGAGAAGGCTATGAAAGTGTTGATTTTAGGTAGCGAAAAACACGCTTCAAGGCAGTCCAATGAGAGGCAGTGGGCTGGTGTATATATAAGGTAGTGAAGGACGCCAAATGCTACACATATATGGATCGGGGTTAGGGAGAGGTATTATAGAGAACTAATAAATAAGCTGGAGATAGGTAGAGACATTGTAGAAAGTGTCGCAGGATCTTCAATCTTTTATTTTGACTCATCTACTAATTCAATTTTGCCACAGAGACTTTGCATAGGGTATGTCAATCTTCTATAGAAGATTGTTGGCGAAGCTTAACTTTAAAATTAAGTTTTCTTTCGATCTTTTAATTCATGTTAATCCAACGAAACATCAAAGAAAGCTAAAATGATTATTGAGGATCGAACAAACTTAAAATATTTCTCTCTATTTATATGAAATATAATGTGAAAATTTTTACTTTTCTTCAAAAAAACCTTCCAGGGTCACGCACTTTAAATTGAGCCTAAATATAATTAAAACGCTTGAAATAACGAGCACATCACTATTCAGATATTTTTTAACTTACTTGACCGCTCAAACGCAAGGTCAACTAATAAATTCCGAAAAAGTCAACAATCAGACTACTCTGGTTTCGACCCAGAATCAGGCTTAATTAAAGTTAAAATGTTCACATTAACGAACACAATATAATTAATATGTTTTCAACAATAGAGAGAGACTATTTGTAAGTCCTACCCAAATACGAATCATTACACTTTCGGACTTTAATCTTTCAATTAGGTTCTTTTGATCTATTTTCTTAAATTAAATATTTATTTAATTTTTTAAAACGGTCACATTTAATGCGGTGTTCCATTTCTATGCCATCCTCTAATGTTTTAGTTTAGAAATTAAAATTATTAATTGTATGTTTATTTATTTTTTAGCCGGTTAGTATTCTTGTGTGTGTAGTTTCATTATATCTTGTCATTTATAAATATATGGTTGATACTTGATATTGTGTTAGAGCGCGTGTACGACATAAATTAAAATCAAGCTATTCTCTTACAAGCATTGTTGTTTGAGTTCTAAAATTAAGTTCACAAACCTATAATTAATTAATTACAACAAAACTCAAAAAGAGTCGCATCACACGTATATATGTATATATCCTTTTGTAGAATTCGTTTGTAACCGTACCGGCCCATCTCAATCAATCGGCCAACCCGGCCTTAATGACGCATATAATTATTGTATATATGAGTTTCCGTTTCAATGAAACCCACGAATTCACGAGAAATGACACTCGGGGGTGCGGCTGTGGTCTCTCTTCGGGTCCCTGCAGTAGTCGTAAACCATGTAGTGGTTTTGCACCCACGCCATTGCCGCTTGCTGCTGTCCTGACAGGCCTCCCCTACCCGATGGCGACACCGACGGCGGCCGGCACGATCCCTCCCCGCCGCCACACCCGCTCACTCTAAAATTCCTGTAGCGGCTCACGAACGGCTGGTACCGGTAGTCTGCTTTATATTTCCCACCCTCGGTGGCCCATGACGACGCGTCCCAGATCGACCCATACGCCCACATTGGCCTCATTGGGAACGCCGCGTCTCCTCGTCGTGGGTACCTCCGAATCGGCACGTCATCCACCAGGAATCTGAAAACAAATTAGCTTAGCACAGAGAGTTGAATAATCCCACTGCTACTCTGTATTTCTATATATTCAGATCAATACATTTGTTGTCGGTACTGCTGTGCTGTGCTCATTAATTTTGTCCCCACTAAGGAACATATATAGTTCTGGTCATCTATCTATCTAGCTTTTAAATTTAAAAAAAATGCAAAACCGGTTTTACTTATATATGCATATATATATATATATATCTATATCTATACTACATACATGATGTCGTTGGGGCTCCACAGGAGAGCATAATTGTGGAAGTCCTGGGTAGGATCGAACCAGAGGTGGAACTTCATCTCCCTACCGATCACGTGTCTGCCGTCTCCGCTCCCTCTCACGTAGATGTTTGTCTGCAGCGTGTAGGGCTTGTCTGGTGTCGTCCCCAGAAACTCTATGTCGATTTCATCGTGGTCGCCTGGGTCCGCTTGGTTGTTCGATAGCTGCCGAATTTGTTTTCAAAAAAAAAAAAAAAAAACAAACTCTAATTGAATAATTTTAAAAAAACGTTTAAAAATATTATCATGAAATCATACTTACTTTTTTAAGTCCCTTTTTTTTTTAAAAATCGTAAATAAATACATAAATTTTAACACGTTTCAGTTCTGTCATATTATTAGTTGTCACGTACGTCGTATTGAATGATGAAATATATATATATAGAGAGAGTGCAAATTAAATCCGAAGAAGTAATAAAGTTTATTAACAATATTTCTCACGTAGAAAGACGTAATCACTCCGGCAGTGTAGCCGGGTTGGAGCTTGATGGATGCTCCGAAGTAGCCGGTTATGTACGACTTATGAGACTTGAACCCACTTCCTGCTCAATAAAACAAAATAAATTACAACAATACCAAGAGCTATACATATAACAAGTAATTCATTAAGTAATTAATCTTAGGGTGGCAGAAATTTTTGTATATACATATATAAAGAGAAAACGTACACAAAGGTGTTCATGTACCATTTTTTTTAATAATCATTGGCGGGTTGGGATGAAAACCAAGCACAGGTCGTGTTTTTTTTTTTTTTTAACAAATGAAAATTTATCATTATATCGATTAATTGACTTAATTTTATATTAGATAACATGATCATAACATTGTATTATATATAGATTTAATTTTAAGTATAATATTAACTAATGAATGCTTCCATTAATGTACTATCATTATCATTATTATTTTATATTTTAAATGATTATAATGTAAAATATTTTGATAAAATAATTAATCCAACAACTATATATTCTGTAAAAAAAGTCAGTGAAAATTTATCAACCAATCAATTTAAAATAATTTAGAGATAAATTTAATTTGGTTAAACTAGTTGAATATTTGATATATATCATTAAATAAGTTAAATTTGTTTGGAACCGCAAACATGTGTTGAACCACAACGAACACAAATTAATCATCCAATTATGTCTTGGTATAATTGGCACTATACTCAGTGTCACGGACTCACCGCCTCACACAAAGGCGAATAACTCGGTATATGCTTTTATAAAGTCTTTTGAAGAAAAATCTTAGTAGTAAATTTAGTAGAAGAATGTTGTATCTCGGTGCCTATTGTGATACTAGATAATGATAAGTTGACATAATCAATTTGTGAGGGTTGTTATTTTGGGACTGGGCCAAGACACATACAAGCGCCTGCACAATATATATCATCCCAACAACATATATGCATTTTAATTATTAATATTTATATATGCACCATAGCTATGGGGCTGTAATTTCCCATCTATATGCAACGCTAGTTATTTAGGATCGTAATGATCATGAACACAAGTTAGCATATGTACTTCGTTTAGTGGACCCTTTTTTATAATTTTTAAAAAAATCTTTTTCCAAGATAACGAAGAAGAAGAAAAAAAGAGTAGGGCCTGCTGGTTCAGCGAGGAGATCACATTCCAATGGTTATTTCAAAATTTTGATGTGAAGTTTGTTCCACATAAAATGAATTAAAACCATGTCTTTTCCTCAAAATATATGTATATGTGTGGTCTGACATATACTCGTATCACTTTAAAAACAACACACAAATTATTATAAAGGAGCGTAACATTACATTAATGATGATCACGTACCTGAGCTAGAATCGAGCCAGATTGTTAGAGTGCCTTGCTGGAGTTGCTGATGCCCACTACCCCATAGGGTCTGAAAGGCGTCGTTGAAGCCCATAGAAGGGAACCTAGCAGTGGGGTAGTAGCCTGGGGATGGGGGGCCCTGATCGCCCCTGCCGGAGGTAAAAAGTAGAAGCAACACTCCAAAACACACAAGCAGATCATTAGTGGCCATTACGTGATCAGTTGGGTGATATTATTATTGCTTAGTTGTAGAGCTGATCAATTTGCTCCATATATATCATATAGATTGTGCATTCACGTATATATATATAATAAGAGAACCCAAGAGTGATGCTTTTGCATACGGCTTACACGTAGAAGCCTACATGCTAAAGGTGATAGGGAAATTTAGAGCCATATATATTGTGTGTTGACATAATATTCCACATATGTCTTTCCAAGGGCACGGTGTCGGTGTGGTGAGGTCACTCTGCTCCCATCGTCCATGTAAAGACAAAAAATATATATAAAAGATCAGCTGTAAGAGAAAAAAAAAAGATAACGGAAATGGTTCTCCCACTAGAGACACCCAATTATCTCCTTAATTACCAAAATATCATTTTAAAAAATATTTATATTTCTTTTATTTTATGTAAGAATATTTTAGAACATTAAAAATTATTTGATTTTAACTTTGACTACTTTTAAAATTCTAATAACTGTTATAATTTGTTACTTACATTTTTTTGAAAGAATATATTTTAATATTTAATATAATTTCATAGGTCACAGCAATACTGAGTCAATCTCAAACTCCATTCCCCCCCCCCCCCCCCCCTCCCTCTTTGTTTTTCCTCTTTCTTTACTTTCTTTGTTTTTTATTTTTTAAATCATCAGTGGGTGGTACGTAAGTAGCATGAGACGCGGAAGATGATCCGTGATCATACACACTTCATGTTACTTGTTTTCTTAAATTTAATTTTAAAACAACGCCACTATAAAGAAGCTTTTATATACGAATTGCTATTATTATAGGCAAACATATTGAAAGAGCTTAAGGTAAACATTTCAACCCATCGAAGCTGACAAAATAACTCACCCCAAAAAGCATGCATAGTATTTTGGATTTTTGGGCTTTGAGTCTTTGACAGAAGTGAAGCAATCACTTTTTTGGAGCTATTTCTGACTTATTTTGCACAAAGATAAAAATAAATTAAATATTCATAAAACTTAAAATATAAATTATACATACATTTGGTCTGATAGGGTTAATTAGTTTTATTTGTGGTTTCTTCAATTTTAACATATTTTTTATTTTTAGAGGATAAACATAAGATATATTTTTTATTTTATAATAGCTTTATTTATTAATTTAACTCGAAATATCCTATGGCTATATAAAGCTAAATTCATTTAAAAAACAAAACCGACTAAAACTGAATTCATTCTATCTGGTTTTGAGCCTCAAACTTCCCAAATAATCATATCGTCGAGCGGTGGAAGGTACCACGTATCTAAACATGATAGAAATTGTACCCGTTCTTATATAAAAACAATTCTCAATCAAAATAACAAAACAATATTCAAGATATATGAAGAAGACACGATGCTATTATATATGTTTCGGTGTCATTTTTTTATTGAGAAGTGGTGGTTTTGTCATTTATATATGATATTGTTATGTTACTATATATATATATATATGCTATTGTATATATGTTTCGGTGTCATTTTAAATATGAATTTATGGCCTCCCTTGTTGCAAACTTATTATTTTATGTTTGCATACTTAGTTGCTTCCACGCAATGTTAGACTTTGCTATACGCATCTCTATAATCTATATGGCTCCGCCGACTGAAGTGGTTGATTCGTGTTAATTTGAAACGAATGGGAGGGGGGCATCTAGGATTTGACATTTTGATCGCGGCATTCTAACGTCTACCACATGGAGATTTATGCGTATTATTTTTACACATCTTAAGTGAGGGCTGCCGGTGCACTCAATCATATGACTTAGTAAGGTGTATGCAAGAATTATCTCTGTACATGGTTTTAGCTACTCAGTTTTTGTTTATGATAATTTTTGTTGCTTTATTATCTACCGAATATATATAAAAGGTATATTAGTATATGTCTAAGATCAATTCTAATAATAATATATATATTTTTATGAAGATTTTTTTTAGTTATAAAGGAAAAACAATCATTTTCAGTTAAATTTTATTTTTATTAAAATAATAACTCTTATTAAAAATTATAATTCAATCGACCAAGGTCTGGTGGCGCGTCCGCGACGACGGCTCGCCCTCCTTCTCATTGTTTTGGTCGACTCGATCTGCTCTCAGCATCGTTTTCGTCGTCAGTGAAGTCATATAGTCGAAGGTGGTAGAGGACAAGGCGGTGCTGTTAATGAGCGCGAGGATGGCGTATTTCTCGCGGAGGGCCTGGATATGGAGTTACCAACGACGGAGGCGTGGTGGCAGCGCGAGCACGAGAGCATGGAGTCTGGCGACGCTGCAAACATCCACGAGAGCATCGACATGTTTGGTGAGCATGCAGGAGTTTAAAGGCAACCGCTAAGTTTGGTTATGGATCGATGAATCTGGAATGTAGGTGATTACTATTGAATAAGAGAAGTTTCTGAGGATATTTTAATAAAAAATCGACTCCCATATATAGGCAAGAGAATATTTTAAAACCTGGCCGATGTGGTTAGAATCAATTTTATCTTGTTAAGGAAAATGTGATTCCCACGTTAATGATCAATGATCCCATATGATTTATTTACCAGACGTAAGAACAAAAATAGATTCTATTCTATTACATTTTCTCGGGACCAAAAATGTTATAAAAATATACAATGAGGATATAGAATTATAATCTCAAGAAGATCCTTTTTGAAAAAAAAAAACAGACATTGAAAATGAGTGAATCTTTAATAATATATATAAAATGAAGGCCTAACTTTCTAACTTATTTTTGAAAATTCAAACAATATGCAAACAAAATAATTTTAATTAAATAATTAAACAATTATCATTTATAAACATAAAAGATAGATAAATGAGATTTATTACCCCACACACACATATACACACCCAATACATTCATAATGAAATATATTATATTTATGGATCATTTATTTTATTTTGTTAGTTTAATGTACAAGTATAAGTAAGGATGTTAAATGGGCCATTAGCTCAGCACCAAGCGGGCTGGTTTATATTTTTTTTGCGGGCCGAGCCTATAAATTTTGATCCATGTATATGTGGGTAAAAACGGGCCATTGCTTGTGAGTTTTGTATCAAAGTGTGTCGAGACTGCAGGTTTGAGGTTCGGTGTCACGCGGGCAGAATTCCTATGCCTCTTAACCCGATGTGACACTTAGCTTTCCTTTATTAATTTGGTCCACTAAGTTTAGCTTTTCGGAGTTGAAGCGCACGTAGACTGATTTTCGTCATATCTTAGACTCATCAAGAGAACGATTTTAGTTCTCGACTAATTTCTATAAGGATAGTCAAATTTCTTTTTTAACGTTAAGTCATTGACTAGTAGCGTACTCTCCATACTCAAGCGGGTCGGCAAGTTTGAACTCTAAAGGAGTTCCATTCATTTTTCGACAAGAATTGTTTGGAGCCTTCCACTGTGCCCTGTTTATGCTTCAACCTATTCCTCTTTTACATGTAATACTTTTTCCTATTTAGAAAGTGCTACTGAGAGATGTCTCAAATTCTCGGAGCGTGACACTGACCCGCTTTTAACTTTTTCTGACTTTTTGTTAGTTTATTTTATTAAAATTTAATATATAGTATTAATATTTTGTAAGTTTAACTGTTTTTATAGTTATTTATAGAACGTATTTGACCCATGAGAACTATTTTTTTTTTTTTTGAAAAAATAAGATATTTAAAATAAAAAATTATTTAAAAAATTAAAATTTTAAATGACTAGCTTGTGGGCCTCTCGACACGCATACGAGTGGAGCCAGGGCCAGATAATTCTGGCCCTTTTAAAAGAGGGTCTAAGCGAGTAAGCGGGCTCAACCCGCCCGTTTAACACCCATAATTACGAGCAGCTATAAATTTTCATTTCAAAAAATGAAAAAATTGAAATAATATATTCCATAATATAGTAAAGTAATAATTCAAAGTTAAAGTAAAAAAGTATAAATTTTAATTGCAAAATTAATTAACATAATAATCATAGCAGTTCTGTTTTTTGTTTTTTTGCCACAAACAGTATTAAATAATAAAGTTTTGTTAACTCATTATTTGTATACTAAGATTAACACAATATTTAAAAAACAAAAATCGAAAACTCATTATCTCTGCCCACTTAATTATACATATTTCCCAGCGGGCCGAAAAGTTATGAAAAGAAGGCAGAAACATATTTGGCCCAATTACCAAAAAAAAAGGAGAAAAGAAAAAAGAAAGAGGGCCGTGAATCACCGCGAAATCCAATTCCCGTATGGGCCTGCCTGCCTGATCGCACATGGCCCTGCACTGGTAAACGTCGTGTAGTTGAATTCAGCAGGAGACGCGGAAAAGCATTCAATCGATTTTTCCCGCAGCAGACGCGGAAAAGTAGATCCTTCGAATTAATTCCAACCCCTCCACGAAGGACACGAGTTTAAGGAAGGATATGCATCCCATGTCCCATACGCGCATGTGCTCGTGATCCGAACTCTGTTCGTTGGTTCGTTTGTTTGTTTGTGTGTCTGTCAGTGCGTGTGTTTGTTTGTTTGTTTGTTCGCGCGTGTTTGAGGGTTCTAAGGATGGAGAAGGTTATGGGAATGTTGAAGCCCAAACCCAACCCGCAGCAGCAATTGAGAGATTGGCAGCGCCGTCTTCGCCAGGAGTGTCGTTCCATCGACCGCCAAATCCGAGGCAATCCTCCATTCCTTCCTTGCTTATTTCTTAATTTGATTTATGGGTTTTCTTTTTCGATTCATTTTTGTTTTCTAGGGTTATGTTTCATAATTTGTCATATTTGTGTATTGTTAATATGATGGTGATCATAAAGTGTTGTTTGTTGGTTTGATTCTTCCTCAGACATACAGAGAGAAGAGAAAGGCGTACAGAAAGCCATCCGAGATGCCGCCAAGAGGAATGACATGGTTTCTGCCAAGGTATTCTGAAAAAAAAGAAAAGAAAAGCCCGTTTCTTGAATTGCATTTCATAATGTATTTTTAATGTTTAAAGTCCGTGTAATCGTTAGATTTTTTTTTCTGCTACAAGTGAATTTTACTTGAAGAATTATAGACATGTCAACATGGACTCTGGATTGAAGATAGGTGTAGCAACTAGCAATTTTGTTTCAAATCGATTTTATAAAATCAAGGTGGTAAAAGATGCTGTCAGCGCAACATCTAGTGGCTAAAATACAGTTCCATACTTTAGTTATTTTTAATAAATTCAAGTACAAATACATGATAATATCACAAAATTTAAGAAAAATATATGGTTCACAAAACACAAGTGTAAGCATAACTAAGACAAAATACAACCATATCGTGTCCGCATTGGTGTCCATTCACTACCAAAAGGTAAAAACAAGTTTCATCTGTCAAGTAAAAAACTTGACTGTTTATGACAACAGTACTCATACATCAATAAATTGAGTACACGGATGAAAAAACACCTGAGGCCTTGCGCGGGTGGGTGTCAGAGGCTGGTGGTGGGCTGCTGTGTCAAATTTCATGGCTGCTGGAGAGAGACAGCAGGATAGTCTAGTTCATCATCAAGGGTTTTTTTGGTGACTGCTGACACCAAAAAAACACTGTTCTGTCGACACATTAGGTTTTTGTTCTGTCCCCCAATTCCATCGACACAAATGCAGGTTTTTGTTTTTAAAAACCATCAGCAAAATGTTCTGTCGTTTTGCTGGGGGATTTATTTATATTTTAAAAAACACTGTTGACTATGAGGAGCTGTCTTTTGATCTGAACGAGACAGAAAGTCTCTTTGGATGGCTGTCCAGAACACATTTTAGAAAAATGTATAATATTGTGAGCTTCAGGTAAAAAGCTTCTACTTTTGTTCGAGATATACATCTACACAAAAAGTGATATCAATGAATTTAATATTGTTTATAATACGTTTTAGTATATCTTAAAAGGTTGACTTTAGTTTTTCTTTAGTGCAATTCATGGGATCAATTTGTGCTGTGCTTGTTCATGAAGTCTTTTAAACCACTGTGTGACTTCATATTAAGTAGCCTGATTTGCATTGTTTGTGTCACCTTATTCATAGGGTGAGCTGAAATATGAATACAGATTTGGAATTAGGGAGGACCTCTGACCTTTTCATTTTTTTCCCTCTATATTGTAGAATTTAGGTCATGAATATTCTATTTTCATGATGAATAGAAGATTTCGTATGTTTCAGTAAAGTTGAAGGTTCTCTTTCTTAATTTTCCATTTCCTTTTACTCCAATGTTTATTTCAGTCACTTGCTAAGGAAATTGTGAGATCTAGGAAGACTGTGAATCGTCTTCATGAAAACAAGGCACAATTGAATTCAATATCTATGCACCTTGGGGAAAGTGTTGGTACGGAAATTTTAAACTTGCTTTATTTTTGCATATTTGATCCGCCCTTAGTTATTGAAATAGTTTAGCAAATTTTTTCTTTTCAGAATTATAATTGACCTTGAGGAATGTGGCTAATTCTGGACTGCTTTATTGTTATTCATTATCTCACCATCAGATTAGACACTTAAATAAATTGAATTTCATTTTGTTGGTTTATTCTCTATTAGAAGAAGAATCAGGGCTGTCGTACCTTGTTTTTGTTTGGATTGGACTTTAAAATTATTAAAAGTCTCAAATTCTAATTTCATCAACTTTCCATGAGTTTTGTTATTTGCAAAAATAAAAATAAAAATATAGTTCCTATTGTGACTTTAATGTCAAATTTATATTTTAAATAAAAAAAGAAAGAAGAAATAAAATAAAAGTTTTGGATTTTTGTTTTCAATTTTTTTAAATAGAAAAGGTCTCGTGCTCTCATTTTTATGCTAAATTCTTTATTTAAACACAAAAAAGGAAAAAAAGAAAGAACTGAAAAAATGATGGAAAAATCAATCAATTAGAACAGGTCTGGATGAATACCGGACCCATCGTTGCCTTGGTCCTGGTCTCAATGAAGATTTGGTCATCTTCTTTCACCTCTTCCTTCTTCCCACTTGGTGCCACCTCACTGCTGTTGCCATGATTCCTAGCCACATCACTGCTCTTCTACTCCCACTTCTCTTCAAGTGAGCAAGGACGGTGCCATGGATAACGGATCAAACTCCACTTAGCTGCAATGCTGGCATTCAAGCTGATTAACTTGCCAATTTTTCTCATAATATTGTGTGATGAATATTTCTATGGGCGTGTAGTTTGTTTGAATAATGTTGTGAATATTTACCTGATTTTAGTCTGTATATTAAGGTTTAAGTGATAAAAAATGAGAGAGAAAGGGATGAGCTTTCAATGTTCATGTTTGTTTTGTTCCTTGAACCAAAACAACAAAGAAAAAGATGATGTGTTTCTTTTTCCTCCTCTTCCTTACTTCTTCTGTTTTTTTTTTTGTGTTCCCCTCATGCATTGATATTTTCTTCTTCAGTACTGGAACTGTGTTGTCAAAAATTATTTTTTTTTTTTTTTTTAAATTTGTTGTATTGAGGTCCTTCTTTAGAAATTATATGCATGGGAATTCGCATCTAATTCGCTGTAGTTTGGTTTTTGTGTGTTTGTCATGTTGACAGATCTCACCTGAGTTATGTTCCTTATATGGAGATCTGTGAATATTTTGATTTTATGTCTTCTTTGCTGGGATGACGTTGTAATTGGATTTTTGAAACTCAACTCGTTGTCCAGTTCCCTCATTACTTCCAGATCTCAAGTTCCCCAATTTACTTTGTTTAGCACCTTTGTTTCTCATGGTGTCTGCATGGTTTATTTGGCATGTTAATTAATTTTATGTTAATTCGATCATATATATGCTAAGTCTTGTTTTTAGAAGGAAAACTTCCTACTTGTTGGTTTGAAAGATTAAAAGTTAGCCATTTGCATTTTAATCGGGAAACTCCATCTTTTCTGATATGGTTTCTTTGAAAATTGATTGGTTGATATTGGTGCTAAGAGGGCCATGCGCATGTTCATTTCTGAGTCATTTTACATGTGGTTTTGAGATGCTTTATGGTCTGATGCCATGTTATTATATGCCTACCCATGCATTACATTTAATTCCAGAAACTTTAACATGTTCATATGGCATCCTTTATACACTATTTTGGGCTGGTTTGCACTATTTCTCTCCCACACAATGTGCTGTGCTCTGGAATTTCGGGATCTACTTTGCACATTCTTCTGCCGCATGTTTGTATATCTTGTTAGCTTCCATGGCATTGGGGAATTTTGAAGAGTAGCTGCAGTGATGGGATTATACTCGATTAGTTGTTTGCAAATTGAATTGCTCATAAAGACAGCCCCTGTTATATTGAAGTGTAATTATTGCCTGTAAAAATTAACCCCTCTCACCTGAAGAATGCATGAGTTAGCATGATAGTCCTGGTGTCTTGTATATAGAAAGTGCGCATATGCTGTTTTTTTTTTTTTAGGTTGTGTGCCTGCCTATTTTGTATCCGCCACGCATGAGCACCATCTGTAGAGGGAGAGCTGCTTTTGTATTCCATTTCATTGTTGCCTCTGTTAGCATCCTAGTGGTCTAGAGTTTTAATGAGCTGGACTCCTGCCTTAGTAGTACACTAAGTCACCCCGTTGTCATTTCATTCTTATTTTCTTTTATGGATATAATTTTTAATGAGAGTTGGTACTTGTGCGCTTTTATGTTTTTAATCTTAAACTTGGTGGACAGTGGACTTATCATTCATGCACCCTGGATTGCTTTTCTCTTATATAAAATCTGCATTGGGTTATGGAATTACCGAGTTTAAGAGCATGTTAGTTGTGCTGTATTTTTATACATAGCTGCTGTACATAAGGCTGAACTTTTCATTCATGCACCCTGGATTGCTTTTCTCTTATATAAAATCTGCATTGGGTTATGGAATTACCGAGTTTAAGAGCATGTTAGTTGTGCTGTATTTTTATACATAGCTGCTGTACATAAGGCTGAACTTTTTAGCATGTCAAAGGAGGGGAGCAAGGCATACCAGATCAACAGGATGCTCCATATTATGTTTTTTTTTTGCTAGTTCTGTTAGCCCTGTTCTTGTCACCTTCTGCATTTTTTATGATTAATTTCTGATTCTTTAATTGTTGGTTGCCCTTGGTACGATCAAATGTGGTGTTATACTCGATTTGGGTTGCCATTTGATTCATCGCTCAAACATTGATCTCCATATTGATTGCTCACTGCTCGGTGGCTATAAATAGATGATGTTGGGGTATGACGTTGTGCAAGAATGGCATGTAGAAATTTATTATTTTCTTCAGGTTACTTGGCTTTTTGTTGGGATTGTTCACACTATTGTGGTGCTTTTGCATAGCCTAATTATACGTCCATGCTAATTTCTATGCATAAGGTTCGAAGATCCAACTTGTGTGCATCTTTATTCGTTCTGTTTTTCCTATTTCCTGTTGTGGGTCTGTTTTGGGTTTGTTCTGGGCCTGTTCTTAAAGCAGGGAATAGGTTATGTCTGGTTCTTTATTTGGGGCTTTATATGGTTCTCCCCATGTTTCCTTTGCTGAATGACATATTGCAATTAAGTCTTTTTCGTAGCCATGCTGTATCTTGTTCTAGTCCTTTTCTGCCATTGATTGCCCATTTAGCTGGATCTGCTGCTATGCATGAAATTTAAATTCTGTGCGTGATTGATGTGTGATAATGGAAGAGTGCTGGGTGGATTTGAATGCAATGAATCTCATGCTAGAAAAGTTTGTATTCTGGTGGAAAATTACAAAAGATAGTCAGGATATTGGTAATTGTCTCGTTCTTTCATTTTGCAGTTTAGTTTCCACACCCACTGGCAAGGTCTATTTCTTTTGTGGTTCGCTGATTTTCAAGTATTGAAACAGGGCCTATATGCACACATTTACAGGGTTTATCTCTGTACATGTATTGGGTTGTGACAGTTTCAGTAGGGGCATTTTTGTACCCATGCCCTGGAAGCCCTTGTGTATATTCTTTTGGTCTGAATTGCCAATGTGGGCTGGTTCTTTCATTATGCACCTTTGGTGAATGATACGTATAGGTGTGCTATGCTGGTCATTCATTCTCATATTCTTTTCCATTCTATTTCTTTTCTTACATTCCCATTGTTTCCCTCTACCCAACTATCTTCCATTACCATTAGTGAGTAATCCTTTTATTAATTAGTTTTCACTTGCTATGTGAAGTTCATTTTTAATTTAATTTGTAAATATGTGAAGCTTTAGATTTTTAGGATAAATTAGTCAACACAAAAGAAAAAAAGGAAAAACATATATTTTAGAAATCTTTAAGCACCTTGTTGAGAATCAGACACGGTTAAGTTGGGAGGGAGTCCTCTATTTCTTTTTCTTTGTTTCACCCAAAAAAACCTAGAAATTAAAAATTTTAAAATCTAAAATCCTAATAAATTGGATAACTCATTTCAAGTGGAAATTTTAAATTCAAAAACTATAAAAAAAATAAAATAAAAACAAATGGAAAACTAAATAGTAAAAAAATGAAAAATAAAGAAGATTGAATAAAAGACTAACTTATCCTTATTAATTATTCTCTATGTATAACTGAACTCTCGAATTTAGACATTGTATAAAACCTTTTATTTTATTGTTTTTAAGTAGTAGATCTCTAACCACACCTGGCTAGTTGGAAGGAACTATAGGTTTTAAAAGCATGGATGCACCCAAATCACCAAGATGCTTAGGGCTTAAATGTGGTGTAAAAGCGTGCGCTTTCTTTTTAAAAATTATATATATAAACAATTATTGTTTCCATTTGATCAGGTGCACTTTTTAGTGCACCAAAACACGGGCCTAATCTTATGTGCTAGACTTTTTCAAATCGAGGCGCATTGATTATGCCATGGGCCTAGGTGCACGCCTAGATATACTTTTGACAGCTATGGTGGTGATCATGAGTTTCTTTTTATTTGCTTTTAACCCCTTTTTGTGTAGTCCGAGCTTTTATCCCCATCCATTCCAGTCCAGGCAAAAATGGGTGTTAACAAGGGCATTGAAATATCAGCTGATAATTGGAGAAAGTTGGGGAAGATGGCTGATCCTTCGGGTGCTTATTATGTTTTGTGTTCACGATCAACATCCTACTTTGAAAATGTTGTCTTCAAATATTTTTTTCCAATCTAAATACAGGGTGTTATTTTCATAATAACCATAATGTACGTGTTGATACTTGATACTGTGGTGGATAATCATTTACCATATGTTCAAGAGTGATGGTTCAAAAGATAAGTGGATGCCAAAGTAGCTGGAACTTGTGAGCACATAGCAGTAATAAAATTTTCTTGTGGACATGGGCCTTTGGTTTCTCACCTCTCTCTCTCTACGACCCTTGTGAATTTCTTGTCTCTGCGCTGCTATCTGATAACAACTTGCTTATGGCCAACTATACCAACTATAAATAACAGCGTTGACAATCTTAATATTACCGCATGCCATTTTTATGAGGAACATAGTCATTTGATTGCATATGGCAAATGAGCTTGGTTTGTAAAAACTTTGATTCTGAGATTTCTCTTAAAGTAAAGAATATAAAGTCGGGCTGTCATTAATGTATTCTGTTGTAACATTTTGTACCATATATGTGCTTCGCTCTAGCCTTAATCTTGGTCTGGGAAGATAGTGGACTTGTTTTATAAATTGTACTTTTTGGTTTCATTTTGCAGCAATCGCTCGTACAGTTGGTCACTTGTCTAAGAGCGCAGAGGTCATGAAGCTTGTTAATAACCTCATGAAAGCCCCAGAAGTGGCTCTTACAATGCAAGAGTTCAGCAAAGAGATGACCAAGGTAGTCTTGACTTTCTTTTTGACTAAGTAGGAAAAAGAATACCTGAAAATGCAATGAATGCCACAATTGTAGGTCCCTGACATAGCATTGGCAGGTCCTCTGCCGGCATCAAAATCTCTGTTCTATCGGAATTACATATCAATATCTATGATTTACAGGCAGGGGTGATTGAAGAGATGGTCAATGATTCAGTTGACACGGCTCTGGACCAAGAGGATATTGAGGACGAGATAGAAGAAGAAGTAGACAAAGTTTTGACTTCATTAGCTGGTGAGACAGCTGCGGAGCTTCCTGAAGCTGTTAGAAAAGAAAGGGTCAAAGAGTCTGCCCAGAAAGCAGAAGCTGCACAAGAGGTGCGTTCTATATGCAACTCTGGCAATTTTGGAGGACTGCTTTGTTCATTAATATCTAACTCTGTTTATCCTACTACGCCCGGATGAAATTAAAGTGGATTAGTTTGTCATTTAAATTTTGTAGGATGAAGATGACGAGGAAGAACTGGAGGAAATTAGGGCTCGGCTTGCTAAAGTCCGATCTTAATTTTAACCAGGGCTCTGTCTTCGCTTCCCTTCCCGAGGAAATAATGGTTGTGCTTGTATGATTAGCAGATGAGTACCCAATCCAATTTAGTTATGGGGAGGCACGGGGAAAAGAGCATATATATATTGTAGATTTCATTGTTCCGGGGAGAGCATGTATATATTATATTTCAATGTGCCTTTGCCTTTCCAGTTGTCGTGCAAGGACCCGCACATATATATCGAGAGCCCTTATATTTATTTTTAAAAGATTCTTAGCTCAACCTCATGTGCCTATCTAGCTAAAGGTTTAACTGCAGCCCAAAATCATACTGATTCCCTCTAGATTTTATCTTTCTTACGAATTTGAGTGTAAATACTTGTATTTGAGTTAGTTCACAAGATAGTTTTTTAATGGTGTTAATAATATTCAAATGATGTGATTGTTGATATGATTTGATTTGGACTTCGAGATTTCAAGAGGTAATTTTTTTTTTAATTTTATCGTAATTAAAATATTTTTTGGTGAATTAAAAGTTATTATAAAAAAAAAAAGAAAGGAGGAAGCGAAAAAAATAACATGTCTAGAGGGTTGCAGAAGCGGAGGAGAGGAGAAATCTTGCAAATTTAGGTGATTCAATTCAGTTTCTGATAATTCTAGCCCTATGCCATTTCTTTGTTTCTTTCATGCATGGAACAATTAAAATATATAAAAAATCACTATGAGATTGATATGAAATAAGGTTTTGGGAAACGTTTGTAGAAATTGAGCATCTGATTGATTTTAGAATTGTTTATTGGTATATATGTGTTATTTTGGTTGGTATGAGGCTTGAAAATATTAAATGGGTGATTGATTTTAGAATTCTTCATTTCCCTTGTTAATAATATCTTCCTCTTCATCTCTCCCTCTCCTCTCTACCCATCCCTTTGCCGGAGCAGACCTGCATCGCATCCGCAACACTGCAACAGCGCATTTGGCGGTGGGCCAGCTACGCCTCTTCCGCGGGTTCCTCATCAATTGGGGACCGAAATCTCTCCTCCCCTCCCTGATTAATTGGCTTCTTCACCAAAACCATATTGAACCACTTGGAGAACACCGTTGGCGAGGAAATGAGTGATCGAACCCCCATATTCTTGCTCTTATTAATATAAAAATAATTGTTAAATTTTTAAAAACAATAAAATATCTTTTTACTTAACTAAAATAGATAGCATGATTGAAACAGATGATATAAAAGTAATTTTTTAAAATAATTTTTAGTTAAAATAGAAAAAATATATAAGAAAAATAATTAAAATTGCTCTAATACTCTCAATTGTACAATATGATATTAAAATAAAACAAATTTGTACATCTAACATACATACAACGTGATGTTAGATGCTATTATATGTTCCAAGAGTATCTCTAATAGATAAGTTATTTTATTAGCTATAGTTAAATATAGATGAAATGTAACTACAATAAATGAGCTATACCACTAGCTATAACAATAAATTTAGGTAAATTTTTCTAAATTTATAGCTTTTAGCCAAGATGCTACATCACCCAATTATTTCCATGAGGGAATGGAATCAAAAGAATTGGGAGGGGATGTTGTTGGCACACAGTTTGGGGGTGGGTGGCTCGCTTGCAGGGAATATAGAGAGAGAAAATGTGGAGAGAGAGAGGAGCACTGTGCCTCTAAGTACTGATTGCCAGTTTCTGATAATACCAAATGAATTAGGGATTTTGGGAGAATATAACCTAGGGGTAGATTGGAAAAAAAGAAAATTAAGAAAAAAAATAAATATTATTCTACTAGAGTACCATTAGTTAAAATGATACTGTAGCAAACTAAATATAACTTTAGCTAACTGTTTTAGCTTGTCACTATTGAAAATACTCTAAAAATGTCATATATTGGACGAAAGTAACATATGGCTTAACACTAAACTATACAATATTATCAAACTTGAGCGTTGTTCCTCTCACTCCCAAGGCAGATTAATTAGTTGGCAAAACAGGTGTCACACGAGATATTATAATCACAAGAGCTCGTCTGATCATAATATGGTGAAATCCCATGTCTGAATTGAATTAGCTGGTCTATATTACCCTTGCCTGTGACTTACATTTTACTCCGAACGGAAAGAAAGAGACTGTCGAACTGGGAGTTTTTTTTAGCTTTGTTCCCCTTGTTTTTTTTTTCAGTAAAGGGGACGAACACAAAATATAACTGAAAATTTTGAAACTACGAAAACCCCCGCAGTTCAAATTCAAATGAAAGAAGCACGACCAGCCAACTATTTTGATGATGACAATGAGTGTCCATAGAGCACCCATTTCAAGCGTCTTAATGGTGTCATCAACCCCAAAAATATACATTCACCACCTGCTTCTCTTGTATGAATTTCACACTAGGGTATTATCTTTGAAAAAACTCAATTGTCCGATTAAAACCACTTCCTCACTCACATGAAACATCAACCACACATTTAGTATCTTTGCCTTGAGACGGGAATCAACATTGGCTAAGTTGGGTATGGAAATCACTTTTTCCAGCGAGTATCATGTGGTGGGAAAATTACAAATGGGCATATATATATGCATGGTATTGTTTATTAAATAGTTTACATTATATACGTTCACGTGAGTATGCATGCAAGGCACTTTTGTAGTGATATTATTTTTTTATTAATTTATTTTTTATACTAATTCACCGGAAAAAAAATATTTTTATATAAATTACCTATATAATATCACATCACGTAATTACGTATATTCATAATTATGTAACTCTAAGAGCACTAGTATATTTACTATAGAAATCTATTTTTCTTTATTTAAGAAAAAATTAAAAGTTATAAAATTATTCTCAAAATAGATATTTTATATTTAACTTTTTTATAGAGTTTGTACAGTATTTCTCAATGTATTGTGAAGCACTATTCAATTCCTATAATTATAAAATTATATATAAAAAATTTCTCTCATATTTATCTTTCACATTTCCGTAATATTTTTTTTGTTTCATATTAAATTATAAAAATTATTATTAAATAAAAAATAATATAAAATATTATTTTAATGATATAAATAGTGATTTAAAAAAATCTATTGTGGTATTTATTAACATATATATGCTATTAAATTAGATATGTTATTAAAAATATAATAATAATGCATTTAACTTTACCAGCCAAAAAGAAACAAGATTTTTAATTACCTGCATCTTTCGCGTAATAATTTCCCTTAGAGTTGACCTTAATAATTGTTCGAAAATCATGATTTCTGCTGGCAACATTTTAAGTTAACATTTTAAAAGGAGAAAAATAAGTTAGTTACTAACTAAATATAGAAGGTCATGAGTAGTCATAATCAAGACACTTTATGTGTACTTAAGACTGAACTCATCTAAGGTTTACTTTGTTCAAACGAAAACAGCTAAGTGAGAACAATAATAATTTTTTGCTAATGTAATAAATAGGCAACAACTGTGTTTCCAAAAAAAAAAAAAACGAAACGAAGTATAATTCAACATGGGGACTTATTTGGTTTTAGTAATGTTTAAAAAAAAACATGTGAAATAAATTGAGCGTTAAAAATAAAAGTTATGGGGCTACTATTTGTGGTGGGTTTATGTGAGTTGTAGTGGGGGCATTCTAGTTTCTGATTGTTTGTGCAAGATAAATTAAACTCTCAGTTTTTTTTTTTAAATTAATGTTATGATAATAAATAGTGTTTGGATAAAACATGTTAACTATTTATCTCTCCCTCTCTCTCTCTCTCTATATATATATAGAGAGAGAGAGATAGGGGGGGGGGGGGGGGGGGGTAATGAGTTCAATAGGTTTATAGGGTATAACTCTATTCATAGCATATAGGATTTTACTTAATTTCATCTAATAATTCTAAATAAAATACTGTACGTACTATCCCCAACTGCTACAAACCAAGCCGTTGCAACTTCTACGCCGCCGCTGCCATCCCTCTTATTGACCATGGTGGCCGCCGAGCGAATTGGCACCCTTTCCAACTGTTTAATTAGGGGACCAAGATGTAGCACCAGATGGAAGAACTAAGGACGTCATATATACTTCCCTAAAAACCACCCACATGCCTAGCATTTGCAGGCTGCCTACCTATTGGAACGAATCTCATGCCAATTTTTGGATCTCTTGAATGCTTATTTAAGCCTCATTTTAGGATGCCCCTATTAAACTTAATGCCTCAAGAGAATTGGAATTTGACATTAAATTATTATTAAATTTGACAAATAACCTATGCGCAGGAATACCTACTTATTTAACAAAGCTAACACAATAAGATCTTTCAATTCAACTGGGGATATACATACATACATACATACATACATACATACATATATATATATATATATATATATATCCTGAAGTTGGGTACCCGACACTATTTGCTTCTCATTGAACTGGGGGCATATATATTCAAATAATTATATGTGGTAATTACCAATAATAACAACTTTTTTTATTAATTGAAATGTTTTTTATGTATGGATAATTTAAGAAAAATGTGTTTTTAAAAAATAATTAAATAGAACAATATGATTTCCATGAGAAAATTTAACACAAATCGAATAAATTAATTAAACTTTACTGATGAATTAAACTCATAGATATTATTTTTCTAAAAAAAATCCTTAATTAAGCCAATTCTAGTCACCTAAGACACTGCTTGATAAATTTATATAAAACCAATGAAAGTTTCAAACCCTTTCAAAAAATTAGACTAATTCTAATCATTTAAGTTAGTGTTTTACATATTAATGTCAGAGCTATAAATTTCAAACATTTTGGAAAATAAGGCTAATCCTATTTGTCTAAAATATTGTTTTACATATTGTTATAGAAGTTATGACTTTTTAACCCTTCTGGCAGATTATATTATTCTTATTCACTTAAGGCATTGTTTAACGTATTGTTGTTAGAGCTATAAATTTTAAACCCTTTGGGTAGAGTAGACTAATAGTTACCCAAGGTAATTGAAACTATGAATTTGAAACCCCTTGGGTGAATTGGGAGTGTTTTTTAGGCCCGTGATTTGGATAAATTGTGATTTCAAAATACATTTTTTATTGCACTCTTCTACTATGTCATGATTTAGCTCTCACCATTTTCAATGTTTTTCATAATAATATGTTGAAGTTAACTATCATGCTATCTATGATATCTTAGATCTACATAGGGACTAAGAGTATGCTTGCTTAGCATTCTTAAAGGAAAAATAATCTTGACAACAATATAAAATCAAAAAAACATAATTTTAAAGCAATACTAAAAATTATGCATAGACCCATGAGAGTAATAGGATTAAATATTAAAACGTGCTTCGTTTTATCTGTGGATAATTATTTAAGAAAAATTTAAGCTACTGTTTGATAATGAATTACTGTAAAAATTACTGTAAAAATAAAATTAGCATGAAAAGCATAATGAATTTTTTTATTAAATACATAAAAAATAAAAATAAAAAGTAATAAATTAAGTCAATTACCAAAAAATTTTCATTATTTCTTTTTTAATTGCACGGTACTCCTCCTACCACACCATCCACCCACGTTCAATTCCCTTTTTTTTCGCTTCTCTTGAACTGTTCAAGTTGAGCTTGTGCCCTCAACTCATGTCGTTAACTTTAACCCAGTTCCAGGCCCACCTTGGTATTCTTCCTCGAGAGAGAGAGAGAGAGAGAGAGAGAGAGAGAGAGAGAGAGAGAGAGAGAGAGAGAGAGAGAGAGAGAGAGAGAGAGAGAGAGAGAGAGAGAGAGAGAGAGAGAGAGAAAAACATGATATTAAGCATCACTTAGAGCATCCACATCAGGTTTGGTATAATTAAATTTTTTCTATAATTTAGGAAAAAAATACAGATTTGTCAAAATTACATTCACATCAGGTTCCCTAAAATAGGGTATAGGGATAGGGAATGAATAGTAAATCCCTATATTTAGATATTTACTATTCATCCCTAAATATTTTTCCTATAATTTTTTAATATGTATTATTATACTTGTAATATTTTTATTGGTGATAATAAATGAAAAGATGAGAGAGAAAATAATATAAAATAAATTAAGTAATAAATGTAGATAGAAATAGGGAATGAGATGTTTGATGTTTTTGAAAAATAAGCAAATTAAATACTATTCATCCCCAAAATAGGGATAAAAATACCAAAATTGATATGGATGCTCTTAGAGTATCTACATTAACTTCATAATCTTTATCTCTATTTTAAGGAGTGAATAATATACTATTTGATATATTTTGTTTATCCTTCTTATTTCATTCTTTATATCTATCTATATTCTTTTAAATTATAATTTTTTATTTTGTATTTACTATTTTTATCCCTTTTATTTATTATAACTAATCAAATGTGCATAGTCAAAAAATATAATAATAAAATATTTGAAGGATGAATAATGACCATCTAAATATAGAGATTCTCTCTCATTTTTATTTTCAATCTCTAAATTTTATAGTATGAAAGATTGCAGTGTAGTTTTTTTACCCAAAAGTTAAATTTTTTTATAAATTTAAGAAAAGTATATTTTGAAAGAGCTAATATGGATCCTCTTAGCAATAAAAATAAATAAATAAAAACATAAAGCTAATATAAAATAAATGTAACATAAAACATTAATTAAAACATATTATTATCAAAACATTTAATAACATTTCTTTTACCTTAGTATCATTTGTTTTATATTACTAAATAAATGTAACATAAATAAAACATTTTGCAGGCTTGATGATTATTATTTGAAAAATAATAATACTTATTTTTGAAATCACACTATTATTATTATTATTATGAAGCCAACACTTATGCAATCTTCTGACTTGTTGAAATGGAACTTAGCTGGATATAAAATTAGTTTTTCCTTTTATTGGTACATATATATTGGAATTAGCTTACTAAATTTTATTATAAAAACAAAAAAACAAAACATTCCACTGTCATAACTTCCTATTTAAATCACACTTCATTCAGGACTTGAGCCAAGCTAAAATCAGTGAGTTGTGTCCCACGCTAAGCTAATCAACACCTGACTACCATGAATGAATTATAAAATTAACTTTTCCACTGCTCTGTTTCAAGTTTCTATAAGTGGGTGAAAAAGATAACGGCCCTCCCAAGTGCAATAATAACTTTTACTCGTCATTTTAGGAAAACTGTATTAGTAAATAATAACTTTTACTCATCATATATGATTCTAAAGGCTGTCAATACCCTACAACACCATTAAATTGTGAATCTAGATGAATCCCTATTAATTATAAATATTTTAAAATTTATTCAAACATAATAAAAGCATAATTTATTCAAAAAATAATATCAAACATAATTTTTCGATGTAATACGACACATTTTAAAATACATAAAAAAAGTCAAGCATTGGGAATAAAAGCTTTTGGAAGTGGTAGAAAAATAGAGGAAAATACAATAAGAGCGGCCAATTGGGTCTATTCTGAAAAACAAAAAGGAGATAAAGAAGAGACCCAACGATAATTTACGGGATGGTATCATGGTAATACTATTAGAATCGATATTTTCAATTCTTTGCACCATATTATTTGTATTATTTAAATTGATCCCCGATTCCTATTTTACTTTGGCATATTTAATTGTAGAGATTTTATTATTTGAGCACTCTTCGGACTTTAAATGCGTTATAAAATATATAAAAATATTAATATTTAAATCTTATTGGGTGCTATCATGAATATATTATTATATATATATTATAGTCTATATATATTTATATAATGAAAATTTATTTATTAAGAATAAAAACAAAAGGGCAGAGTCAAGTCTCACGCTGGAGGGGAAACAATCTAAAATACAATAAAAGACACAACATTAAAAGCAGCTTTGCCACTTTTTCTTGACTATGGTGTATATATATTAAATATTAATTAATATATAAATTTAACCGATAACTTTTAAAACTTAGTGTCTGACTTTTAATTTTTAAAAGCCATGTATTGAAATGCATGTTTAATTTATACAACAAAAATGATATTTCATTTTATAGAATTAAGTCTGATATTTTGTATAAAATATTATTTTAAATATGATCATTAATTATTAAATAAAAAATAATCTTATTTATGTAAAATTTAAAAATAAAATAACATAAATAATAAAAAAATTAAAATATATTATTTTATAAATATAATAACAAACTAATACAATCGTATCATAATATTTAATTTTAAAATAAAAACTCAAGTTATATCATTACCCAATGGTAATTATCATGTAAGTGTTAAATGATATTCACATAGTAACCTACCAAGGGTTTTGAACTTTCAATAGTGATAATGATTCTTGAACATAACAAAACCTCTATTGAATCCAACAATGGTATACTCATGATTATCTATTGATCACTCTGATTACCAACGTCACCTTTTGTAAAACTTCCTATAAATTATGATAGGTCTTTAAAATGTCCTCTTTTAGATTATAAACAAGTTTTGATTTGATTCACAACATTTAGTTTAGAGAAATTCAATCAACAAAACAAAAATCAATTAAACACAAAAATGACTGGAGAATTTACATAGTTACCCCTTATAGGTAGCCTAATTGTTGATGCACCCTCACTTTTGGTAGAGGTCTTGCTTTTAAACCTTGGAAGAACCATAGGATAGGGATGGAAAGATTTTAGATAAAGTAGGAAGTAAGTAGTATTTTAAAAAAATAAAAACAAAAAATGTGGTTCAAACAAAATGTCATACTCTATGGTGATAAGACTAAATTACTAATGATCAAATTCATTATAAAATCAAATATTACTAATGTGGTGTCCCTATAGATTGTAAGTGCAACAATTTAATTAAGATTGATTACGAGAACTATTATTATAAAAACTCCTCTTTCTACTTTTGTTTTTGCAATATCTCTATTGGTTGACTACTTTCAACTTGCCTCCAAATCAACAATAAACAATTTACAATTATTCTTTCTGGTAAATCAATTTTATGAATTAAAATATGCTCAAGAATGAAGATGATAGTCTCTTTCTTCTATTGTTCTTGAGTGTAATCGTATATACAATAAAATAGAATCATAAAAACCATTTTTTAAACTCGTTAGCCTGAAGATATATAAATCTACACATTTATGTTTTATGAAAAGTTGGTATTGAGAATGAGACTCTATTTTGTATTACTATTCGATCATTCAGGGGTGCCTTAAATTAACACACACACACATGCACACATGCACTCGCGCGCGCACGCGCGCACACACACACACCATGAGAGGCAGCCTTTAGTTATTTGTTTGAGACACCAATCTATAAAAGATAATGTAAGTTCAAGTCTTTGAAGAGCACAACCTTTAGACACCAAAAACATAAGTTTGAGTCTCACCTTCCTTCAAACATTTGAACTCCCTTTCAAACCTTTGAATTATATTTTGAGACCTCAAACATAAAGAGTTTGAACCCTCAAACTCTTCTTTACTCTCAAACACTCACTTCCAACTCTTGAACTCTTCCATACCCTCCAACTTTCTCTCAAACTTAATTCAAGAATTTAAAATTTCAAGCCCGAGATTTCAAATAATCTTGTTTTCTGAAAAAAAAAAAATACATCCAAGTTTTCTGAAACACTTCTAAATTGCAAAAAGCCGTTCGAATCATTTCTAATATTACAGGTTTAACACACCAACCCCAAGAATGTAGGACTAATGTAAGGAATTCTAATTCCTTTCTTCATCTAGTTAAGGCATGTATGCATATAGGTTCCTACAAGCTCAATCATAAGAGATCATTTCATGAGGTTATCTAAATACATCACCAAAGGAACAACAAAATATTTTAAGATAATTAAAAAATAGATTTTATTTTTAAATTTGTTTAAAATTTTTTATTTTTAAAATTTTAAATATGTTTATTTTTTATATATAAAATATTATGTTGTAGAGTTTTTTTTTTAGATTTATAGATTTTTTTTAATTATCGTTACCTTAAAAAATGACCGAAAAAAGAGAGGTTCAAAATGACTTCTTGTGAAGTTTTTGTCAAGGGCCGTGAACAACTTGTCCTCCTGCGACCCCACATAATGATTTGAAAAGGTCGTTAGTGCAAGGAAAATTGGATCGGTCAAGGTTCCTCAGGCCGTGCGCTTACTTCACTCACCTTATTATATTCATACAATGAACGTAGTAATAAACAAAGCGTTGGGTGGCTATGATTGGAGTTGCGTCTTGTGCGTGTCTAGTGTATAGTCTAGTCTACTTCACTTTTTTTTTTTTTCTTAAAAGTCTATGAACATTTATATGGAAATAGAATTTAGCAATTAATTATTACCTCATACACACAGCTTCACAAACTACATTACGTCGGTGGATCAATCAACTCGAGGGTACAAGTTTGGGGTCACTCGGTGAGTGTATTTTGGTTTTTAAGCATCCCTGTTGTTGGGTGTTGCTTCTTCAGTGGGGAATATAGGATGACTTGAATAGTTGATTTGTGTGTACGTTTCAAGGGGGTTGATGGATACCTTGCAAGCTAGATTAATTTAACACTTTCTAGTCATTAAAAAAAGTTGAAGTCGGTTATACGTATATTGATGTGGTTGTTTTGTAATATTAAGAAAAATCCAGTTTTATATGGTTTGACGTCCCGAGTGATTTGCGGGCACAATATTAGTAGAGTGGTGGATCATCTGGCAAATTTTATTTTATTTTATTTTATAGAATAGTCAAATGTTTAAATAAATTATATTTAATAATAATAATTATTATTATATTTAAAATTAAAATTTTAATAAAATTTATAATTAAAACATAAATTTCGAATATAATTTATGATAAATTTATTAAAATAATTAATTATTTCACTATTCTGAATCTTGATACTAATACCCATTTAATACCATATATTCACATTCACATTAATGTCACTTAAAATAAATATATATACATATATTCTCCACCAAACAATAAGTTACAAGACAGATGATAAGGGAAAAAAGGAAAAAAGGAAAGGAAAGGAAAACGTGAGTCGACGTCGGTGGAAATTAAACATGGATTTGGATTTATTGCACAAAAAATTATGTTTGAATGGCGGATTTTAATTTAATTAATTTTGTTTTATTAAGACAAAGAAAGGTGTTAAAACAACGAAAAAGAAAGTGGACGTAGGTTTTGTGTGACGATGAATCAGGATTCAGTCAGGACGAACAATAACATACACGGTGTCAAAAAAGAAAAGAAGAAGGTCCTGTAATAAAAAATTATATGTTATTTATTAGGCTACGTGAAGAAAAATGAAAAAAAAAAAAACACCAAAAATAAAATGTCCGAAAATGACGGCGGCTCCAACGCGTCCCTTCTTTGTTTTTCGTCTCTCTCTCGCACACACTCTGTTTCCCTATAAAAGAAAGACAGACACATACATAGATGGGGAAAGAAGAAGAAGATCTGTCATGGGGAATCAAAAATTCGTACCCACCACAATATTGTCGTTTACATTACCTCTCCTCGTACTCCTCCTCCTCGCCTCGCCTCTCTCCTCGGCCGAGCTTTCCTCGGTCTCGGCGAAGCAACAGGCGGAGCAACTCCTCCGGGGACTGAACTTGTCCCCGAAGTCCGGAGCCAACATCCGCGCCGCATCCGGCGCCGAGACTGCTTCTTCTACCACCGACCAGGAGAAGCTCGTGGAATGGCCGTTGCTGTTTTCTATCAAAAACATGTCCGCGCCTTCGGTGGCCGACCTCGGCCACCATGCCGGATATTATGGACTCCCGCCCAACAACTCTGCCAAGTAAAAACTCTCTCCCGATTTTGTTTCTCTAATGTGGTTTTTTTTTTGTCTTCATTTTTTGGGTTCTTGTTTTATTATTTTATTTTTGCTATATATACTCACACGCCGCAGGGATGGTTATTAAATTATATGAATCATCTACTTGCATGTACTGTTGTGTGAGGTTACTTTCACCTTCTCTCTCTCTCTCTCTCTCTCTCTCTCTCTCTATATATATATATATATATATATATATATATATATATATATCCTCCGATCCTAACGAAATGAAGTTGGGTGGGGTTTGGTTTGAGGTTAAGTTCAAAATTGAGAGGTGAAATTAATTAATGTGGTATACAGTGGTGTACGTTGTTGGTTTAATTATATATATATATATATATATATATATATATATATGCAGGATGTTCTATTATTTCTTTGAATCCCGGAGCAGCAACAAGGACCCGGTTGTTATATGGTTAACTGGGGGGCCAGGATGCAGCAGTTCATTAGCTCTGTTCTATGAAAATGGTCCTTACAAAATCAACAATGACCTCTCCCTCAAATTGAATGATTTTGGATGGGACACGGTACGCCCAAATTTCCTACCCACTCGCTCCCATTTCAAATATCTTGTCCCCATCTTGACATTGCACGTTATAGGATACGACTGTAAATTCACGTTATTTATATGTACATCAATAAAATCAAATTGTCATATGCATTTTTTAGGGCAATAATTAAGGTTCAGATTAAGGAAATATGATTCTCACGTCCAAATCAATTTGACAAATATATATATATATATATATATATATATATATAAAATAACAAACTAATTACCCCCAAAAATTTTAAAATTTTAAAAAAAAAAAAAAAACACAAAAACCATATATATATATATATGATAAAACTAATTATCATGATAAAAACATATTAATTAATAGCATAAGAATTTGTATAAATAATTTAAATTTTAAAATTATATCAATTAAATAAATATAATATAATATAAATAAATTTATAAGGTAATTAAAAATAATATAATTATATCTTTAAATTAATTAAAATATTAATAAAAATAAAAAATTTATAATAAAATAAATTCAAAAAAACGACTAAAATAATAAAACAATACATAATAAATAATAATTTTTTGAAATATCATAATTAAACACAATTGACTAAAAATAAAATATTAAATAAAAATAATTCAAAAACTAACTATAAAACTAAATAATATATAAAACCATGCCCAAAGAAAATGTATTAAATTTTTATGTTTACCTATTTTGAATATAAAACAAATAATATAATTGTATTAAAATTTATAAAATAAATATTATTAAGTTATAATCCCAACAAATTGATATGTAATTGACACCTTGCATATCCTTTTGTTTTTTTGAATATAAATTTCTTGATCAGCTCAAAATTATGTTTATAATAATAAAATAGGTCACGGTATCATTGAAATAATACATATAATAAAAATAATAAATTTAAGTGTTTATTATTACTCGGAAAATTCCCTAATCAACTAAAAGCTTTTATTAAAAAAAAAAAAGTTCACATGTTCATTGTCAAAGTATACAGCCGCCAAACAAATTGACTATAGACAGGCCTTGGTGGCCCTTGACTGTTTGTTTAACAAGAAGTTAGAGCTGTCTACGTACCTACACGGAAATTGCTAAAAATAATAATATTAATTGTCATACCTAAACGGAAATTATTATTATTATTATTATTATTATTATTTGTTTTCTGTTTTATTTTTCCTTTTAGATAATAGTGCTCTCAAGAAGAATATTAAGTACTTTTGTGGTAAACATTTTCTTACTTAAAAGGTTATTATTATTATTATTATTATTTACAAATGCATTTTATTCTCTTATTTCCATCTGATCTATAATTATGTACCGCCACCTAGGCTCCTACCAATAAACAGAGGAGCCCAAAACAAATTGCCTATGTTGCTTCAGTTTTTAGTTTTGGACATTAAAATAGTGGCGCGAAAGCTTAACTTATAATATTTATGACATAATTTATGGTAATCATGCGTAGGAAGAATTATAACTTCATTCTAATCTTTTGAAACTGCAGGTATCGAACATTATTTTTGTAGATCAGCCTGTTGGAACTGGTTTCAGTTATACCGATGCAAGCGACCTTCGCCACGACGAGCAGGGTGTTAGCAATGATCTATACAACTTCTTGCAGGTGGGTGTCTCTCTCTCTCTCTCTCTCTCTCTCTCTCTCTCTCTCTCTCTCTCTCTCTCTCTCTCTCTCTCTCTCTCTCTGGTGTTATCCTAATGTTTTGAATTTTCCATGGCATAGGCATTTTTCAAGAATCATCCTCAGCTCGCTACAAATGACTTCTACATAACTGGAGAGTCATACGCCGGACACTATATCCCAGCCCTTGCATCCCGTATTAACCAAGGAAACAAAGCCAAACAAGGAATTCAAATAAATCTCAAGGTAACTGGAAGAAATGTACGCATGTCACATACTCACAGTTGATTACTTTACCACTGACTTAATCCACATTTGAGCAGGGGTTTGCTATTGGGAATGGGCTGACAAATCCTGAAGTCCAGTACAGCGCATACTCGGAGTACGCATTGCAGATGAAATTGATCGATCAATCCGAGCATGATTATATCAACCACAGCTATGTGCCTCTCTGTCAAGCTGCAATACAGCGCTGCGGTGACTCCATTATATTTGTTTTCTAATGATTGCTTCAATTTATGGCTCAGTTTTTAAGTAATTACTTCACTCACTGGTGTTTGGTCTGACAGTAATTATGGTAATGCTGCTTGTGTTTAGGCGCGGGTGACGATACCGGCTGTTCGAGTGGATTTGAACTTTGCAATAACATTTTCACGGAGATCCTATCTAATCACACTGGCATAAACGTAAGGAAGTCCTTCGCATCTCCCCTGTCACCATGACTACAATTTTCTTTTTCTTTTTTGTCCGAAGTTGACGACAAGCCTGTTTTAGTCACCTTTTTAAAATCTAGGCCCCCCGTATGTAACTTCTTATAAATTGGTCAGATAGAGACTAAATCACTCTCAGGACTTTTAACAAAGCTGTTTTGCCAAAGGGTATCTGTTCTAATCTGCACACACCCATTTTTAAAGAAAAAACAGTAATCGAACTTGGTCTTGTCATCGAGTTCGCTGTGCACTGTGTTGATAAATTTTGTTGGTAATTTGCAGTACTATGATATCAGAAAGCAATGCGAAGGTAGACTGTGCTATGACTTCTCGAACTTGGAGAAGTTCATGAGTTTGGACTCTGTCAGAAAAGCCCTTGGAGTTGGCGACATTGAGTTCGTTTCATGCAGCACAGTTGTGTATGAAGCTATGATCACGGACTGGGTGAAAAATCTGGAAGTGGGCATTCCAGCTCTGCTGGATGATGGAATCAAGATGCTCATCTACGCTGGCGAATATGATTTCATATGCAACTGGCTTGGTAAGCACCTTTTTTTTTTTTTTTGGCATCAAACAAAACGCATGTTTGTCTCGAATTGAACATTCTCGCATTGTTCAGATTTTATTTAATTTGACTACAATTATTTCAATAATACAGGGAATTGGGAGTGGGTTCGTGCCATGAAGTGGTCTGGTCAGCAACAGTTCAACTCCGCTCCGACAACCCAGTTTGTAGTTGCTGGCAAAGAGGCCGGACAAATGACTAGTTATGGACCTGTCATTTTCCTTAAGGTGACTCCTGTTCTTTAAACATGTGTGAAATTTGAAGCGTTTTCGTGGGTGATTAAAAATTCTGAGTTAGCAGTGCATGTTTTGCGTACCTATCCCATTCATAGGTTCGTAATGCGGGGCACATGGTTCCAATGGATCAACCAAGAGCTGCACTACAGATGCTGAAAAGATGGACACAAGGCATGCTACCATCGAAGAGCCATGGCAATTAGTCACGCCAATGTGAGGAAGACAATATTTGATCGTCCTACTCTCAGGTGCCGACCTCAAATATACCGTAGAATGAGCGCATCAACATTCTTGGGGTATTGAGGTTTTTTGTATTTTATTTTATAGGGAAGGTTTAAAAAAAAAAAAAACAGGGAGCTTGGACCACCTCCCATGTAACATTATTGGTCGAAAGGACTACCTTGCTCGTCTAGTGCACAATTCAGCTCAAACAGTCCCTTAAATCTATAATAAATTTTGCAAGCCTTAAATTATGTTTATTTTAAGGTCCTCCCGGAAGGTGCACTTTATTTTTAATGATAAAAAAAATTATGTTTAATTACAAAAATTTAACAATTTCAAGTTTATGGTCATCTTCAAGACAAATCTCACTCTCCATTTCCATACCGATACATATGCAATATTTATTAAAGGGAGAGGAGAGAAACATTAATAAAGGTCAAGATTGACAACCATCTTAAATTTTGCATAAGTTGAATTTGACAATGAAATTTTGATGATTGCCTAATTGAGCCATTTCATATTTGAAAACAGGCTAACTTAGGAGGACCCTAGTCATTACTCATAAATTTTCACCATGGTAAGAATTCTTTTTTCATTCATAATGATCATATCCTTTAGGCCATAAGGTGTTCCATTGTTAGAAATGTTAATCAAAAGTATATTGGAACTTGATAAATGATGGACTTCATTCTTTCTAAAACAAATGACACTGATTATCAGAACATGCTAAGCAATAATTGAGTGAAGCATTGATCTCTTGCTTATTGGTGTCAATATCCATAGCCTCTTGAATATACTGTACGATTTACTTCACTGCTTGCTAGTGGCCTTTGATAGGATTATGCATGTACCAACATGCCATGTTGATAGATTATGTGAAATGTCAGGTAGTGTACACATCATTGCATACATTAAAACTCTAACAACATTACCATATCGAACATTTTCCATCTGCCTTTGAGTGTCATATGTACTTAGAAATTGATATACTTCAACTTGAAATGGGGGCCAATAAATTACTCATTAGTTTAGTGTTGTCATGTCAAATCTCTAGAGTTCTTTTTTAGATACTAAGTCTATGTTAACTAGATTGTGACCTTTTCTTTGTCTTGTTTGATTTCCATCACAAGAATCTTATTAGCTTCTCCAAGATCCTTCATCTCGAATTATTAGCTTAGTTGAGCCTTTAGCCTATTAATCTCCACTTGTGCCCAATTTTCTTTTTCGGTGACTTTGAAACCATCTGCAAGTTAGGACATATAGATTTCTTTTTCTAAATTTCTATACAAGAATGTTGTCTTGATATCAATTTGAGCTAACTCAAAATCAAATTATGCTAATATATCTAATAAGACTTGAATAAATGTATGTTTAACAATATGTGAGAACACTTCATTATAGTATATTTTTTTCTACTAGCACATTCCTTCTTTACATAGATATATTTGCATTAGATAAATTTCTTTTATTGTAAAAGTCGCACCAATTTTATCGTTTGATTTTAGTGGAGTTATTACTCTAAATAGTTATTACTCATCATCTATTGCCATCTTTCTTTTTTTGCTTTTCATACTCTAAATAGCTTCTTTGTAGATGTTGGTAACATATCTTATAGGTTTTTAAATAATACTCTTTTGTTTGCGAGTGACAATGGATATATCATCTTATCTGTGTATTCTATTTAAATTTTCTATCATAATTAAAATTTTAACAAAATAAATAGTAACACTTTAAATTTAATACAATACAATTAACTTTTTATTTATTAAAATATTATATTTTCTATCAATTTATTTATTTTTCTAATCATATTAAATTTTAATTGAAAAGAATACATAAATATTTTAATTTATAAATAATTGAAATAAAGAGACTAAAAAATAATTTATTAAAATAAATATATATATACCTTTTATTATTTAAAAAATTAATTTTAAAAATACTGGGGTGAATAATCTAACAAGACAAATAATTTAAAAGGTGATATTAATTTTGTTCAGATAAAACCTCCCACAAACCAGTTAGGGGCAGATTGACAGATTGCAATGGGCTCGGCAGTCGGCGCAGCAACTAAGGGTGAATTGACTTCCACGTGTACAGCTGGGGTGTGATATTCAACGTGGTTCGTATTGGGCTCTACCGGCACGGCAATCTTCGAATGACTAGCAGTACAAACCTTCACCGCCGCCTAACACCAGAACAAACCACTGTTCTGGCTCTTCCTCCGCCGCTGCTCTATGAAGGCCGCCGATACAAGATGCACCACTATTCTCGGCGGGCCCGATCCCCTCGCCCCAGTTGACGCTGGTTCGGAATCCTCGGGAATGATCTCTGTGATCAGAGGAACACTCCCGCACTACACTTCTCCCACGTTCGTCACCACCGGAGTTGCAACCTCCGTCAAGCGTTCAGTCCGAACCATTGTCGGCAATGTTTTACTAATAACCGGCAAATCGGTGGCGCCCACAACCCGACGTCCATTCTCCTCTGGGTGACTAATTTGTTTAATTTTCTTACAAGTAACTCAGTTGCATGTTGTATGGCCTTGCAATCTCCAAAGCCATTATAATTTATAAGGTACAAGCTAATTCATCATTTCTCGCAATTGTCGAGTCGACATTTTTATGATCACCTTGGGACTAGCATTGTTCTTAAACGCTAATTCGTTAATCAAAAATGCAATAATGTAATAGCATGGCTGATGAATATATGATGATCAAGCATGAAACTAGAACAGGTTTTGAAAGAAGAAAAGAAAACACATGAAGCCCAAAGTAAATCCCACATGCCATACACTCAAATCAAATTATCAGAGATTTGGCAACTTTGCAAGCTACGATTCATCAAACACCGGGCTGCTGGGCATAGAATATGAGTCCAGATAAATCCCAAAGTAAGAAATCAGTGGGTCTGCCCGAGACCCGTCAATAATGAATCTCAGCCTATGGGTTTCTACTTTTGGAAACAGCAACAGCCTCTGGTACCCTACAGTTGTACCGTTCACGGCTGTCCACCACTTCCCCTCACTATAAACGTCAAGATGGAACATACTAACTCGCTGCCCCATGTGAATCGCCTCCTGAACTTGCATGACATTGAAGGCCACCGGCTCTTGGAGCTCAAAACACAGACTCCATTCACACCATTCACATTCGCATTCCTCAGGAGCCCAGTAGGTGTAAATACCTTCCTCGAGGACACGGCGGGGATGGAAACGAGAATCTCCTGTTCCGCCTCGTGTACTGCTGGCACTTACAAGGGCACCCTGGGCTAGATTATGAGCGAAAATGGAGCTCCTCAGCGCATTGAACTCCTGGAGAACTGCTATGTCTTCATCTGAAATGAGGCCTGAGGAGTTTGGTGGCACATTTAGCAAGAAGAAGCAGTTCCTGCCAACGGAACTATAGAAGATGTTGAGAAGGGTATCTGCGGATTTTGGAATTTCAGAGCTATGCCAAAACCAACCAGGTCTGATGGAGAAGTCACATTCACCAGGTACCCAATCGCCGCCCGAAGGGTCTCCCAACTGTAAATATCTGATAATCAAATAGAACAAGCCAAACCTTATATGAGACAACTATGTGTATAACTAACCATAAAACCAAGGAGTCAAGGAGAGGAGACGTGTATTAGAGTTGGTTAATAACATGGTTAACTGTTGAAAATAACATAAGCTCGTAGCTCCTCTTACTTCGTAACAAATAGAATTCAATATTAATAAAAACAGATACGCTCTTCTTCTTCATTCTGCAGCGTGTAATACTGATATTGACATAGAGGACAGAAACTGGGCTTAAAAATCTAGAATTTAATATTGCGAAGTACCAAAAAATGTCAAATGGAAAAGAAATTTGGAAAAGAGATTTCACTTTGGATCGGTGCCGTTGCCGCCGATGGTAGCCTTGCTTCTATTAAAAAGGGACCAGCAAGTCGAGCCGGCAACACCTTGTTCATCCCCAATCCACCTGGTATCAGGACCGGCCTCTGAAAAAATGACTGCCCCAGGCTGGAGCTGATGAATGAGACTAAACCAGGAGTCAAACAAATATTCCATGTCCTTCTCCCCCTCCCCTTTTGCCCCATCTAAGAACACCTCTTTAATCTCTCCATACCTGTTCAACATTGATGACAAACTAACTAACTAACTAACAACAACAACAACAAAACATTCACACATAATGGATACATAAATATATACAAACAAACAAAAACACATTCATTCACAAAGTGGATACTTATTCAACGCCTCGCATGAAAATGAGCAGCTGCACATTGGAAAAAATAATTAACCCAACCAAATCCTATGCCTATTTTGGTTGATTGTGAGATTTTTTGGGGGGCACAGACAACCTCAAGATTTACATAAAAAAAAAAATCCACATTCAAAAACACCCACCCAAGTGAGGTCGAATTCGGCAAATTCAAATCCAAGGCAACCCCATAAAACACAAAAACAATCGAAACACTCCAGAGCCAAACTCGAAGACAATTACCGGGTGAGCAACTCGGTCATTTGACCCATGTAGAACTCGTTGTACTCCATCGTGTTTCCGAACGACGGCTCGTGGCGGTCCCACGGCGAGAGGTAGAGGCCGAGCCCGATTCCGGCGGCCCTGGCGGCATCGGCGAGGTCCGAGACGACGTCTCCGGTGCCGTTTCGCCATGGGCTGGACCGCACGGTGTAGTTGGTGTAGTGCGACGGCCAGAGGCAGAAGCCGTCGTGGTGCTTGACGGTGAGGATGACCCGGGCGAAGCCGGCCTCCTTGGCGACCCGGATCCACTGGGAGGCGTCGAGGAGGGCCGGATCGAAGAGGGAGGGGTGAAAGTGGCCGGAGCCCCACTCGGAGTCAGTGAAGGTGTTGGGTCCGAAGTGGAGGAATAGGGCGGCGCCGCTCAGCTGCCACGAGAGCTGGGCGGCGGAGGGAAGGGGCAAAATGGGAAGAGGAGGGGGCTTCAGGCGGTCGGTGGAAGACGAAAATGGCGGAGGCGATGCTGACGTAGCGAGGAGGGCATAAATGAAAATGCAGATCCGGGAGATGGGATATCTGTGTTTGAGTAACTGCGGACTTGTGTTGTTCTTCATGGGGGGTGTGTGGGTGGGTGCTGGAGAGTCAGACGGTGAATATGTGAGTGTGTTCGGTGTTTCGTCGAGTTGGTTTAACGGTCTTCGTACGAAGTTAGTTCTATCATATCTGTTACTATGAGCTTTTCATGTCCATTATGTCGAGAATATGTTTCTAAATTCTAAATTTTAATGGTAAAAATAAAGTTTAAAATGTAAAATATAAAAGGAGCGTGGGGAGGGTGTATTCGGCTTTTCAGTTTTCACGATGATATCATCTGTGGACTATTTATTTCATGTTCACTAAATTTTATTGGTAAAAATAAATAAAAATGCGGTGAGCGTGGATCGAACACGCGACCTTCAGATCTTCAGTCTGACGCTCTCCCAACTGAGCTATCCCCGCGATGGATGCATGTTCTTAATTTCCGACCTTAATCCAAATTCTTTATGTTAAAAAAACATATTTATTAATAAATGTTACATGTTTAAATAAAAAATAAAAAAAACATTTATATGTATTAGAATTAACAAGCAAATCACACAACACCAACCAAAAGGGCATAGTAACACCACATTGCCAGACAAAATAAAACAATAAAACGTAAGATTGTCATGATCACGTCAAGTAGCTCATGGCAACCAACCTTCAACATTAAAGCCTTATATAACACAACAATCTATATCTCTTCACCCCATCTACATATCTTAGAAATATACATTTCTTTGACCTAAGCTTAAAGTTTATCATCATTCACATGACAATAAGTAGGATAATTAAAAGTTTTTAAATTTAAATAATCAATACAAGTATCATACAATACCTTATAAGGAGTTGTTGTTGATGGAAAATGGTTCACCAAAAAGCAAGTAGTATTAATAGCCTCAAAATAAAAATTTCTAGACATTTGAAAGTAAGTAACACACCCTCTTCAAGAGAGTAATGTTTAATTAGGATAGGACTTTGTGTTTAAAAAAAAGAACAACAAGGGTATGTGAGGAACAAATTCCAAGCAGTTATTCGAAAATAATAAACACATCACTTTTCTTCTTCAAAAAATACATTCATACTTTTCTTAAATAATCATTAATAAATGTAACAAAATACTGAACACCACCTTTTAATGAAACTTGAGAGGGACCCCCTAAATCTGAAATGATATAATCCAATGTGCCACCTATGCTATGGATGCTTGTACTGAACTTGACTCTGCACTATTTCTCAAACACACGATGCCCACAAAAGTCAAGATATCTCATTTTCTGGTCATAAAGCATACCATGTATGCTTAGGTTTGTCATACCTCTCTCTCTTATATGGCCAAACCACATATGCTACAAACGAGTAGTGTCTAATTATGACTTTTTTTTTTATAAGATACAATAACTAAATTGGTTACCATACTACCATGAAGGAAGTAGAAGTCATCAATATTGTTAGCTTTCATTATAACCAATAAGCCTTTACTAACTGGAATACTTGTATTCAAGGGAGTCCAATGTATGGGTGTAAAATAAACTGTCAATCCGTGGACCAGCTTGCGGTCCGTCTAAACCAAAGCGGACTAGACCAAAAATTTTCTGATACATTTCAATCATGAGCCTAAATGGGCTGATTGGTTGAGGCCCAGTCCGTACAGACCAAATTCGTGCGGACACGAACTAGATTTTGTATAAAAAAAAATTAAAACTATTATACATCCTACATAGTATATTAGTACCTAGAACCTAAACCTATTAATTTAAAAATTAAAGTTTAGAAATATAAACTTTAAAATATGATTTTAAAATTAAAATTTTTTAAAATATTTAATAAAATTAACTTGTAGCATTTTTTTAATAAATAAATATGTACCGATCCGCTTGCGGACTGAACCGGACCAGTAAAACTTTGGTCCATTAAAAGTGCACTTTGCCATGGACCAAATCGGACCGGTCTGTTTTGTTTTACACCCCTAGTTCAAAGTGCCTAATGAAATAAGATTTTGCCTCAAACATTTGTCAAAGTCCTAAAAATAATGTTGCCTATAAAATTATTGATATTGGTACAATCTGAATTAAGATTATTTAGGCAACATTATTTCTCATCAAGACTTAATTATCATTGTTGGGATCATAAATAGTGAACCAATCTTTTTAGGGGACATATCAAATGTATAAGCAGGGTCAAGGGCCCACTTGTTAGAATAATCATCACATGGAAATTGCAAAAACAATATTGATGATCACATAAGAGGACATTCTAATTTATAATGCTCATGTTTTTTGTACTAATAATACTTTACTTTCTTCTCCAACTTAGACTATGGTCAATCTCTTGATTTGCCTTTACCTGAATCCCTGTAACTAAATTAACCTCTAAAATTACAAGAATTTTTTGAACAACCCTTAACACAAAACCTCGAACTAATTATCATTACCTTTACTATTTAATATTAGTTAAGGAGATAATCTTTACCACACAATATTGAATTAACAAAATTATCAAATGAATCTATAATGAACATAACAAAATTAGAGCTTAATTCTTATCATCTACTTTAATGTCAATATTTTTCATATGTAAATTAATTCTAGTAAAGGAATCTTGATGATCACAAACAGTTAGGAAGAGATTTTGTTCATGTACAAACTCTCTGCTTTTCTATCAACAATTTCTCTTAAAACTCCATTGAGAGAGAAACAACAAATTTACATTGTAGGCTTTTTCTTCAAGTTCTCCATATTCCACACTTTCATCAATTGTTGAAATTCCGATTTTCTCATTATATGGTTTCAAAATCTTTGTCAATTCTTATAGTCATAACAAAGCTCTCATTTTGATGTGTCAAAGATTAAAACTATTCTGACTATCCAATGTTTCTATTTAATATTTTGCAGTAGCCATCCCACAAAATACATATTTAATTTAAGCTTTCATACCAAATTGTTAGACGAAAAATAAATACAAGATCACCAAAAAAAAAAGTGTAATATATAGAAAATTAACACAGCCACAAATTTAAATAGTTCAGCAAAACATGCCTACATCCACTAGTGGAGATGATCCAAAAATTCACTAAAAAAGGTGGAGTACATGTAAACCACTTAAGTTCACGGCTCCAATATACACCCAATCTCACCAATACACACGAGAACTGTGGAAGAATTTTCAGAATTCACAATACATAAGAAAGCACTGTCAAATAGAGAGAGAGAGAGAGAGAGAGAGCACTAAGAGAACATTTTTAGAAAATAGAGAGCAGCCCGCCAAAAATAATTTTGGTGTAATTTTGATGCAACAGACTGATAGAGTCTCACGTCCAGTTTGCGCGTCTCAAAATAAACAGCCCGGACAATTGTCCAGAACTACGGTCTTTCAAAATTGGAACTACCCACGTCAAACAATTGTAAAAACAAGTAAAACATCTACGCCAACATATCACCAAAACCCACATCCTTTTTAATTCTGCATGTAAAGCTTCCCAACTCCATTTTCTTCTGCACCCAAAAAAAAAAATCAAAGATGAAAGCATTGATCAATTTCGGGGAAGATGAAGGCCCGGTAGTGAGAGCCAAAGTCCCCCATCTCCTTTCCAGGCTTCCCGTTCTAGTATGGGGTTTCAAGAGCCCACATGAAAGATTTGTGCCTTTTGTTCGTTCGTGTATTTTGTTCGTGTCACCCCAGTGACTCCTGGTGCCCCTTCCCTGTTTTGGTATCAAGGCGGGAATCGGATACCTTGTTCTTATAATTTGATGGGGAGAGAGGGGGGAGTTGGAGCTAGCTAGTTGACGGTGCTGGAAGCCGCTGGTTGGTGGAGGGTTTGGGGATTCCAATGATCTAGTGGTTCTATTTATGGGAGGCACCTCCAAGGTGCACAAGCATGATGAGTTCACCAACTCCTATATCATCGGATCCAATGGCATGAGTCTTCACTGGCGTCTTTGTGTGACATATTTGGACGAGCAAGGGATTTAGAATCCTCCGATGTCAAGACTCTCACTGGGAGCGAGTGTGGCGCGAACAACGTCAAGTTAGGTGGCGGCGCGATGTGCTCGCCAATGGTGTTGGGATATGAGATGAGAGAGAGAGAGAGAGAGAGAGAGAGAGAGAGAGAGAGAGAGAGAGAGACCCAAAAAAACCTCCTATGTCGCATTTGCATTGTTTTTAACACATCCCAACCCCCCTACAAATGAAACGGCGGAAAAACGCATAATTTATGTTAAATTATGGGATTGTTATTGTCTTTTTCACCGACTACATACCATAACAATTAACAAGCCTTGCTGTTGTAAAACAGTGTAAGGAATAACACCAAATATTAATTTGCATTGATCTTTAATAAGTACTAATATTTTTTATTAACTTAGACGATAATTTTTAATATTTTTACTAATAATACAAGACTCAAAATGATAAGCAAAATTTCATTGTCTACAAGATTATAGCGAAGTGTGTGCAATATATGTCAAGATCATAAAATTTTTGATATTATCAATTTCTGGCCACACGTGAAATGTGCAAATCCCACATGTCAAACACGACAAGAAATCAATTATATTTCGTCTATTCGAGAATGGTTATGGGTTATTCCATGATAAACCAGACCGCTACTGAAGTTTGATTCCCGGGTTGTATGGGATATGTTGGAATATGAATCCAGATAAACTCCAACATAAGAAATCAGTGGGTCTGCCCGAGACCCATCGATAACGAACCTCAACCGATCAGTTTCCACTTTGGGAAATTGCAACAGCCTCTTATAACCGATAGTTGTACCCTTCGCAGCTTCCCGCCACTCCCCATCAGTAAAAACATCAAGATGGAACCCGCTCACCCGCTGCCCCATGTGAATTGGTTCTTGAACTAGCAAAACATTGAACGCCATCGGTTCATGGAGTTCCAAATACAAACTCCATTCACGTTGGTATTCCTCGGGAGCCCAGTAGCTGTAAATACCTTCGTCGAGGACACGGCGAGGATCGAAACGAGAATCACCTGTTCCGCCGCCGCGTGTACTGCTGGCATTAACACGGGCACTTTGGGCTCGATTATGAGAGAAAATGGAGCTCCTGAGCTCCTTGAACTCTTGAAGAACTTTTATGTCTTCATCTGAAATGAGGCCTGAGGAGTTTGGTGGCACATTTAGCAAGAAGAGGCAGTTCTTTCCAGTGGAGTTATAGAATATGTTGAGAAGGGTATCTGCAGATTTTGGAACTTCTGAGGCATGCCAAAACCAACCAGCTCTGATGGAGACATCACATTCGGGAGGCACCCAATCATGACCATAAGGGTCTCCTCCCTGTGAATATCTGAAAAACAAATAAAGCATTAACATTAAAAAAAAAAAAAAAGACATACATGCAAACATGCAAATACATCATAGATTACAGAATAAGAGATGCATTTAGCATATATATAACTAACCAAAAGCAGAATGTTAAGGTGAGGCCTGACTATATTTTGGAAACGTTGGGCTTCCATCAATTGATATGGAATTGACTTCCAAAAGCAACAATATCATATAGCTTACTCGTCCAGAAACTGAGAGGCGTGTTCTTTTTATAAACAATTCAAGTTTGGGGCAATCATTTTCAGCCCATCACATGGCCTACATTACTATACAAGTAGAACTACTTGCTACAGGTTTTCACTAAGGAATAAGTTCATTAGCATTGATGCAGTGTGATAATGTGATACCGTTGATCGGACACGAGGAAAAAATACAAACATCCACAACAGGGGCAGAAATGAAAAATAAATAAGTAAATAAATAACCCAGCCTTCTTTCTAGCATAATATTCACCGTAAACTTTGCACTCGTGTAAGAATAATGGAGGCCGTGCTGCAAGCCTTGCATCCAAATGGAACCTTGTAGTAATAAAACCAATCACTAACAATACAATTTCGCACGCAAAACACTGATTTTTATAAGAAACACTGATTTTGCACTGAGAAACCAGTGATAGAAACACTGATTTTGCAATTGTGCTGCAATAGTGATTTTTATTTTTATTTTTCGGTGGTTTGGAGGACAGAGACTGGGTGTCTTCAATCTCAAAATCCAGAATTTGATATAGTAGAGAGGTGCAAAACCAGTCAAATGTATAAGAAATTTGGAAAAGAGAGCTCACTTGGGATCAGTACCGCCAATCGTTGCATCACTTCTATTGAAAAGGGACCAACAAGTAGAGCTGGCAACACCAGCTTCATCTCCAATCCACCTGGTATCAGGACCAGCATCTGAAAATATGACTGCCCCAGGCTGGAGCTGATGAATGAGACTAAACCAAGATTCAAAGAAATATTCCATGTCCCTCTCCCCTTCCCCTTTTGCCCCATCCAACCATACCTCTTTGATCTCTCCATACCTGCTCAGCATTGAAAAAAAGAATGACACATCATCAGCTAATATATTGGCAAGAAGGCTAAGGCCGTAAATTATGCCAATTTCAGTCAATCCAAATCCAATGTCTCAGCCTACGAAAAATCCCCATTTCACTTACCAAGAAATTACTAAAGCTAATCGAATCCAATTCCCATTTCGGCTGAGATTCTATAAAAGCAAACCCATTTGGATATGCTTCGATAATGTCAAAGTTAGTATATCCAAAGGCTAATCACATGAAAATCCCTAACGCTATCACCAAGAAAGTACTCAAGCTACGAATTCCAGTTTCAGTTGCCTCTATATAGCCTATTACAACCCAACGGACTTGAGATTGTTTCTGGGAATTAAGGAGCCCCAAAAATTCAAAGCACTTCTTCACGTTAAGAAATCAAAAGTTAAAGTCGCCCCACACTAGTACCTATTTCAGCTGTCTATGCAAAAAACAATGGACTTGATATTGTTTCTGGACACAGTGCAGCCTAAAAATTCACATAAACAATTCCACAATCTAAAAACACCCACCTAAGTTGAGTCGAATTTCATAAATTCAAATCCAAAGCAACCCCAAAAATCACGACAACAATTCACACACACACACACAGTGAGAGAGAGAGAGAGAGAGAGAGAGAGAGAGAGAGAGAGAGAGAGAGAGAGAGAACTCCACGGATTTGAAATCCAAGATCAGATTTAAATAAAGGGTGAAGAAAGCAAAACAGGCCAAGAAGAAAAAAGAATTCTGTACGCGAGAGGAGTGAGGTGCCCCAAACGATTACCGGGTGAGCAACTCGGTCATCTGACCCATGTAGAACTCGTTGTACTCCAGCGTGTGTCCGTACGACGGCTCGTGGCGGTCCCACGGCGAGAGGTAGAGGCCGAGGCCGATTCCGGCGGCCCTGGCGGCATCGGCGAGGTCGGAAACGACGTCGCCGGTGCCGTTCCGCCAGGGGCTGGACCGCACGGAGTAGTTGGTGTAGTGCGACGGCCAGAGGCAGAAGCCGTCGTGGTGCTTGGCGGTGAGGATGACCCGGGCGAAGCCGGCGTCCTTGGCGACCCGGATCCACTGGGCGGCGTCGAGGAGGGGCGGGTGGAAGAGGGATGGGTCGACGTGGCCGGAGCCCCACTCGGAATCTGTGAAGGTGTTGGGTCCGAAGTGGAGGAAGAGGGCGGCGCCGCGCAGCTGCCACGAGAGCTGGGCGGCGGAGGGTAGCGGCAAAATGGGAAGGGGTGGGGGCTTTAGGCCGGTGGAAGGAGAAGAAGAAGAAGAAAAAGGCGGGGGCGATGGTGACGTGGCGGGGAGGGAGAGGAGGGTATGAATGAGAATGAAGATCCGGGGGGGGCGGTGTTTGTTCTTCATATCTACGGTGTGGGAGTTAATGTTAGATGAGAATATGTTAACATTTTGACTTACAAATTAGGGGCAGAGACTGACGACTGAGGAGGTTACTGTGTCTCTGTCCAGGGGGTTATTTTAGGCGTCAAGTCAAGCTACCCCTTGAAATAAGCTTAGTTTTTCAGTTGGACGTTTACATTGCATTGCGGGGATAGCTCAGTTGGGAGAGCGTCAGACTGAAGATCTGAAGGTCGCGTGTTCGATCCACGCTCACCGCATTTTTCTTTATTTTATATTTTAAACTTTATTTTTACCAATAAAATTTAGTAAACATGAAATTAATAGTCCACAAATGATATCATCGTGACAGCTGAAAAGCCGAATACAAAGCAATGAAGTCGAATTCACCCTCCCCACGCTCCTTTTATATTTTACATTTTAAACTTTATTTTTACCAATAAAATTTAGAATTTAGAAATATATTCTCGACATAATGGACATGAAAAGCTCATAGTAACAGAATTAAATTTGTAACTAGGTACTTAATCATTTTGCAAAATTAAGTAAATTAAATAAATCTTAAATTTAGGTGAATAATTTTAAAATCATGAGGTAAATATTAAGTAATCCAAAGTTAAAGTAAGAAAACTTACAGTAATTAGAGCAACATGGACATCTCCCAGTAATGCTACCTAAAATTATGTTTGTGCTACATAAAGAAGCAACAATGTGAAAAGTATAACTGACCAAGACTCCCAGCAGTTCATGCAAAAAAATCGATAAGAATTCCTTTAGAATTCAAACATGCTAACTCGATTAAATGCAAGAAGCATGTCACTAATCATGAACTTAATGATGAGGAAAAAAATTAATTATTCCTACACAAATTGACCGAAAACTAAAGTCATTCTCCTGATAAACTCAAAATAGGATAAAACCAATCTATATATACCTAAAGCAATAATACTTGCTTAAATCGCACCAAAGCGACTAAACAATGCACGATAAAAATTCTCATGACAGTACACTTTATATTGTTACATGCTACGTATTTGTTAGGCTGTCCGTTTGTCTTAGGTTGTCTGTATTGTTCCTATCTTAGCCCGCTGTGTTGGGCTCTGTTTGTCTTGTTGCGATTGGGTTTTTTGTTAGGTTTCTCCTATTCTTTTTTTGGTGCTGTCCCTCTGGCGGGGTTGTTTTCTTGGGTCACATATGGCCTCTTTTTGTGTTTTATGGTTATGCCTCCTGGTGTTCGGTTCGGCTGCGGGTCCCTTTGCTTGGTAAGTACAGGTATGGTTTTCTTCTTTCGTTTGCTTTTCTTCTTTTTGTGTTTTATGGTTTTCTCCTTAATAAATAACTATAGTTGGATTGACAAAGGATTAACTAAATTAACCAAAAAAATTAAAACAAAAACAGAATCGTAGTTAGAGCTAGCCCTTTGTAATAGCAACGTATGTCACGCAATTTTTGTAACGATCAGAAGGGCCTCATTCAAAGGAGAGGCTACTGCAAATGCAATATATTTTGTAACTCACAAAGATGGTGGATTTATTAGCAAGAGAACATGAGCCTGTGACTCGTCGAGTACCGCCAATATTCAAATTGTATCAATCTAGAGGAAGAGAAACTGGTGGATTAACTGGCATAATAACAACAATAGAAGCTTGGGAATTGTCAAGTCACACTAGTATTCAAATTGTATCATATTCTATAAAAGAGAGAGAGCCATAGATGTTTGTACGAAAATTTTTATTTATGACAAAATATCCTCGCTGATCCAGTAACCTTTACATATCCGCATTTTTCAAGTAATTTGGTGATCCGGTTTCCTGCACTGTAAAAGCAAAAATATTTGCGCATTTACACATTCCATGTGATCTAACAATCTCTTTCAACCAGCAAACATCCATATGTGCAAACTAAGGACAAAATAAAATTTGAGTAAAGCCCCCCCACAATAGTAATGATGGTACCTCAAGTAGGGCGACAATCATCTCAGGCAGCGCCAGCTGAAATACTTCCCATTCTTTTGAGATCAAAGATTTCGATCCAATAGCCATCAGGATCTTTGATGAATGCTAGCCCTTTCATTTTTCCTGTAATTGCCAGACAGATGCATGCAATCGATGGAATTTTCCCTCCCATAATTAAAGCTTTTTAAAATGAATTATTGCTCTTTATCTATTTATTTTCGTTTAAGTTAGCTAACTGCCCCTCAAATAAATTAATAATCATTAATCCAAATTCAGTAGCCATCAGGATCTTTGCCCGAAAGATGTATTGGAGTGTTCAGAAATCCGAATTCAAAGACTCGGCTAACTGCTACAATAAATGATCTTTGATCAAAACGCAATAGCCATAAGAATATTTGCCCAGCATATTTATTGGAGTGTTCAGAAATCCAAATTCAAAGACATCCCGTTTAGCTTCATTACGATGCCTAGTTTTTAAATTCCTGATTCTTGCAAGCTAATGTTAAGTCATCAATTTGACAAAAACCTATCCTTCTTTTGAAGATAATTGTTAATTGGCTTTGCCTGAAACAAGGTTACATGATTAGCACGAATATGCAGAAATACAAAAAAGGGTGATGCTAACTTTGAACCACAAGGAGAAGAACTTAATTACAGGAAAACAGTTTTGCTGCCCAAAATTGAGAAAAGAAAAAACGTTGTTCTTTGATTTTCAGGAGACCACACCTCCTGCAATTGTTCATCTCATCATCATATTATTGTATTTTACAAGCGCCTTAGAGTGGACAGACAATATTAAACTCACATTAAAATAATAAGTTCTCTCCATAGCCTAAGATAACCACAGTAATGCTGATCACACCACACGACATGCCATATATCAAAGCAAATTATACCCAGTAAATTCCATCTTATTAAAAACCCAAGGGTTGGTATAGCCTTTTAAGTTGAGCAAAACAATAAATGCACAATTGAAAAGAACATACTTACCATCATCAGGTTTTTTAACAAACTCCACCCCTAGGCGTTCAAATCTTTCACATGCTTTGTATGTGTCATCAACAGTTATGCCAATGTGTCCTGAAAATAGGGCAACATCATTAGACTACATAAAATGTCAGATCATCTTTTCATATAATTAAAAAGAAACAAAAATTCAGCACCATCATGTGTAACACAGCGAGACGTATCATACAACGATGGTCCCAAAAACTGCATCCATTTCATGCAAACCCAGAGGGCAAGTTGACATATCTATTTATTCACTGTCAGGTCACCCAATTGCTATGAAGTCCTCAACCAATTGAATAGCCATAATCATACACTTAGGACTCCCTATATTCGGCCACCAGCCTGAGAAATTATTCTAAATATAATCCTCAAACAATTCAAAACCAAAACATCCCCTCCCTAATCATGCTAACAAAATTGTCCATACTATTAAAGTTTAGCCAATACAAATATTTCTTTTTAGCATTATTGATTTTCAGTTTTCCTTGATTCCAATAAAAAAATACACCTATACTAACACTGCCACTGCATCACAAAATCGGTATTGGACCTCAAATTGAACAGCAAGCGCTGGCTTTTTTGACAATGCTGGTTTTCACTTGTTGTATCTACATCTATATCACAGTCAAAAGTATACAAACAATATGTATAAACTATAAAGGCACTCAAACATTAATATTTTACACTATAAGATTTATTAGTCAACACTGTATCCTCTTCAACAGAACATACTTGCAAGAGCAATGAAAAAACAGGAAAAGTAAAACTTCAACGTAATAGAAACACAGATGCATGGCAACCACAGGGTCTATCCATGTTAACATATGATAGTCACATACCAAAACCTCGTGGATCCGAGTTTCCATTGTGATATCCTTTGAACTCAGGGTCGCTTTCAGTGCCCCAGTTACTGAAACAAGATTATTAATTGTCAGAAAACTTTGAAAATAAGGAGAAAACAGGTGCAAATAGAAACACAAAGTTGTCATAAGAAAATTGGCATTACTGAGTGAGCTCAACTGTAGCCTTTCGACTAAAAGTCCAAGTTGATCTTTCAAGAGAATCACTGGGAGCTAATTTTAGATCCTGCATAGATTTTTAAAAAATGAATATACATAGAAACGTTTAAAATTCTATAACCGTGTGGTGAGAAGGTACTTAAATGTTCAGATTAATATAATTTGCTTTTTTTTAAGATTCAGAATTAGATGGTTTTTAATTGAATGTTTGAATATATAACAAATCAACAAAAAGTATATGGTATATTACACCTATAAACAAGTAAAATAATAGATAAAGTATATTCAGACAATTCGAATTAATGTTTGATGTTTACCTCATAACCCATAAAATACAAGCTAAACTTCATCTCTGGAAAATCCAATCTCTTGAGTAATCTGAAATATTTAAGGGGAAAAAAAGACTATAAAGGAATATGCAGATCTTCATATTTCACAAGGACATCTAAGTATAACTGAAGGTACGCACAATATGTCCATATTCAACATGACTTGCCAGGAAAATTTCTTTACAAAAAAAAAAAAAATAGAACAAATTAATTGGAACCAACTGCTTCATTTCCATTGTTGTAAATGATCTTTGTACTTCGAAAAAGGGCTATGTTTGGAGCATCATTAAAAACAAAGAACTAATCAATGTTGGGGTATATAATCGTTTCAGGGATTTGGAGGAAAAGAGAAGGCATTATCGCATTATTGACACCAACGATATTATCTGATATGAAATCCTCCTAAACCTTGAAAATAACAATCATGATTTAAAATAAAAACCCACCTAGAAGCCTAGAACAAATGCCCACCAGGCAGAAAGACTCGATCACTTAGTAGTTAGTATCACTATAATGCAAACAAGGTTACACTTGAACTTGATTAGCACTGCAATCAAGTAGCTGACTAGAATACCTAAATAGAAGTGCTACGAAAACTTTATTCTTTAATACTATTTATAAGCAATGATCATAAACAGGATTCTTAAAAAAAAAAAAAAAAGCCATAAGGAGTACTTCACATAACCATGCCCTGGGAAACTTTCTTCCAGTGGCCAAAGCCAATGTTGACACAAGTCACACAACCCACCAAATAGGCTCACACTGATAGAGACTATAAGCTATTCATAGATAGGCTGAAAAGTGAAAACATTATGTGGAACACAATACAAGACACAAACTACACCATCCTTACTAAAATCAACATTACATAACTCCATTATATGAAAGTCAACCTAAACGCCAGAATTGGGACTCTGAACCGAAGTATTTTGCAATTTCAATACACTGGGACTTTATATTTTGGACATGGAGTTTATTCGAATCCTATATGTATATATATATATATGTATATATATAATATTAGCCTTGGGGTAAGCTCATTTAAATTCATAATTTCATACACATTTTTAAACAACTAAAGCGTGTCCCTCGTCAAAACAACTTATAGTGTATGTCCTGTTGCCCATTGTAGACAGTTTTATACACGACTTTGCAAATACTAAACAAAGACAATTAATACGTTTTAATTAATACGTTTTCTTTTTCATTTTTTTTTAATGGGGGGTGGGGTTGAAGGAAATCACTTACGACATGCCCAACACGCGAGAATAGAAGTCCAGACTGACTTTGGGATCTTTGATTCGAAGCATCTATAGACCAATTAACAACATATGTCAAGAATAGGCAAAACAAGACCCCCCCCCAGGAAAAAAAAAATCACAGACGTGATACGAAAACTCAAACGTGATAAAACAGATGCGTATGTGCAAACTCCCATGTATCAAAATTAGACAAAGTGTATAATTCAGATCTTACAGTCTGTTGCATGAAGTATGATTTGGTGGCTTCGTCGGGGTTGGTGTGAAGGCCTGGGTTGTTGGAAGCCGACTCTTTGGATTCCGAAGCCATAGAGAACGGGATCACTCGAAATCGACTGAGATCCTGCAAAAATAAAAAATAATTTAAAAGCAACACAGAAAATGAGAAGATGGGATGGTCAAACAATCGATTCGAACCACGAGGATACTACAGTCGACGATTGAACCTTGGTGATGGGGAGGCGAGAAATAGCGTTTGAGAACGGAAAGGATTTCGGAGCGAATCGAGAGCTTGAGAAGAGGCGAGTTGCAGAGTTCGTAAGCGACGAGGCAGCCATCATGTGTGTATCAGAGAGAGAGAGAGAGAGAGAGAGAGAGAGAGAGAGAGAGTGTGTGTCAGTGTGTGTCAGTGTGTGTAAGAGAGAGAGAGAGAGAGAGAGTGCGTGTGTGTAAGAGAGAGATAGAGAGTGTGTCTGTGGGTGAGAGAGAGAGAGATAGAGAGAGAGAGAGAGAGAGAGTCACCTTGTGATTGAGGACTGGGACTCTGGGACTGTGAGCGAAGAGGAGGGGGCGGCGACGCCTAGTCTTTGACGTAATTCACTAATTCTGCGCCTTTTAGCTTAGCTTTTGTTGGCCCGCTACCACATCTATGTTTTTCTATTTAAAATAATAAATTATAAATAAATTTTATATAGTGATAAAATAAATCTACTCGATTGGTTGAATAAGATTAATTAAAATAATTGTGTTTTATTTCGCCCTTGTTTAATCGTTTTATTTATGGGGGTGTTTGTAGGTTTTTTTTACTTTCGTTGGTTTCATAATTTAGTTTTTATTAGAATAATTTGAATTTTTAAACGAAATTCCAGAGAATGTATGTTTTAAAGAAATAATTTTAAAAAAAAAAATTAGCCTCACACGAATTAGTTAAAAATTGAAATATTATGAATCCGAATAAACTAATGTTTGTAAGCCATCCAAAATAACTTGTAAGAGCATCTCCAAAGGTAAAGTCATAGCTAAAGCTGTATTTAGCTAAAAACCTTCTCCAATGCATTAGTTAAATAGATAGTTAAAGCAAAATAAAAAGCAAAATTTGGTTTTTGCTTTTGCTTTAGCTACCCATGCTAACTCAGCTTATACTCTCCCTTGTCAGTATTGCCCTCCTTAGCGTCTCCTTCCTCCACGCAGCCCCGTCCCCAGCCGTCTCTCCACATAGACCCATCTCCGTCGCCTCTCCACACAGACTCCTTCCTCCACGCAACCCCCATCCCCGTCGGCTCCCCTCCCCATCGCCCCTCTGCGTCTCCCATCACCAGATCCCCTCCCCTCCCCTGTGTTTCACCCCTCCCCGTCACACGCCCCCACCCCCCTTGCGTTCCCCGTCCCTTGTCGCGCGCCCCTCCACCCCAAGCACCCCCGTCCGTCTGTGTTCCCCCATCTGCGTATTAGGGATTTGGAAAAGGTAATAAAAGGGTAGATTGGAAAAATTAATTTTTAAGCAAAAAAATACATGATACACCATTGGAGTACTATTAGTTAAAACTGCACTGTAGCAAGCTATATATGACTTTAGCTCATTTCAGTTAGCTAGAATGATTGGAGATGTTCTAACCCCCAATAATATTAACTTTATTTATTATGGGTTTTTCTGTAGGGCTATATTATTTGTGCCATCGAGACATCTTTTGATTTCTAAGAGATAAATTTTTTGTAATATTTTGGACGTGTTGAATCTTTTGGATTATATAAATAAATAAATTTTATATGCGCGAGGTATTTTATAATGTATGTACAAGGCTAATAGTGGTTTTGTTTGGATAATTTCGTTATTTTGGAATATTGGTTGCTTTTGGTAGTGTATGCATATTTTATAAATTACAACTAATGACTGCAAGCATTAGAAAATGATTACGTACTATATATTATTGTGAGGCAAAAAAAGTTTTTTTAGTATGATCTGTCATAAATTCTTTTTGTGTGTGTTAAGTCTGTTTGACTTATAGTATGTCTTTTATTTGTGTAAAAAAAATATCAAATTGCATGATCTTTCATAACACATAACTATATCAGATGAAAAAGTATTATGTAAAGAGTGTTATGGTAGCTTTAAAAACACTTACAAAATGATTTTTATAATGTAATAAATGTATCATTGCATGATCTACCGTAATATAATACTGAAACACAAAAAGTGTTACTGAAATATAAGAGACTTTTCATAAACACATTTCATGTCTTGCGAATGAACTTTTTTTTTTCTTACAAAGGCGCGTGCATGCGCACGCACATGATACACGCACATGATAGAAAGAGAGAGTGAGAGGGTTCTTATATTAACATGAGATTTTTATGGGAAAGCAACATGTAATCGTAATATACATCTTTTTTTTTTGTTACATTTTTTTAGCTGTGCATGAAATATGTCAACCTAACTTTTGGTGTGGCACAAGTATTAAATTCGTAACTCTAAAACCACTTGTCACATTATTGTATCATTGTTTTGCTAGTGTTGCTGGGTGTATGCATTCGTTAGGGTGGATTAAATATACACAAAAGGTTAGGCGATGTTTGGTACCTGTTTCCGGAAACGATTTTCCGTATTTTAATATAGAAAACATCATTTAATCTTTGTTTGGTAGCTGGTTTGTTTTTTTTTTTTTAAAAAAAAACTTTATATGTTTTCGGTATAGAAAAACGAAAACATCTTTTGGGTGTTTTCACTTTGTTTTCGATGTTTTCCGTCACAATGCCCGTCTCTTCCTCGCGAGACTAGCTCCTCCTGCGACAGCTCTCTTTGTGCCAACACCCCCGCACCGACTCCTTATGCATCGGTCTCCTCCTGCGCTAGCTCCTCCTATGACGGCTTCCCCCCGGCCTTGCGCTACCCCTGGCACGACACCCCACCCATTGGTTGCCAGATCTAGCCTACGCACGACCTCTCATTCTCTCTCCCGGTGTGACGCCTCACCCCTCGCCCTTTTGAACTCCCTATATATTTCGATAAGTCTTCATTCTTTCTCTGAAAATTGGTACCCCTCCTTTTTCTCTTTACAAGTCTCATATGTCCCTCTTTTGAGAATGTTGTGTGTTCAATGAGGAATAGGCGGCCCCCGCTGCAGCGCACTGCTGCTCTCTTTCTCTAGAAAAACAAAAATAGTTTTTTACAAAAACACATGCCAACTAAAAAATTATTTTAAATTTGACAGAAAACACACAATATCATTTGTTTTTAAATACAATTTTTAAAAACAAAAAACCAAAAACACATACCATACATACCTTAAAAGCAAACATAGCATTGTGTTTTAAAACCTAAAGTTATTATTTGATGCTCTTAATTTTTTTGGATAATTTGGGAGTTTTTGTATTTTATTTTATATAAAGGGCAAAAATATAGTAATAGACATTTAAGGAGAAAAACAAATATAAAACGTAAAGGGACAATAGGTGAGTATTTTGTAAACAATAATTTTAAAAGTATTGTAAATTTAAAATACCATAAAAGTTCAAAAAGATATAAATATCCTTTATTTTAAAATTTTAAATATCCTTTTACGTTTAATTTGAAATAATATTTATATTAATATTTTATAAATTTTAAAATTACTTTTTAGAAAAGTAATTCATAAACTACTTCGGCCTTTTCACCATAGCAAAACAAAAACATTTCTTATATGTGTTTTGTTAAAATTTATCAAACGTCCTTTTATTCTTATAAATTAAGCAAAAATAGTTTTTTAAAAGTAATGTCAAAGTTATCCAATGTTACCCGCCCAGATAGCACTGATTTTGTGGTGTGTTTTTAAAGCATAAAGGGATCTACATCACTTTTTTTTTTTATATTATGTTATACTTGAATTGTCACGGTTATGTCATCAACTCTATATTTCCTGGGGGAGAATGTATAGATCTTTTAAAACAAATTTTATATATTTCATCCTTCATTTATATTTTTATATAATAAAATAATATTAGGTAATTTTTTTATTAATTGTCTCTCACATATTTACAAAATAATTATGTAAATATGTAAATAAATGAAAAAATTTATAAAAATATACAGATCTAGAAGATATGTAATGGATCTTAACGTAAAAATTTTATTTCAAATATCTAAAATATACAGATTTAGAGGAGTGTAATGATAGATTACTTTGTTTAATTTAGTAATTAAGGGAGGGTTTTCCTAATTAATAATTAATAATGTGCAAGTAGGACAGGGATAATGATAGGATAAAAGCCGGCGATGAATTAGAGAGTTCAGATCATACCCCGCGACACGTGTTGATATCACAGCGATCACGACAAAATTAACTACCCAATTATATATCTACACGTGGCGATTGTTCCCACATATAAATTGCCACGTTTTCTCCTAAGCCATGGTCATTTTCACATTTCGTTCCACGCACTGACACTCTCGCCCATCTCTCTCAATGGGAAAGGTCAGTGATGGGTGCCTTAGTGGGGGCGCCCCCCTTCTCTCTCTCTCTCTCTCTTTCTGCCTGATGGTTTCTTTAATGGGTTTTTCATTTATTGCAGAAGCAAGGTAGCGGCGGCGGCGGCGGCGGCGGCGGCGGCGGCGGAGGCCAGAAGGGGTCCGAGGGCGAGAAGAATGACGCGGAAAAGGCCGCCATAGTTTTCAAAATCTACATGCACTGCGATGCCTGCGAGCGCAGGATCCATAACCTCGTTCGTTTTTCTTCAGGTCCCAAATCTGTTTTCCTTTCCCGATATTGTTAATTTTGTTTGCCGATTTTTGCTTCTCTCACCCGTGTGTGTACGTGGGTGTGTCTGAATATGTGCGACAGGGGTACAAGCTGTGGGAATCGACAGAGACAAGAACGTTGTGACGGTGGTGGGTGATGTGGCCATACCGAACCTTATCAAGGAGCTGGAGATGAAGTTTGGGAAAAAAGTGGAGCTCATTCAACCCAAACCCACCCAGAAAATCGAAAACCCGACCGAGAAGAAAGTAGATCAGAAACAAAAACAACCCAACGAGGTACACGTACACACTAATTAATCTCATGAGATCTCACTCGCAATCTGGAGGCAATCAACTAATAACAATATGCAGATTCATATATTATGTTTCGATCTTCACGTTTTCTTGGTTTTGTTTCCAAGGTTCTTCGGTCTACGAACATTGGAAGCATTGTGACTCTGAAGGTCAATTGCGTCTGCGGCGGATGCCGCGCTCGGATCAAAGAAGTGGGCATTAAAGCCGCCGCGGGTGACGTACACTATATACCCGTACACATTTTCGCAGTTATTTATTTTTAGATGCCGTCGACTTTAACGCCCGTTAAGTTTGACGGATATTCGATTCCGATTCCAATTCGAATCTTGGTTTTTTTTGGTTTTTTTTTTTGTTTTTTTTTTTGGGTTGTTGCGTCGACAGTTGGGCGGCCGGAGTTCACGGTGGACAAATCGAAGAGCCAGATAACGGTGAAGGGTCACCTGGCGGTGGGCGGCGCGGACTTGGCGAAGCTCCTTCAGAAGAAGCTCGGAAAAGAGGTTGCCGTCGTCGTTCCTCCGGCCAAAAAAGACGGCGTCTCCGGCGAGAAGAAGGGCAAAGAGGGTGGTAACAGCGGCAAGGCGGCGGAGCTCGGCCCGCCGGCGGGGCATGGGCAGCAACAAGGATCCGCTCCCCAGCCACCGCCCCTCGGCTACGGGATCGGGTATTTTCCGGCTCCGATGGCGATGCCCCCTGTCTGCTGCCTCGGACCGACTTACCCGTACGGACACCCGGATCCGGCTCCGATGACGATGCTTCGTGCGCCGCAGATTTTCAGCGACGAGAATCCCAATGCTTGCTCCGTGATGTGACCTGGTAGGGCCTGAATAGAAAGAAAAAAAAATTAGAAGAATGAAGGTATAGCGAGAAAATGTGAAGAACTTTTGGAGACTTGGTGAAAAGAAAAAAAAAATAGATGAAAAAAAAAAAAGATATCTTGAAATTTCATTTCCGGGTTGGTTGTTTTTGCTTTTTTACTCCAACTACTAATTATATGAATGGGTAATGATCATCAGAGGTTTGTGTGGGATAAAAAAACATTTGTGTTTTGTTTCAAATTTGTCTCTGCTTTTTATGTGTTTTTTTTTTAATTTGTAGTAATAAAGTGTTAAGTAAAAGCACTAACAAAATGGTACCAAAACCATTATTATTTATGAACAATGATATGTGTACAACTGAGTTTGGTAATTTTTAAGTAATTATAACGATGTAGTAAACTATTAATTTTTCCTTATTTCACAAAAATATCTGATGATTTATGTGTGATGAAAGAATAATATTTTATTTCTTAATCAGTGAAGCCACTATATTATTTTATTTTATTTCCCAAGGCGGTGGGAAAGTTAGTAGCCTTGGGCGCAAGTGAGGGGTTGTCACTTTTGTGAGCTGCCGTCGCTATTCAAACATTTGACGACGGGTCAAACCTGGCTATTCTTATCTTTTCGTATTCTCTCGAGGATAAGGCAAAAAGGGGATAACAAAATTCAAGTTTAAGCTTCTTCTTCTTCTTCTTCTTCTTCAAGGAAAAAAAAAAAAGTAACATACATTTACAATCATGAGTTATAAAAGAGCTCATCATCAACCAGGCCGTGGATCAAATATATTAATCACACACCCACATGTGTCAATCATTTTAAAGTTATATCTCGTAGGTGGTAGTGGTATATATATTAATCCTGGTTAGGCACAACAAACGAAGCCCGTCTTAATCTTCATTATTTATACCGGCTTCGTTTTCGCTGCCATCGTTTTGATGATTACATCATTAAATGACCTACGCGCTGACGTGGGTACGTTTCTTACAAAATCACATTTTGCACACCTGCACATCACTAGACGCAGTTTTATTTTATTTATTTCTCTCAGTTTTCTATTTTCTTTCTCTCTTCAATTCGAGTCTTTTATTCTTAAAAGCTTTTGTTATTTGGGATAATTATTAGCCTTAATTATTATTATTATTATACTAAAACAATTCAGAGGAGTAGAGGCGAAAGGGTCGATAAAATTAATGTGCAATATTTGTCATAAAGTTGTAGACTTAGCACTTGACAATAAAGATAACTTTTGCTGGTGGAAGAACTATATGTGATTTAAAGAAATGTTGGGGCAAGAACGATGATGGTCATCAAACGGCATCAAAAGGCAATGAGAAGAAGATAAAGTTATTAATAGATTGGAAATGCAAGTTGAAGTCCGACTTGGTAACTTATATGACAAGGCATCACAATTAAATGAGAATATCAATTCACCAATAGCAAAATGATATAAAGAAACAAATTTAAAAATAAAAAAAAAATCTCAGAAGAAACGAGAGGTACACACCATGATGGTACATATAAACCCATTGCAGGTAAGCCTGATGTGGCAACTTATTATGTGGTTTATTATTGTTATTCTTTTAATATTTCACTGTTCACTTATGTAATGTAGGTTGAATATTCAAAGTTGGCTAAAAGCTGATGTGTATGTTTTGAACCTTCGTTCTGCAATCATTATTATTATTATTTTTTTGAATGGATGCAGTGAATGTCTCTTTTATTTTTATTTATTTATTTTGATGCGGTCCAGTGGCAACACACCATTGTGAGTGTTCATGTAAGTTTCTTTAATTACCAACCGATTATGCCTCGTGGAACAGATGAATATATATATGTCTCTTATATATATATATATATATATATATATATATATATATATATATAAAGTAAGCCTTACAATATTGTTGTTAAATTATGGTTAGACAAGTGTTATTTTATTTATTTATTTAATAGATGGTTGTGATGACAAATTAAAACCTTTAGTTGATTAAGTTATTATAATTTTATAGCGGCGATCGACCCGGTATATGTAAATGCATATATAAAGCAATTACCCGTAAATCGAACAATTTGTTGAAGTAATAAATTATAAATAGATAATTATAATTCGTAGAAACTCGACAACTAGTGGATTCGATTAACAAAAATGGACCGACAACAACAACAACAACAACAACAAAAAAAAAAAACAGGACAGACACAGAGGATCTCCTAATTTCATTAAACTATGTTTGTGTTTTATTTATTTGTTTGTCTATTGATATACATGTTAATCAAGGGTTACGACTTACGACCAAGTCAAGGGTTCCGAGTCGTTGTCTCCTTCTCAAACATCATGTTGTTGATTCCGCGCTCTCACATTGCAGGGGTCCATGACGCATGTGGACGGTGGGCAACCACGAAATTGCAGCGCAAGTATTCTAGATCTTTTTTTTTTTTAAATCCTCATTTTTTACAGCTGGATTGACGAGTCATGATATATGTGATTTTTAAATATATATTATACAATATTAATCATGTCAGTCAGACTGAAAATTGGACTGTGATTCTTTTAGCGAAAAATATTTTAATCATTTAAAATCCTCATTTTAATCATTCGATCTCTTATTGTGTTAAGTAATAAGAGAATTTGTATTTTAAAATTTTAAAATTTTTAAAATTTATTTGTGAAGTAAACAAACGTGTTCAAGTTAGAATACACTTATTTTATTTTCTGTTTTTTAAAATGATAATTATTTTTAAATTTAAAACTAAAAATTTTAAAAATAAAAAATTATTTTCATTTTAAAATTTTCTTAAAATACAAAAACTTTTTATTTATTTTAAATTTTAAAATTTTTATACATGAAAATAACTATCCGGGTGAGTATATATTCTTTTAACCCAACTCCAATTCCACCTGTGTTTTCTTGTGTTTTTTTGGGATTTTTTTACTCAAATACACTTAATATCCCTTGCTCTAAAATCATTTCATAGTGAGCTTAATAGGCTTTGACTATAATTTAATATAATAATAAATTTTTATAAATTATAGCTAACTTAATTTTAGGTTATAAAATTAAGCCTCTCCTCCTCCTGCACCCGCCCACTGCCGTGCTGCTCCCCTTCCCTTGTGTTCCCCTGCTGCGGCCATCCCCTGCCTTGCGTTCTCAATTTATTATTTAATGAGAAATTTATTATTTTATTTGTTTGTAGCATTTAGATAATAAAAGCTGAGGGAGTGTAACTTAATTTTATTTTACTGTAACAGTAGAGAGTCTTATGAGAGGATTTCAGCGTAATGCACTTAGTTAAATTTTCACTCAAACCGGTCATCATCAACGATAATTATTTACTAAAAGCAGAAACAACTTTCAATATATATAATAGTTAACAATAATTATTTCGCTGACCAATTATTTTGTAAGATAATCTAATATGTTATTAGAGCATCATCGTAGTTATTCGTCGATCACCCAATGAAAATATAATTATTCGTAGTCGTAAACAAAAATAGGAAAAAGAAAAAGAAAAAGCGCATTAGGTTGTAGTCTCCGCGAAGTAAGCTCGACGCTTGAGACCAGCCAATCATCGAGCTTGGCGATATAGCCCTCTCACCTATAAGAGCAATACCAGCCCCCCTCCTTAAGTCTCGCTCTCTCTCGCTAGCACACACAACCACACCAACACCCACACACCCACACACCCACACCACACACACACACACACACACACACACTCAATGGGCAAGAAGGTATATCGTAAATAAACAATCCCTCCCTATTTATCTAACGATCTTCATCTCTGACGACGGTTCTTTCTAATATATTGGGTTCTCATTTCTTGCAGAAGAAAGGGTCCGGAGGAGGGAATAGTGGAGCAAACAAGGGTGCTGCTGAGACAAAAGAAGAGGTGTATATGGAAGAAACCTCATATGTGCATATAGATATATACATATATATATATATGAGCTATATATATATATATACTTAAATAACTTTATTTAAAAACATGGAACGACTCGATTTATTAGTATCAATAAGTTACAGGCTTCGGAGCTGAAAGCGGTGACTCTGCAGTTCAACTGTCTCTGCGACGGATGTCGCCGTCGGATCAAAAGAGGAACCGACAAAGCCACCATAGGTGAGTGAGAGCTGCTATAGTGAGGTACATATACGCTAATATAACGTTCCGCGCACACAGTAATTTTCTCCGCTAGCTGCTGCAGGAAATTAACATGACGCCGTCGATTTTTGACGCATGTTATAAAGTCCGACAGCGACCCGCGATTCAAATAATATATATATATATATACACATATCTTAAACGTTTTTGGGTTGTTGCGATCGACAGCTGGGCCTCCGGAGTTGTCGATGGAAAAATCCAAGAGCCAGGTAACGGTGAAGGGTAAGTTGGAAGTGACGGCGGAGTACGTGGCGGAGCTGGTGAAGCAGGAGCTCAAGAGATCCGTCTCCGTGGTTCCTCCCCCCAAAAAAGAGGCCGACGGCGAGGCAGATAAGAAGAAGAAGAACAACAACAAGGATGAGGCACAAGGAGACCCTCCGCAAACGCAGCAGCCGCCCGGTTACACCAGGGACGGTGTGTACTACTGGTACGGTTACCCGGTTGAGAATATTCGATCCGAACCGGTTTATTACCATCCGGGTCGGGGTTGCCCGTGCGGATACAATCCTCAGATTTGCCAGTGCGGATACAATCCTCAGATTTTCGGCTGTTTGTGGCCAGGCGGTGGCTATTAGGAGAAGAATCGTGGCCCCTACGTGGGGGGCATAAAGAAACCAAAAAACAAGAGATTGAAAAAAGTAAGTATTATGGGGGTGGGGGGCGGCGGCGGTGTGTGGAACTTTGTCTTTAATTTATATTGTTCTGAATAATAATTTCATTTGCAACTATGGTTGGCTGTTTTCGGCAACTCCAAACTGTCATGTTTCTTGGTGGGCTGCCAGCCAGCCAACTTATATTGTGTGTATGCCATATTATATTATCCTATCTCATTTTCCTCTATAATTTACTCCTATTATCTCTAACAATACTAAGTTGAGTTGACTAAGCCTATACCATAATTCTGATCAAATTATGATGATAGCTGATTAAAATACTAATTAAGCCAATAAAATACTATTTATGTGAGCAAAAAGCTTGCATGTATACCAACGTTTTCTTTCATGTACTTATGTTTCTATCCCAATTCCCAACAGAAGAGCTCAAATTTAATGATGAAACAACAAGAGAAAAGAAGAGGAGAGGGAGAGAGGATCATATATAGAGACTTCAAAAAAAAAAAAAAAAAGATGGCATCCGTTTGTTTGTACCATTTTTTTTTGTCTTAAATGCCATGCACTTTATTTCTGAGACTTCACAAAGAAAGTGCGATGAAACCGTGGTTGTTATCATTACTTAGGTTTTAAGAAAGTGCTCAAATTGTTTTTTCCCCCCTTCTTTTTCGATTACATGATTTCCCCACCTCGTGGGTGCGCACCCATATATGTATTAACAAAGTAGTCGATGTTGTTTTTTCTTTTTTGGAAAAAATACGGGTCCTAAGAAAGTCCCTTTTCCTTCCTTTTCTTTTTTTGAAAGTACCCTTTTTCTCTTTCTTTTTTTCTTTTTTTTTTCCCCTTTTTTTCGGCTTGCATGTCTTGCGAACCATTCAATGGCGACGCAGGATCAAGCTCCGTTGCCCCAAGGCGGCTGCGCCGTGCCGTGAGGACCAGAGGCTTGACCTGGGGTCCATATACATATATATATATAGCCTGGTTCTTCGGCCTCGACCTGGCCATACCATGAAGCTCGGAGGCCGCTTTATCGCCCGAGGCGCCATCTCGTCGCCTCCTCTCTCCTTCTTGTCCACCCGCTGGCTGCCATGACGCCAACGCTATCGTCATCGACGCCAAGCTCTTCAAGCCTGGGATATATATTAAGCGTACGTATGATATTTCTAGTTAATTAATTAGTGTTTATTTTGGAATTTCTAAATATTGTCTCTCTTGTTTTAATCCGATTGTTATAAAGATTTGAGTTTTATCGTACAATCAGGAAAAAACAAAACAGACGAATTGTGTTTTTTTTTTTTTTAAAGTTACTGTGTTTATATTATTCTGAATTAATAATAATTTCAATAAAAATAGAAATGGGGTGTCTTAGAAGAAAAAGTTGTTCATGTAAGAGGATGAGTAGGTGAAAATGTCAAGTGTCAAGTAATGAGCTCCGGCCGGATAGTTACTACTTGAAAGTTAGAGGAATTTTGTACCCGGGCCGAGAAATAAAAATAAAAATAAAAATCCAGAGGCTGTATATACGCCCTTCAAATTATGACTATGGTTTTCATTTTTACATTTTGATCTGAAATATAATGCATCTAATTTCTGAATATGGTCCTGGCCGGGTTTGGACATTGTCAAGTTGTTAAAAAATAAAATAAAAAATTTTGTTTTATTTTGTAGAAGCAAAAACTTAGAAGAGACAGAGACTTCTGTGGACTTTTCACAGTGTATAGTTTTGAAGGATACATATACCACAGAAACGTACACTTGTAGGTTTCCTGCACTTTTTCATCTCTGCTAATATATGGTGGGAGGGGATCTACATTGTGATACAAGTTTCCCAGACACAAAACCATAAGAAATTACTCATTTTAATTTTTAGCATTACATTCAAAAAGTGTAATTCCAGAATTCCGATTCCACGTTCTATACTGGCTAATTCAAAAAAAAAAAATGGTAAACTATTATTCTCTTATATGTAAATCGGTAAAGATCATTCGAGATAGTACTTGTGCTAATGACTGAGTATTATCTTTGAGTTTATCAGGGATAATGATGAAGATGACTGTTGTTGTGGCTGTAGTGGCTCCCATGGTCTCCCTCTCAGCTTAACTGAAAGCTTGGACCGCAGTAAAGAAAGTTTAACGGTTTTCTCGGCAGCTGCAAGCAGAGCAGAAATTGGGCAGTGAAATTTGATTAAGGACCCATCAAATTTGAAAATGACAGAAAAAGAACTATCTACTTACGCTATGCACCCATCATAGCGTAACAATGATCTAAGAAATTTTTGAAAATGATCATAGCATAACTATCTACAGTCGTTTGAGCATAGGCAAAAAATTTCCAGTTCCAACACTAAAATTTGAAGGACAAAAAGTAGTAGTAAACTGCATGTTACCACTATAAAGTTCAATAAATTACTATAATGCTATCAACCTGCCCAAATAAAAATATCAACAAAAACAAACCAGCCCAAGAATTATTGTTAATAATTAAATTCTGTAGATTGCTAGTTAGTGCCAGGGGAATCAGCATAGATAAGAGATGCTAGGGATTTACAAGGAAAAGGTTAACTTGGAATGGTATTTTTATGTGTATGTATACAAAAAATAATATCTTGGTTGGAAGCATGTTTACATCTCAGAGGCCAGTTCATTTATTGCTTACATATCCCCTACCATTATCTAAGAAAGAAACAAAACAAAGTAGGTTGTCGAAAATCACCATTCAAATTAACTAACAGAAGGTGTGTTCCTCCTTCAATTATTACTATTCACAGCGAGATACCACAGAAAGGCCACTATAACCATAGAGGAGAAAACAATAACAAATATCTCACATCACAAAGGAGCATATAAAATACTGCAGGATTACAACCAAGATTAAATAAAACAAAAACAAGAAATAAAACAGATAAATCCAGCCGAAACCTTGACAACAAAAAATAAACTACAGAAGAGAAAGTGAAAACCAAAGCTATGAAAAATTACTATAAAACAGCTTACATTCTCCAACTCATCTTGAGTTTGTTGCGAAGTACATCTACAGTCTTTGCTTCTCTATTAACTGAGACAAGAATAAAGAACTGAGACAACCTTTGCAGAAACAAGAAGTCGTCTTTGCTTCTATAACAGGTTCATTTTCCTTAAATGAGTGGAATGCCTACAATTTCCCTAATCCTACATTGCAGCCAATAGCCTAGGCAGTTCATTCATCAAAAAAAAAAAAAACCATATTAACAAAGCCATTACATTACATACCAGTCTGTCACATGCATCATGAAGAGTTTTAGTCTTTGTTGCTACAGCTTGATGTTGTGTATCTGCAGGTCGTTAAATAAATCAAGAGTGGCATCCACCTGCAATAAAATTTGAAAGCATAAATTTTATGAAACAGATTTACAACAGAGTTGCTGAATCATAAATTTACAACAAATGTAACAAGTAACAGCTTGAGTGTAACAAACTCCTTGAGACTTGAAAGAATTAAACAAACTCTTAACATATAAACTGTTGCTATCCTGCCCTCCGTTGGGCTCATGGGACTACGGAACAACCAAAAACAAAAACACAAACAATTCATTGAATCCTCAAAAATTAACTGAGAGTGTTTGGGGGTTCCTGGGCATCGATCTTGGGGCGTAGGTAGTGATTGAAGAGTTCTTCATCCGTGAGAGAACAACCCTCGACGAGGGCGGCAGAGGTGCAGAAGATGAACGCGCGCGACAGGGATCTGGATGGGTAGCACGAACCAATTCAAATACGTGAAATAAAGATCTGGATCTGGAATTAAAGGACTTTATTGACAAATTCAACACCTAAATTGGATGCTTGAAATTAGAACAAGAAATAACAAATTTCATATACGTACGTGATTCCCACAAACCATTCCGGTTCCACGTGAACTCCAATCCACATGTTTGCCATGTGAACAACAAACAAAAGATAACAAGATCTTAAAAAAATATAAAAAATAATAAATAATAAAAGAACACAATCCTCGAAAACCATTCCTCTGCAATTTGCAATTTACATTAAAAACAAATGAAAAACAAGAAACGACGAGCCAACAAAGATCGACGACCACAACTAGATAGATAGAGTAGTCGGCTATGGGTGTCCAGGGTGGCCCTCACTTGAGAAAAGTGCTACTGTGTCCTGATCAGCATCTCACCTCACCGATGGAAAAGCAAAAGCAATAACGATGACATTATTATATGCAAATAGTAATAACGATGACAGTATATATTTTATTATATGCAAACGATGACATTATTATATGCAAATAGTAATAACGAAGGAGAACATCTTGTAATTTATTTATTTATTCATGGTGTTTGAAGGAAAGAAAGAATGGTGCGGTGTGATGGTGTGATGATAAAAATCCAAATTAATTGACACGTTTGGACAGAAATGATGATCTTTGTTGAAATTAAAGGTGTCTTCGTTGGCTGCACATCAGTGGATGGAAGGAGAGGGAGGCTGCATCGTGGATCTATCGCGCGCGTGTTTCATCTAATGTTTTTTTCCCCGTTTTGTGGTACGATCCGTCCGTAACTATATGGTACTTACAAAAAAATTACGTCATTTTAATATTTTTTTATATTAAAATTATACTGATATGTACTTTTTTTATTAAAAAAACATCAAAACTACATAAATTTGGATAATTCTACCGTGCAGTTAATTCAAATTCATTGCAATTTTAATATCATAAACCAAATCCTTAGTAATGCATGCAGCACACTCAAAAAAATGTAGTTTTAATATTTTTTTTACAACAATTATATTATTTTTATATGCAATTTTTTTTTGCCTGAAAATATCAAAACTACTTAGTTTTAGTATATTACATCTTACAGAATCTGAAGTCTATAGCTAAATTAATTAAAAATCAATCAAATCGATTTATTCCGTTATTATAATTATATATAATCGACAAGCGCAAAACAATTAAGGGTGATTGAATTTTTATCAAAATAAATATTGAAGTATGAGCTATTACACATCAATTTATATATATATATATATATATAAAATTTTGCGCTGTCTTTATCCCTGTCATTAAAGTTATTAGTAACATTTTACACTAACTTATTGTAGTAATACCGTGATAAATAGGTAGTGAGCTCCTTTTTCTTCTATTGCCATCTCCCTCCAATGCCTTGCGTGAAGCTTTCGTTTCCATTACCTGTAATGGCATCAGGACTGGTGAATTACTTTAGCCGAGCCAGGCCGTGTAGAATTGGAAACTTGAAAAGTAATAATTGCCTATTAATAAATAAACATGAAAGTACCTCGCACGTGGTAGCGAAAACCCTACAAGTACTGCCCCGACCTTAGTACGTAGTTTAGAAAGTTCGCAAAATTGTTGCCATGGCTGAGAAATCCGATGTAAGTTGGTTCTTAGTTTTCATGGTTTAATTAATTTGAGTTTCTTTGGGTTGTCTTAGCTCTGTTAATCTTGTCTCTGTATTTACGTTTCATCAGGCTCCGGCGATGAAGAAGGCGACTTTGAGGGTCGGGTGGGACTGCAAAGCATGCTTCAGAAAAGCTGAGAAAATAATTGCTGAATGTGAGATCGTATATAGCAACCAATTAGCTTAATTACCATTCACTAATTCTTAATGATCACCTCATGCCGTGACCGTACTGCATGCATATATATATATATATATTGTTGCATGCATGTTAATAAGGTTACTTAATTATTTTCGTTATTATATATGATTTGTGACGGAGATCGATACGAAATATGATGCCTTGAAGGTTGCCAAGAGATGAAGATTGACAGAGAGAATAATCTAGCAGAGGTGGGGGGAACGAATCTGGACGTGGACGCCCTGGTGATGCGCCTGAAAAAAAAGCTCAGAAGAAGCGTTCAGATTGTGACGCCGCCGGCTGAGAAGGAAGAAGGAGGCGGTGGCGGCAGTAATAAGAAAGAAAACGGCAGCGGAGGCGGCGGCGGCGGCGGACACGAAGAATCCTGTCCTGGGTGTGAGGCATTGCAACAGTTACGTCTACCCGGCATTGCACCCGGACCCGGATGCTTGCCTCAGAATAGTATTGTGCCAAGTTACAGGCCTCCGCTGATGGACTGTTCGACCCGGCCTGAGCACCCGTATGGTATTGGACCGATTCACGGGCCTCCAAACGGCTACTCATTCGGGCCTATTCAGGGTCCGACTCACGGGCCTCCAAATGGCTACTCATTCGGGCCTATACAGGGTCCAACTCACGGAGCTCCGCCGAGTAGCTTCTTGCGGATTTACGGGGCTCCGAATACTCATGGGCCTCCAGTTAGTTACGCGCCGTATCCCTATCCCTATCCCTATCCCCCGAATGATGGTTCTATGCCGGGTTATGGTTATGGATATCCACCTCCTGGGTACATGCTTGGCTATAGGTACCCGAACCAGAACCGCTACACAGCTGACCCGATCCATACGTTAAGCGATGACAATGCCAATGCTTGTGCCATCATGTGACGCGAATTCAAAGTCGGACATTACAGTTAAATTATGGTTTGGCGAATCAGAAAGAAAAAAGTTTGGCCTGATTTTGAAATTTAGTTCGTGTTTTTTTTTCTTTGTGCGATTATCTAAGTTGTTGGTGTAATTTTTTGTTAATTTTATGGTATTAAGACGCTTTCATATTCTACTTAAAATCTTCTTCTCTTTTTTTTTTTCTTTTCATGATAATCATCTAAAAACTCGGTATAGTATTCAATTTTTTATTTTGTTAGCCGATTAATGGTCTCTTCATGAACCAATTGAGCAAGTTAAGGCTAAATATAAGATCCATTCGAATTAAAATGTTTGAACCAGATTTTATTGGATCCTAATCTTTATGTACTAAGATATTACATAAATTTTATTGGAGTCCGCCAAATTTGAAAGCCTCAACCCACTTTGGGACCGTTTGATTTTATATGGTTTAGTAATACTTTTTAAAGGTTATTTTTGCTTATTTTATAAGCAAAATCACTTAAACTTGTTTGTACTTATAAAAAAAATTATATTTTTTTTTACTAAAAGTATAAGTAATTTAAGAATTATTTTTAAAAATTATTTTATCAAAAAACAGTTTTAAAAAATTTAAAATTTTGGGCAGGAGATGGGATTGTTGGGCAACAAGGATGTAGGGGTTAGGCAACAAGGAGGGCAGAGATGTGGGGTTTGGGCGACAAGGAGGCGGTAGGGATAGGGGATGTGGTTGTTGCAGCTAGAAATTTCTTGATTTTTTAAATTTTTATAATAATTTTAATTTTAATTTATTTGATTTAAAATTTTATAATATTTTTAAAATTATATTTTATTAAATACTTTTCTGTTTATTTCATAGTATATTTTTGTAGTACAACTAAAATTATTTTTTAAAAAAATTATATGGTGGTGTAATTATTTTTAAAATTTATATATATTAAATTTATATCACTCGAAAATAATTTTAATTTATTATTTTTTAAAATAATTTTATTTTGAGAAATATTATTCGATCAAATAACCTTTTAACTTGCGAAAATGCAGTGCCACTTTAACTGGTCTGGTCATTTAGGCGGCGTCCAAAAAATATCTCCGTCTACAGTCGCCGACAAATCTTTTTCCCGACACGTGTCATGCTGAGCCAACTGCTGCCACCTACCAAGATAAACGTGCGACCGCCCTTCACGTCTCCTCCTCCTCTCATCGACCGAAGCAGAACACACATCAATCGCACCCGAAAGGTCCTCTGAAAGCGGAGGCTTCAATTTCTCACTGTTCATCAAGCTCTCGACCGTCGGAGGTTTGTCCGATCTAAGGATGTTTTTTTTTTTCCGATTGCTTTCGTTTGTCTCTTTCCTCACTGGCAGGTTCATCTCTTCCCGGGGCCTAATGTTGGTAGGGTTTTGAAGATGGTGTCGGACGCGAGCAAGAAGAAGGCGGCGGCGAAGAAGGCAGCGGCGGCAGCCAAAAGAGGCGGGAAGTCTGCCGCCACAGCCGCTTCTTCGAAAGCGTCAGCCGCTAAGACCGTTGGCGCCGCCTCCGATGTCTTGGCTGATGGGGTGGAATCTGTTCGGATCTCGGATCGGACTTGTACTGGTGTCCTCTGTTCGCATCCCCTGTCCCGTGATATCCGCGTAAGTATTTTTCCCTACCCAGTTGCTAATATTTCTGTTGTCGCATATGAATCATGAATGCTCCCTATAATGTATTTTGCCCTTTACCTTGTTTTATATTCATGTCTAGTTTTAAGTGTTCAGTTCTCTAGTGTCTATTGGATATATTTTTTTTATTCACGTCTCATTTGTTTATTTGTATATATATTCTTTAAAATTATAAATTGTTTTATTTTTTTCATATTTCTCATTTATTGCAATCACAAGTGTATATATATGTTATATTAAGAGGATGAATAGTAATTTTTAAATATAAAAAATTATTATATTTTTTATTTTTTTTTTAAAGCAAAAACACGGGTGGCCCTAGTGATTTTTTTTTATAGTAAGTTTTATAAAATCCTCTTGCAAGTATATTATTGCATGATAAATTCATTATAAATACTATTAAATATATGACTTTCAATACATGTTACCAAGTAATCATTTATCCGTCCATTTCCCATTCGATTGCACAGTTAATTCTTTATATATTTTGTTGATAATTTTTTTTCTATTATTACAATAAAAAAGATTAAAATTAACTTCACGGGTAAATGAACTAATGGATGGATTATATATGTGATTAGACTAACTATATATCTTATAAGTTGGCATGTGAATTTATCATTTTTTCCTTAGGCTTATTAGAGTTTTGGAGATGACATCCACTTCTTAGTTCCTTTATGTGCTAGTCACCACCCCATAGTCCCTTTGAGTGTTGACATGGAAAGTTAATATTTGAGTTTCTAACGGTTTTGAAACTTTGGAGCGTGACAGTATCAACATAAAATGAAATCATCAAAATAATATACAATTTGTCAATAGTCTTCAAGTGAGGTTTAATTGTGTGTGTTCTAGTCATTTTCCGATTGCCTTGGTGTGTGGCTCTCTATAGCATTGTTAGTGGCCTTTTTGGTTTGAGAACATGGAGTTTTTGGTTGATGGTTTTCTAGACTAAATTTGCTAGTGGCGGGAATCTTATCATGTGGAGATGGGACAATTGAGATTTCAAAACATATTCAAAAACACATTTTTAATAATATTATAATTGTACAATATCATAAATCAAATTAATTTAAAAAATTAATTAAAAAGACATTTTTGAAATAATGGAGTAATAACTTTGAATACCATAAATCTATATTTATGTACAAAATGAAGTTTATAATGGTCACATATTTTTTCAAATGTCACAATTAATACATTGTGATAACTTAAAAAATATTATTATGTGAATTAAGTTTTGAAAGAAGATGGGTTCGTGATTGTTTTTAAAATTTATTTTTGATTCTTTTTATTTTTAAATTTAAATTTAATTTTATTAAGAAATTTAAAAAATATTTTATTACTTAGTCTCACAATAATTTATTTTATTTTATTTTTGATTCAATTTTGAAAAAATACACCTTTTAAAATATATTTTTTTTCATACTAAAGGAAAATTATTTTTCGATTAAAATTCAATACCAACTCCAACAGAATTTAAAACGCGTATCAAACAGATCCTAATGCTATGTTTGTTAATGTAAGATTATTTTTCAAAACTCAATTATTTTTAAAAATTATGTGCTCAAAATGAATTTTTATCATTATTAAATACTTTTAAATTCATCGAATCACTATTTTCAAAAATAATATTGTTTTCAAAAATAATATCATCGTATCAAATGGACCTTAAGGCATTCTAATTTGAGATAACAAACAACTGAATTAGGAATTTGAATGACAAGTTTGGATGCTCAAATGAGTGTTTTTAGGGCCATTTAAACAATAAATGAGAAAGGAGCAAAGATTTCATGGGTTAAAGTTTTATTACCAAGAGCTTGTGGGACGCCGAAACAGATCAACACAGCTGGTGGCAAACAGTGGAGGTGGCAACAGCAGGTCTGCTAGCTTTTGCGGAGATGACATCGATCTTGTGGTGTGCGGCAAACTTCCACAAGGCCAAGTCGTGCCAGCAACTGCGTTTGCATGTCAATGAACCAGCCAGAGCACAAGTAGGGAAGAGAAGAAGAAGGAAGTGAGGGAGAGACCCACGACTCTGCTGTATGATGACAATATTTACTGAACAACAGAGCAATTAGCAACATAATTAATATTCCCTTTCGTTTGCAAGAATCAATGAGGAGCAATAATAACATATATAGCAAAATGCAGAACAACAAAATCAGAAAATTTTAACGAGGAAAACCTCTATAACCAAGGGTAAAAAATCACGGGTCTTTCAGACCAAAGAAATGGCTTTACTATGATCAACAAAAGGGTACAAGAAAGTCTCCAATAAGTGCACAAAAAAGTGCATACAATCGTCCAAAACAGATCAAGTAACAATGGTCTCAAAAAAAACAAGAAGATGAAAAAATACCCATAATACTAGACAAGAAAAACGAGGCACTTATCTCCCTCAGAAGTTATTTCAACGATCCTACTGTGCAAAATGAAGTATCACAACTACTAAATCTGCTGTACAAATATCAGCCTGATCCAACGGTGAACAAATCCATAGTTACAATCTGAAATTATGCAGTCTGGTGGTATACGAATTTCTGTGACAGTTTTTCCTAGAACAGTCTTCTTTCCCTCTTTTTTTTTTTTCCTGTGTTTTCTGCTGTGTCGGTTTTCTTGTGAGCCTTATCCTTTTTAACCCCTAAATATGACCCTTCTCCAGTTTAGTGAGACATAATGGGTTAATATATTTTAGGCCTTTCTCCACATAGGAAGGGAACCCAAAAAACCAACACTGTACTGGGGCATCGCAGGAAATGCAGCCACAAGGGTTGCTGGGCACATGCCACCAGGGTGTGCAGCTGTTGGGATGCTGCAGTTTTCCTCTTCTGGCTTTATATATATATATATAAGTCAGGTGTGCAGTGCACACCCTGGCATATTTGTTTTCTACAGGAGATATAATAGCATGTCGAAATTTTGTTAACATCTAGTGTGATAACTTTTGGCAATGTTAACCATGTGTTTTTTCCGTTTAAGGGAAATGTTTGGAAAATTATGTTTGGAAAATTCAAAATTGGTTTTTAATGCCTCCAATTTCTTTGAAAACATGGTGCTATCCATACAAAACCATGTAGTGTTTTCAAAATTATGCTTTGAGAATTCTTAAATTGATTTTTAATGCTTCTCATTGCTTTGGAAACATGAGGCTTGCTAGGGCTAAGCAAAAAAACTGTCAATACTTGATAACCCAATCAATCAAAAATCAAATAATCTGATATTTATTTGAGGAGATTGAGTAACCCGTCAATCCATTCGAAAATCAAATAAACCAATTAAATAAATGGTGCAATCTGATCAAACCGAACAATAAATATTTCTGGATGAAATTTTTTTCCAACAAATTAGGAAAGATGAAAATTTTATGAATTGGTAATGGAAATTCATTAGTTGCAAACTTCTTAAGTTCAATATAAATATGTTTTTGATGATAATAATTTATTTGATTTAGTTTGGTGATATTAGGTATTAGATTTTGTATTATAATTTGTTTTAATGTTATGAATTTAAGGTAAAAAAATTAATAATGCTAGGATTAAACAGAAAAACTATCAATCTGATTTATGTTGACGGACCGAAAATTGAATAAACTGATTCGAGCAATTCCATCAATCTAATTGAAAATCAAAAATTCATTTTAGCAAAATGATATAACCCATTCAAACCGACTAACGAACACCCTTAGAGCAAGCTTGTTATACTTTCATTATGCTGCCAACGCCTCTCCCTATGTTCCGGTGTTATGCCCTAATTGTCCTATTTTTTTTACTGTTTAAGCTTCTTCTCTCTAGCTTTGATCTCTAGTTTTTCTTTTCTTCTTTTTCTATTATTTCTTCTGCTATTTCTGTCTACATTTTTAATCCTTATTGTTTACAAATTTCTATTACAGCTATTAAAATTAAAATTTTGTAAATAAAAACAACTACTGGAAGAGAGAAGAAAAACTGACATTATTACCAAATCAGGCTTAACTTGTTAGTCTTTTTGAGCTATTAAAATTAAAATGTTGTGTAGACTCTAAGCATTGGAATCTTTTGAAGAGCATTCTTAGTCTTTTTGAGCTGTGCACAATGAATGAAATTTGGTGCGGTTGCCAGGGGCTGTAAAGGTTCATTCTTGATTTTGGAACTTTGTAAATGGAAAAACACAGATGTTACCAGATGAACTTTGTTGTGTGGTTTCCATTCAAAAGTTTAATTTGTGGATGAGCACTTCTAATATATTGTTTTATTTCGGCATGTGAACAATGTTATCAGATTCTTAAAATGGTATGAACACTGTTAAAATATATGAAAAATCTAATAATGGTCACTCTCACTTGTTGGTCGGATTCTTATTGTTGCTAGCTTGGTGCACCTAGACGAGCAGCTGGGTCTGTCACCAGGGTGTTGCCAGACTTTATGAACATTGTCCTTTGTAAATATATCCAATTCCATGATCCTTGTCAGAAGTCTCGTATGGGAGGTAAAACCAAGCATTGGGATTATTATTCCAATAACTATCTTTCATACTGAAATCTGTCTTGGGTGATTATGCTGGTTATAACTGTTGGCTCACTTTTGTAGATTGAATCTTTATCGGTTACATTCCATGGACATGATCTTATAGTTGATTCTGAACTGGAACTTAATTATGGGAGGTTGGTTATGTTTTCCTTATCCTTGTTAGTTCACCTTTATTGTATGCAGCATGAAATTATGTTTGGAAATCTGTTCCTTACCTGATATTTTCAGGCGCTATGGTTTGCTTGGATTAAATGGCTGTGGGAAATCTACTCTCCTTACTGCAATAGGCTGTCGTGAACTCCCTATTCCGGACCATTTGGATATTTATCACCTCAGTAGAGAGATAGAAGCATCCGACATGACTGCACTTGAGGCTGTTATTAGTTGTGACGAGGAAAGGTTGAAATTGGAGAAAGAAGTCGAAGAATTGGTACAACAGGTTCGTTGTGGCAGTTAAAATAGTTTTATAAAAAGTTTTGAAGCTTGCAAAAGTGAGGCACTAGTTGTAATATATACGTTCTATACAAACAATGATTTAGTGCTCTATTCACCCCCCCCCAAAAAAAACAGAGCATTATTTTATGTATTGAGCTGGTATAAAAACATTGGATATCCAATTTGAGTTGCTCTATCATTGGCAAAGCAAATCATTCTCTCTCTAGCGGTTCTGTTGCATTTAATTAAGTTATTAACTATTTTACTTCAGTCCATTTGTCTTTGTTATTTTCATGGATATAGGATGACGGCGGTGGAGAAACACTGGATCGCATTTATGAGCGTTTGGATGCATTAGATGCCTCCACTGCTGAGAAGCGTGCTGCTGAAATCTTGTATGGTCTTGGTTTCAGCAAGACCATGCAAGCAAAAAAGACACGCGATTTCTCTGGTGGCTGGAGAATGAGAATTGCTTTAGCACGAGCTCTGTTTATGAATCCTACCATTCTATTACTGGATGAGCCCACCAATCACCTTGGTAAGTTCTGCTCGTGGCTTTAATAATTAGTTGACATTGTGATTTCATTTTCTAATGTTCTCATTTTGTGACTCAAGGTAGTTGGCGCTGCAGTTCTTTGATGTTTTATGCCTAGTATTGGGTTTTCTTGCCTTTGTGAATTATAATATACAAGTTATCAAACGGATGTTTTGGATTGATAATCTTTGTTTGGTCCCAGATCTAGAAGCTTGTGTTTGGTTGGAGGAAACGTTGAAAAAAATTGACCGCATCCTAGTTGTGATATCACACTCTCAGGACTTCCTTAATGGTGTTTGCACAAACATTATGCACACGCAAAACAAGAAACTGAAGCTCTATACTGGAAATTATGACCAGTATGTTCAAACTCGCTCTGAACTTGAAGAGAACCAGATGAAACAATACAGGTGGGAGCAAGAACAGATTGCTTCAATGAAGGAGTACATTGCCCGATTTGGTCATGGATCTGCCAAATTAGCTCGCCAGGCACAGAGCAAAGAAAAAACACTGGCTAAGATGGAACGTGGTGGGCTTACAGAGAGGGTGGTGAGAGACAAGGTTTTAGTTTTCCGCTTTGATGATGTTGGGAAGATTCCTCCACCGGTTCTGCAGTTTGCTGAGGTATCATTTGGCTATACGCCTGAAAATCTAATCTACAAAAAACTTGATTTAGGGGTGGATCTGGACTCAAGGGTTGCACTAGTGGGGCCCAACGGAGCGGGGAAGAGCACGCTGCTGAAACTTATGACGGGGGATTTGCTTCCCCTTGATGGCATGGTTCGCCGGCATAACCATTTGAGAATTGCTCAGTTCCATCAGCATTTGGCTGAGAAGCTTGACTTGGAACTGTCAGCGCTACAATTCATGGTCAAAGAATATCCGGGTAATGAAGAAGAGAAAATGAGAGCTGCGATTGGGAGATATGGACTGACCGGTAAAGCTCAGGTGATGCCTATGAAGAATTTATCTGATGGGCAAAGGAGTCGAGTAATATTTGCATGGTTAGCATGGAGACAGCCCCACATCCTGCTGCTGGACGAGCCGACCAATCATTTGGATATTGAAACAATCGACAGTTTAGCAGATGCATTGAATGAGTGGGACGGGGGTCTGGTTCTGGTTAGCCATGATTTCCGGCTTATAAATCAGGTGGCAGAGGAGATATGGGTATGCGAGAATCAGGCTGTGACCCGGTGGGAAGGTGATATTATGGACTTCAAGCAGCACCTGAGGAGCAGGGCTAGGTTATCTGATTAAAAGCTTGGATGGAACCCATCTTTACACGTTGTATGTTTATTGTTTTTACGAGGTAAGGGTTGGTGGCTGTTTGACGTCAACAGGTCTTATAACCTCCCTTCAAGCGGCCATTCTTCTGTGGCGGGCGAGGTGGTGCTTTGTGTTTCCCAGCCCTTCAAGCTTACTCTAATTCTCTTCGTGTATCCCTGGCGTTGGCCATTGAGACAAGCTGATGTGTACATGCTATGTTGTACTCGAGTAAAATAAAGCTAGCTTGCGTTGTTGTAATAACTAATAAGTGTGGTGTCGTTTCTGAGATATATTGTATTCATATATTGTACCCTTAGACTAATAATCGTGATGTCGTGTCTGAGATTGTGATGTTCGCTCTCCATGTTGGTGTTGTGTGTTGGCTCCGTTGACAGACACTGTTGTGCCCTTTTGATGGCAAGCGGAGCTGAGAGACCGATTTGGGACCTTGTGACGTCAGCGTCTAGCTTGCTGGAGGGCATGATCTACATATTGCCTAGTGGCAGCTACAAAATTTGTTACGCTATAGACGGATCGGAGAGAGAAGACAGCAAACATGTCCTAATGCCAAAATAAAATGGATACATCATCCGTTAGTTGTCATTGGATTGTGTCCATATAGTTCCTCAATATATGTTGCTGCTTCAATCAAGCAAGCATGATCATCGGATTAGAAGTCAATCAAGTCATTACCATGATATGTGGTGTCATTATTTGAAAACTACTCCATCGATCCGACAGGGACAGTCGAACAGACAATATTTAAAGTTGGGCTAGTAGATATATTATGTAAAACTCTAGGGGGCTAATCCTTGTATTTGCTTAGGGGATAGACCAATTAATATGATGGTACAAGGAGTAAACTGAAAGGACGAAGAAGTTAGATTAGAGAAGGGAAAAGAGAGTCCATAGTAAACATTTTAATCTGCCAAACTACAGAGTTAAACAAAATGGGATCATCCTTTTTTGTTTTTAGATTAGGGTGCTAAGCCATATAGTTCAGGAGCCTCATGGAAGATTTGAACTATATGGTTCATTCTACAATTAATTTGAGCTCAAAGTGGCTCCAAGTTTCATGTCCATTATCAGCTGTGACCTTTGCGAGTTTTGGCGTTCATATATAGCATTCAAAAAGAAGTTGGATTGAGTCCCACGAATTTCTCCATTGGTAACAAATTTCATGACACGATCAATTACATCTTAATATTGAACCATGTCTCGCCAACACTAAAATATTTATAATATAGACGGCGCACTTGGTCATCAACATAATTACATAAAATAAACCAAGCACCACGCTCGCCTTAATACTTGATTGATGATGAGACGAGTGGCATAATTTATGGACAACAACAGCCAGCTGTGCAAGCAGCCTAAAACCCATGTCTCCACACACACGCACACACACATCACAGCTCCGACAAGACCTGTTCGAGCTCCAAAGGATGGCAAGGCACCGTCAGCGCACCCCTGTGGTTAAACCCATACTCCTCCGCTGCGTCCTCCAGCAGCCTCAGGAACGCTGGGCACCCCAAGTAAGACAATGGGACGATGAACCTCCGGACCTCGCCGTTGTCGGCTGCTGCTATCACCACGAAGTGCCCTTCCTTAACGTCCTCCGGCACCGGCGACACCGCCGTTCTCTTGCCCGGCAGGCTCTTCTGCAACTTCTCTATCGCGAACTTTAGCTTCACAATGCTTCCCATCCTATTGTTGACCACCATCTATGTGCTTTCTCTGGAATATATAAACATATATATATATACCGGGGCTTTGGTGTTTTGGGTTATATATATATGCATACATACATATAAATGTCATATATATAAGTATAAATATAAATATATAAAATAGACAAGATAGAGATAGAGTGTAAAATGGGAAAGGGAGACCAGGGCACATGAGGGACGCCTCGGCGTTCAACCTGAACACATGAGACGTACCTATCAAATATTGGTAAACTCCGACTGCAGATTGTGAGGGGCTCAAATTAAGCCTCAAAGATATAGATATATCAATCATTATGCTCCATATATATATATATAAAACCTGATATTTTATGTTCCTATTTCTTTTGATAATATTTTAATTTAGATATATATATATGCAGCTACTGTTTATATGGTTGAATATTGGCTGAACGTGCTTGTTTTTAACTCTATCCATCCGTTCGCGAATAGGGAGGCTGGAAAGTGCAAGACAGAAAGTGTCTTCCTCAATTACGAACGCATGTGTCCAATTTTTATTTTTTTTTGTATGTTCTATTATTTCAACTGATTTTCTTTTAACTTGGACATATGATTGATTTGAACAAAAATAAAATAAATAAATTGCGAAGATATATGCCAAACAGTTGAGGATATGTTGAGATTCTCAGCTTCTAGGTCCTTAAAGTGCACGCTAGAAATAGTTACCAAATAATAATATTTTTTAATGTAAGTGTAATTTTTTAAATTATATATCTTACTATATAAAAAAAATTATTTTTTTAAAAAATATTCTTTTAACTATAAAAATATAATAACACCATAACTAATTTAAATTTGAAAGAATATTATTTTTCAGAAATACCTTGATAAAAAACCAATAAAATGTACACATCGTCATATATCAACGTAAATAGTTTAATTTTAAAAAACAATTATATCCATAAATAAAATTAATGCAATATAAATAAATTTATAAAGTAATTAGAAATAATAAATTATATCATCAAAGTAATTCAAATATTACTGAAATGCTGAAATTTTATAATAAAATCAATACATTAATATACAACTAAATTAAATAACAAAAACAAGAAATGCATAATAAACAATTACCTTAAATACTACAATTAAAACACAATTGATAAAAAAATTAACTACTTTTCATTAATGTTTGAATTGCTTTGACAATATAATTTTATTGTTTATAATTAGTTTATAATTTTTTTAAAAAAATATTATATTAATTTAGTTACGGTGATAGAAGCTAATTATAATTATTTTAAATTAAAGTATTTATTCAGACCAAGATAATGTGTACATATTTTATTATCATACGCGCGCATAGAGAGATTGAAAGAGAGAGTGGGGTTAGAGTTTCGCAGATCAAGCATCAACCGGCAGGAAAACTGAAGAAGGCGGCGAAGATTTTGTCCTCCTTTGTGCATGTCTGGCATCGGCGGCCGCTAATGGAGGACTGTTGTGTCGGCTTGGGTTTCCAACTTCTAGGCTCAGTCATGGAGCCGTGGGTGGTGGTGATCACCGTGCAGAGAGGAGAGAGAGAGAGAGAGAGAGAGAGAGAGAGAGAGAGAGGCAGAGAAGAGAAGCAGTGGAGGATCGAAGGAGAGAGATAAACGAGAGACAGCGTGCATCGCGGGCGGTGATATGGAGAAGATGAGGGAGGAAGAGAAATAAAAGATTTTATTTATTAATAAATTTTAATAATTTTATGGATATTTTAATAATTATATTAATATATTATCTTGATTACTTTTGTATATTAATATATCTTGATTATCTTGAGCAAGAGGAAAGGTAATTAAAAATTCTATTTTGTTTATTATGGCAGTTTTATTTTTTAATAATTTTATTTTTCTTAATTTTATTCCTACAAATCAAACGAGGCCTAAAAGCTTAGGGAACAATTTTCTGTAACATAGTTGTAGGGCTTCAAGGTAAGAAAATTGAACCTTTCATTTTGTTTTCTAAATTAAGAAAGTTTTAGCTTGTTTGTTCTCTGGTATAAAAAAAAAATGGTTAAAATTAAGTAAATTGCTTACGACAACATTAAGTAAGATCTGAATATGGATAAAATTGCTCAAAATACACAAAGTATTTTGCCCACTCGAGGATAAAAAAAAATGAAGATCATGATAACATGCTTAAAATACACATAAAGTTATAATATATATTGCGATAAATCCGAAATAAAATAATTAAATAGACCGGTACGTTCAAATCAAAATGCGTACGGAATATAAAACATTAGTTTAAACCCCAATTTGAACTCTGAATTACTGTCTTAACTATATTTGTGATTATTTGGCAAGTATTATAGATTTCACCAAACCATATAACGTTAAAAAAATGCTCGGCATCCTATAAACATGAATACAATAAAATCACGTCAATAAATTCAGAACTCGAACAAATTAAAGGGCAGATATTGATTGACATTCGCTCGTATACTAGCTAGGCAACTACACACCTTGGACCGTTTTTTATAGGAGTTTGAATGCTAGCAAAGTTAGCTCATTGATGACTTGACTTATTTCAAATTCAGTAAATATTTATTTTAAAAATTAATTGTTATATTAAATATCCATATAGTATGTATCATGTCCGTAAAATTTTAAAATGATCTAACAGTTAATTTTTGTATAAATTTAATTAGAAAAATATTAATTTTAATAAATTAACTACCTCAATATTTAATCTAACGATTAATTTTTAAAATAAATATCAACAGTAATCTGAAATAAATCAAATCATTACTGTTATGAGTTTACTTTGCTCACCACAAAATTCAAACTCTTTTTATAGTTATTAGCTATATGTATGCATAGCAATAAATTTTAAGAAAACATGCTTCTAGAAGGCATGCATGCAAACTAATAAATATTGTCCCTATGGGCTCTATATATAGAATAGGACGGTAATTAATCTTCAGTTTTAAAGGGCTGTTTTAATTTCATCACGATGACCTCTACTCCAAGTCAAGTGTTCAAGCTACATACATCATACTTTGTCTTAAATATTAAAATAAAAAACAAATATTAAAAAATGCAAGAAGGCTAGAGATCGATGTCTTTGGGATGGTGCTTCCAAGAACTTGCGTTTGTGTATGGGCGACTGAAAACATGTATCATGCATGTCTGGAATTTTGGAGCAGACGACCTACACAAGTCATCATTATTGATGGTTGAATAATTCACTCGCTTGTATTGTATTGTAAACATAGCATAGCTATCCAATATGAAATTTCTAGATTCCAAAAAAGAAATGATAGTAATAGATAAAAATAAAAATATTTAAAAGATAAGAATGTATACATGTAATTAAATATAAATTTTTTATCTTGATTTATATAATCATGTCTTGTTAGACTTAAACAATTATATCACCTCGAATGTTATCAATAATTAAATATGTTTTTATATACTGGTTCGAAATAAAAATATTTGTTATTGGGTTCCATAAGATGAAAGATAATTATTTGTATGCTTTTCTAGTTGTTAATTTTTAATTTAAAATTATATATATATATATAAGACGGTGTGTAACAGAAAATCTGGATTCATCGGGAAGATGATTGACGTACACAAGATCAAACTTGCCAACTATATCTTGGGGTCGGTTTTTTATAAAAAAAAAATATATGCAAAGCAATCAATTATAATATAAAAAATACATTCCTGAAGGCATGGAAAATTAGAAATTTTGTCCCTACGAATTGGCAATGGGTATTAATTTCTAGGGCCTCTATAAATAGAATTTGCAAGTAAAGCGTTCAAGCTACACACACCATGCTTTGTCTTATTTTATGTTATTAATTTCTCCACATATATATATATATTATATATATATATATATATATATATATATATATTATTAAAAAAACATAACGATCGAGAAGGAGAAGAAGAAGAAGAAGACAAGAGATGTCTTGATGGGGGGCATAGTGCTTCCAAGAGCTTGCGTTTTTGCATTGCCGACTGAAACATATCATGCATGTCTGGAATTTTAGAGCGACGCCGGCACACAAGTCATTATTGATGATTAAATGATTCAGTGCTCTAGTATTGCATGTACATAGCTACTCCCCGTCCCCGAATCCCGATTCTCCGTTCTCCCCCTACCAAAGCTATATTTTAACTTTTAAAAAAAAGACGAAAAAGCTTTCCCTGAATTAATTTCAAGTATTTACTGTATTAAAGTTTAGTTAAAATTTAGTTAGAATTTCGCTTTTACAAAATTAAATCATTCATTTTCTACAACTCCAAATAATATTTTCAACAATTTTAGTTCTTTTAATAAAATATTAATTTAATATTATTTTTATATTTTAAAATATAAAATAAAATTGTCTAAGAAAGCCCTTAAAGCATCACCAACTCATCAGCTATAGTAAAATATGGCTAAAATTGTTCTCCAATAATTTAGGTAAAACTGTAGCAAAAGTAAAAATAAAAGCTAAATATAACTTTTGTTTTTGTTTTAGATGATCATGGCGTGTCAGCGAATAAGAGAAAATTTCACATTTAGTGCTGCGTTCCAGCCCCCCGCATTCCCGTTCCCATGTCCCCACACACACCACCACCACCCCCGAGATCGACACTGAGAGTCCACAAGTTCTGCCCGAGAACACCGAGGGAGAGATCGAGGTTCCCCCCATGAGATCAACGCCTAGAGCTGCCCCCTCCTCTCCTCTCTGTTGCATGCCACCCCGCTCTAAGCTGCTATCCCGCGCCCCTCCTCCTCCTTTGCTTCCTATCACGGGGAGAGATCGAGGTTCCCCCCGTGAGATCACGCCTAGAGCTACCCCCTCCTCTCCTCTCTGTTGCATGCCACCCCGCTCTAAGCTGCTAGCCCGCGCACCCCCTCCTCCTTTGCTTCCTATCGCGCCCCCTCCTCCTCTCTTCCTGTCACATGCCCTCTTCCTCCTCTTAGCACCCCCCCCCCCCCCCCCTCGTTCCCGTCGCATGCACCCCCGCTCCAAACCGCTACCTATTATGCATGCCCCCCGCCTAACGCCAGTCCTCCATTAGGGATTTGGAATTTGGGAAAGGCATGTTTTTCATAGTAGTAGTGCAGGGGTAGATAGGAAAAAAAATAATTACTAAGCAAAGAAAAATGATGTACCATTAGAGTGCAATTAGTTAAAGTCTCACTGTAACAAGCTAAATATAACTTTAGCTAGTCAATTTAGCTTGCTAGCATTGAAGATGCTCTACGCCAGTGCCCCCCCTGTTCCCGTCGCACGCACCCCCGCTCCAAGCCGCTACCTGTCATGTGTGCCCCCGTCTAACGGCAATCTTCCATTAGGGATTTGGAATTTGGGAAGGCCTATTTTTTGTAATGGTAGTGCAAGGGTAGATAGGAAAAAATAATTACTAAGCAACAAAAAAATAAATGGTATACCATTGGAGTGTAATTAGTTAAAATCTCACTGTAGCAAGTTATATATGACTTTAGTTAGTCAATTTAACTTGCTAGCATTGGAGATGCTCTACTAAATTTATATAGATTTATTTAGCTATTCTAACTAAATTTGTAAGATTTTTTTCATAATATTAATAGTAAATAGTAAATAATTTGAAAGAATATTTTTCATAATAATAATTTTTTATTAAAATGATGAAGTTAAAAGTTAGGTTTTAATTTTTTTAATTGCCTCTTCAAATTAATAAAAAAAAATATTTGAAGAGGCTAGAAACGGGAAGAAATGCATTAATCATTTAAAAATAGTTTTTGAAAGTACTTAAATTATTTATGGTTCAAAATAAACATGTTTAGAGGTTTACTAGTTAAAAATAAGTCTTAAACGTGTGTTTAACTCTATATATTTACAATAATAATTTATATTTACAGTATAGATAGTTGTTTTTGATATGCAATAGTATGTTCAATTATTCAATTTTGCTATGTCATAGTTTATTTAATTTATAATATTCACGGTTTGACATTTTTATTCCCATTTTAGAGATAAATAGTTCATATATCACTTAAAATTTATTTATTTTTTCAAAACATCAAATATCTCATTTTCTATTTCTATCTATATTTTATTACTTAATTCTTTTTTATTATTTTCTCTCTCTCCCTTTTATTTATTACAACCAATCAAAAGTTTTCAAGTATAATAATATATATTAAAATTTATAGGAAAAACATTTGGAAATAAATAGTAAATCCCAAAATATGGAAATTTAATTACTATTCATTTCCTATCTTTATATCCTATTTTGAGGAATCTGATGTAGAGGATTTTTTTGACAAATTTGTATTTTTTTTCCTTAAATTATAAGAAAAGTTTAATTATACCAAACCTACTGCAAGTATTCTTAAATCATCATATAAACATGTATTTAAATAATTATATAATATATGAATGTAATATTTATTTATGTTGATATATAGATATACAATATATGAATATATGTGTAGCATAATATATTTTGTATTTGTTTATATATGTAATATTAATGCATTATTAATTAAATATAATAATAGAGTTTATATAATAATTAATCTAAAATATATATTAAATATATTAGTTGTTAGACAATGAATTATCACCCATAACTCACATGGTATAAGTATGATAGTATTTTATTTTACAGCATAATATGTGATAATTAAAGTATGAAGAGAATTAAAATAATAAAAACTTTATAATTAAGCATGTTTATGACAGAGTAATAGAGTGATGAGTGACATAATGAGAAATTGATAATTTTGAATTCAAACGTGAAAAAAAAAATTAGAGAGATAAGTACTAATGTTATCGATTAACAAAAGTTTAATTTATAATAAAATATTTTAATCAGGATGGCGTAAGTGATTTTTTACAAAAAAAATAAAAAATAAAATCAAAATCCGATTGACTTACTTATAAGTCATAAACATGAAAAATAATGTTTATGTTTATAAACAAAAATATCTATAAGCCCTTCAAAAATAAACATAAACAATGTTAAATACTACTTCTTAAAATAATTTATAATTTGTAAGTGGAAGGTACTACTTGTAAGTAATGCACAAAGCACGTGAGCGTGTTGAATTATTCGGTTTTTTTACTAGGAAAGAAATAAAAATATTTATAAATTTGATAATAATAACATTATTTACATGAATGTAAATCACGCTTACAAATATTTTCCTACTACGGTCGAGTAAATAAAGTCAAAAACATTCCTCAAGAGTTTGTTTTCAAAATATGAATTACTTTAGTCTAAAGGTTGTAAAGTCCAACTTCTTTTAATGCCACTTTAGGGTATATCATCAACCTCTAAAAGAAAAAAAGAAAAAGGGATATCCTACTCTTGAATATCTTTGCATGCATTTCCAAGCATGTTATTTCCACGCATACCTACACTAATTCCCCCCCTTGTGCAATGTTAAATTCAAGCCCTGGTGGACGTGCCCGTGATAACCAGTACCACCTTGATTTACCAAAAACAAAAACTATAATAATATATTGAGTCTAATCAAAACCATTATATATCCACCTGAAGTAACGATTTCTTAAATCAAGTGCACCTAAAATAATGATTGATTATAGGACAAAATAAATTATTTGAGATTTGAGATGCCCTTTGGGAATCTCATGGGAACTTTCTTTATAACCAGTTAATTGGGTTTTTTGCCTTTTACATATATATCCACCTAAAGTCCTTTTTCTTTTCTAAAATACAATTTCTACATGCATTTACATTGCATGGATAACCTGAAAAAAATGGAAACCAAATAAAAACACGACACTACCCGATCAAAACCAAACCGAAATTTTAAATTTAGATAAGGGTCTTAAAAATTAAAACCCAATCATTTGGATTTGGATTTTGGAATGGGCATTAGACTGCCGATGAGAAGATTCGAGTTCTGGTTTAAAAAGAAAATGGGAATAAAAAAAAGTTATTTTTACAATGGGCATAATTTTTTGATATTAATTTATTTTTCATATCAATTTTTTATATTACTGCATAAAGTACCTACATAATTACTTTCACTTTACAAATAATATGGAACTTATTACGCCAATAAATTGGGCAACCTCTTACCAATAAATAAATAAATTGGACAACAGCAAAAAAGATAAAATAAATTGGGCAACCTCTTTACTTATTAATATATATATATATATATATGTACATGTATTAATTTGGCATGATGGTTACATGGAACAGAGGACCCACAACTGCGCTTTAGGCATTGTCCATACATCATGGCAACGTGGAACAGAGAAAAAGACTAAATTAGAAGCGCCCAAAAAGAAAAACACCCGGGCTGCCACTTTGGCAAAGCATCTAAGCACTCACATCCATGGGTTCAATCCTTAATTTTGGAAACAAACAAGTTCTGCTTTTATGATGTCGCGAGCGCCGTGCACAAAAAGGTCCAGAGTGCGCACAGCTAACATCCTCAGCAAACGAATAATGATTCTCAAATTGATTAATCTTGGCAAAAGGCCGAGAATTGTAGATGCTTAAATACACTGGGAAGCTACCAACAAAAAAAACAAAAAAAAAAACCTACCAAGTCCATTTTTGATGCCGGCAGTATGTAAATCTCTTATATGTCTACGCTTCCGAGGGTGTAGTTTCATCTCCTTTGTGTGCTGTACAACAATTACCTTTACATGCCTACTTATCTATGATTGGTTTGATGCCAATCATATCTACAAAAGGCGAGTTTAAGCCTAGCACGGATTGTACAAGGATTTGATGTAATTGTATGTTGGGAAGAACATAGCCACATCTATAAACAGAGAAGACTGTAGAAAACAAGGGGAATAAAGGCGTTATCTAGTTGAGCTGTATAGGCCTCCAACAAACCACTCACAATCACAGCCACCAGAAGAGACAACCAATGCTGCACACATATTTGAGGACAAGTGTTTAATAAGGCTAATAGAAGCTCAAACAAACATGCAGAAAACCTAAGTATTATAATTCTAGTTAGTATAACATCAATATGACAAGGGAGCATATAAAAAAGACCCCCCACAAAAGAAGTCTCTGATCCTAACAGCTAACAGATAATCATGATAATGTGATGCATGGAGATGCAATCAAAATATCTAGCATTGCATGGCCCTAAATCACCCACTTTGAGTTCAGGCCTATCCATAAGCTTGAACATGACGCTCCCAACATGCAAGAGAGCTACCAATTAGGCTAGAGGCTAGAGCTAATTGATAAATAGGCCAGAGCTAAAACACCCACTTGCACTGGATAAATAGGCATGTAAAGGTTGTGTGTGTGTGTGTGTGTGAGAGAGAGAGAGAGAGAGAGAGACCTGGCTAACAATATACCCTGTGGATGCTAGAAGTTGAAGGATAACAGAGCATGCAACCAGCACAGAAGTTATACCAGCTGCAGTACCTTCAATGGTTTTCTCTGAAAAAAAGAAATTTTGGCTGTAAAATAACTTGGTTAAAGATACAAGTCTTCCAAGGAAGAAAAAACAAAGAAGGTAACACTCACTGCCATTTTTGCTCCACCTGAGAACTCCATATTTGTGGCCAACCACTGATGCCTAAACAAAATAGAAATACTGTTACGGGGACTCATAGAACATCTCTTCCGATAAACAATGCACAAATATATGTATATCTATTATCTAAAGCACTTGCAAATTGAAAATATAAGGATATGAGAAGATAAAACAGAAAACTGGAAAACTGAAAAAGCAATATAGCATTTTCAAACCTATATGCAAACAAAAGGTATAAGGCAAACCAGAAGACTCACCATTGAATCCCCAATTCCAAGGCTCAAAATCCCAGCAAAAGGGGCAAGCGGTCGATCATTGTAACCAGAACACATCCAGATAGGAAGGGCGCAGCCCAACAAAAGTGAAAAATGGCTAAAGGAAGCAGAAATTTTCATAAGAGATCTAAGAAAGACACAAGGATCAAACAAATGCAACTAAGCTATGTGCAGTAAAGCAATCACTTGCCACACCTGACAATAAGAACATCAGAGTCACGATGGTCAGTGAAAGCATTCATAAACTGATGTAAGTGTTGTCCCAAAGGCCAAATTCTCCATACCTGCCTAGAAAAGGGATAGTTATGCAAGAGCATTGTATGCATCAATAGAAAATTAGTAAAAGACTAATAAAGTAATTCCCACTCACCCTGGAGCACCTTCTCCAAAGTCCAAACACAACTAAACAAAGGGAAGGCACAATGATTAAAATTGGGTTTTTAAGACCACTTGTTCTATAATTTTCAACACCGGGGTAACCAGGGCTCTTCTTGATACTAGGAGTTTTAAAAAAAAAGTGATAACACTATTTGATCATTTTAAGGGTAAATTACAGAAAATAACCCAGAAATTTTTGCCATTTGCAGATTGATAGTCAGATTTGAAAGTATACATGTTCGTAACTAATGTTTGGTGTGTCTCCATTTCCGGTTTGCCATTTCCAACTACTATTGCTTGCAATGAGTTTTCTCTTCTGAAAAATCTTAGATCTGAAAAACGACTGCAGATTGTGCTCTCACTATCTAGACAGATTTTATATCTGGAAAACAACTACAGATCATGTAGATGGTGCTGACACAGAGGTGTTGGTCTCGGTGAACCATCAACCAAAGTGCCACTCTGTACTCCAGAAACATCCAACTCCAAAAACCAAGTTCCACCAACACCATTTGTCCCCAGTTGCCAAGGTCCCAGTGTCACTGCCCTTTCCCAACACCTCCATGGTTCAAATCTTCTTCGCAGCCACACCTATGGCCAGGTCTTAATCTGCAATATGCTCCACAACACAGCGGTCTCCAGCCACCGGTTACTGTGTCACTGCCTTTCCCAACAACACTATGGATTGGATCTTCTTCTGCGTCTGCACCCACTGCCTGTTATCAATCTCCAATGACACCGGTGGTCTCCAAATACCTTCAACGACATGCCATTGCCCTTTCCCAACACAATAATGGTTTGGATCTTCATTGACTACCACGTCCACGGCCTGGTCTCAATTTGCAATGTTCTCCACCAACACCAGTGGTCTCCTGCCGCCACCAAAAAGCAGTTCTTTTTTCCAACTGAGCGTCCACCAAGCAAAAAAAGGATTTCTTTTTTGAATTGAATAGATGATTATTGCTAATAAGGTATACTAATTTCTTGGGGAATCAAAGTTGATGTGTCCATCAATATATTGTAAATGTGAAATACATGTTATGCTTGTAGAGAAAAGAAAATTGAATTTTGATTTGTTTCTTTAATTTTGATTTGGCTGTATTTTTGTGCTTGGTTGGAATTGTCTAGATTTAAAACCTCAAGTTCTTTATTTTTGTGCTCAATTGGTAGTGGATGGAATTACTACAGGATCTTATAAATTAATTGCAAGATTTGACAGCTCTTAATGTTGGATTATATATCTTAACGCGCTCCTTTACATGTGATTTATCTTTTTAAGCCCTTTAAGCCTAACATGTAGATAATATTGTGTGACGTGGAACTCAGGCTTCCCTTTATGTGATTGAGGTAAAACACATAACTTGTTCTTATATCATATTAAAGTATGTAGGTTTCTATCCCAAAATCAATTGGCCATAGATAGGGTTACCATGTGATATTATTAATTAATTATAAAGTTTGATAACTCCCGACATGAGATTATATATCTTAGCATGCACATCCTCACGTGTGCTTATCTTTTGAGCCTGACACATGAACAATATTTGGTGACGTGAAACATGCGTGCCCTCTCATGTGGTAAAAATGGGACACATAATGCGCTCTGATATTATATCAAAAGTCAAGAAACTTCTATCCCAAAATCAATTGGCAGTGAGTTATCATAACTTACAAAAAAAAATTACTTATAAAAAACAAAGTTATCAAAACTCTCAATGTATGATTATAGATCTCAACATAACACTCCACAAATTCGCATTAGTAGGAGTTTGAATGGAAAATGATGCATAATAAGAAACAAAACTATAGAGGAATGGATATTTGATTATATATCTCAACTCTCAATGTTTTATGCATGGCATAAAACACATGGTATGTCTATTTTACCTTAATTTTAAATTATAATTTAAATCATTCTCCCACAATTGATTTTAAATGCTAGAGCCTGTCTACAACTGAATATTCAATCCATTTTAATTATAATTTACATAATTCAATCCATTTATTATATAATCCAAAACATAACGATGATAAAAGCTGAATATTCAGAAATGCATAAAGAAAAAATCAAGGGAATAAGCACATGTAACAAGAACCTACTCGGATAATTTCCAATGCCAAGAAAACTGCCAAGGCTACACCAAATGCTAGATTAAGAAATTCTGGCTGAAACAAACAAACAGTCAAAAGGATTTTTAGTACAAAGTACAAATAATCACAAAATAATCTTCCAAACAAGACATCACTCATTATTACCACTTCACCTGAAAAATTAAAGCAGGTAGAAACATGCAAACAGCCATAAGATGGTAGTATTTTCGAAGAAGAATCCTCTCGATCATACTATTTTTTGATATATTGTAAAACCGCAGAACTGATGCGCATATAACCACCACCCAATATATACATATTGATAATCTCTTGAATGGTTCTGAGAAAACAAACACAAAAACCCTGCCAAAAAACAGGATGCAAAATATATATCAATCAAGCAAAATAACCGCAGATAAAGCTAATGTAAATCTAAAACCAACTTTTAGCAGTATTGTTTTGCATATGGCAGATAAATCCAACTACACTTTCTTTTTATGGTGTAATATAGCATAAAACCAAGTTATGGCATAGAAAACAGATGTATAAAACTTGGTTTGCATGACATCAGTCCCACTTCACATGCTTTGCTTACTGCTTTCTACAGATATAACAGGCTGCATGTTGCAATCCCAGAGCTTAAAATTACTAAAACACAGGATATGAGGAAGGAAAAGGCAGAAGGCACACCACCCACAAATGAAAACTAATGAATTCGTTTTTAAAATAATCATGAGGGGAAAGGTAGTATGGTGATTCTCAAGATATAACTCATGTGTAGTTCAATAAATTGGAGTACAAAAAAGGAGGTGTACTGCCTCCATTTCCAATTTCATTATGAAAAGTGCAGGGCATATATGGAAACATCAAATACAAATGTGCGCAAAATATGTAACAAAGTGTACCAGAAGAATGGATGGCCATCAAAATCTTGAACAAACTGCATCCATAAGGGAACAATTGCAATCAAGATGAACCCCAAGGAAATAAAGAAAATAAGGGATTTCCCAATCTCTGTGCTTATCCTTTCTTCAGGGCAGGCTGAAATTCTCAAGCGTTTACTAATTTGAAATTCGAATTTGAATATCATTGGAAAAAGAAGAAGACCAAGTAACAATCCCTGTGAGGAAGAAAACAACCATGGACATTAAGCTACATCTTTCACAATCAATGGAATGATAGTAGTTAAAAAAAATGGACCTGAATAACAGTATGAGTCTCACTCCTTTTAATGCCATATTGTACATTCAACTGCTCCGACGCTATTAAACATCCATGAATCTGCTCCAATAGTTAAACCCACCAAAGAAAAATTATACTAACGATTTTTGCAGGAGATTGTAAATATCTAATTTTTTACCTTAGCCAAGGTAAATGCTAACATGTCTCCAAAATAAAGAACTAGACCACCAGTCACCAAAAGTGCTTCTCCTGAATGAAGAAAATGAAGATTAGATATGATCTGCCATAAATACTGTGTTATTGCTACTGGTAGGGTTACAAAAGATCCAAAAACATTTATTAAAATTGAAATAAAAAGAATTGATAGTAAAGTATTACCTGCCATACTTTTATAATCACTAGGTCACTAAATATTTCCAGAAAGCATTTGCTAAAAATAAACCCCATCAAATTTTAACAGAAATACACACATTTTGTCCAAGATATAACTTTTCAGCATATGCTTGCACTAAAAGTAGGCCTAACAATCCAATAACTGATTATATACTAAATCATTAAGCACATAGTAATTAATCCATTTTTATTCAATATCACAGGCCAATTAATGATCAGTCCAACAAGAGCACGTGCAATGTTTTAACACAAAGGATTTCATCAGCAGCATTCTTGATAGTTTCCTTCTGCTTTTCTTTTCTTTTCTTTCCTTTTTTCGATCAGAACTTTCTCCTGTTTTTCTTTCACATCCATATGGTTCATCTGCAACCCACTATTGATCTTATATCCCATCTTGAAATTAAAAGGCTAAATGAACATTGCTGACTCTATGAAAAAGCTAAGGAACTACAAGCAAAGCAAGTTTTTCAATTCTTGCAGATCAGTCCTATAGTACACAGCCAGAACATAATACTTAATCTTACAATTCTTTCAGCAATGTGGCTAATAGATTACGTCTCATCCCAATATGGCTGCTTCAAACACTGTTAGGCCTTGATGCAAATTTTCAGTATTCTTTCATCAATGCGTTTAAGATATGGCTATTTCAGTTAGGGGTGTTCATGGAAAACCAAGAACCCAAAAACTGCCCGAAATTGGGCCGAACAGAAACTGAAAACCAGAAACCAATTCAAACCAAACATTTTGGTTCAGATTTGAGTTCAAGGGCCAACCCAGCCGAACCATCCAAGCCATCCAAATTTGATCACCCCAGGTATTTATAAATTAATGTTTTATATCATGAATATTAATATTTAAAAATATCATTTTTGATTATTTAAAATAATAACTGAATCAAGCTCAATGGCTTTCCCTCTCTTTATTAACTTTTAATATATCTAATTAATTATGGTATGACATTATTAGAATGTATCAATATGTATATTTTTTATTGTATGAAGGATTGGTAACTAACTAACCCAAAAATAGTTTGAAACAAACTAAACCCAACCAAAAACCAAACGTAAATCCCCGGATGAATCGTATTCAATTGGGTTGGGTTCTGGTTGAGTCTTAACCCACACATCCCTGCCAATGTACACCCCTAATTTCAATCTTTCCAATGACACAGAATCTCTGATGAGAAATATGTACACACCATTTTCCATCAACGTCCAAAAAAAAATTAAATTAAATTAAAAAGATAAGCAGTGATAGATACCAATGGAAACACATGCGGGAAATGTTTTAAGAGCATGATGAATAAGTTTCACTGCTGCCAACCCATGAAGAGGCACCCATACTAACTTCAAAGCTGTAAGTAGATCTGTTTTGTGACATATCACATAATTGAAAATTTTGTTAGTTGAATAATGCACAAGAATGAGAAACGATGTATTGGACAACAAATAGGTGAATAAAGTTTTTCACTGGCAATTAATGAAGGCTTATTTCTGCTTCAAGTGACTAGGATAAGGCTTGCAAGTTTTCATAGATTGATGCATAAATTTTCCTATCTTCATCATTTCATCCAGAAAAAGACAAGGAAGTTACAAAATATGCATAATACATACCAGAATGAGATCTTGTGGAAAGAGACACGCAACACAAAGCTGCATATAAAATTATGCAGCTTAGAGTAACTTTCACGACCCAGAGACTATTTAAACAAGCAGAGCCAGAATTGTTGGACGACTGTGAACTCCAAATAACTAAGCAAAGCACAAGAAGCACACTGACGCAACATGCTGATGCCGCCCAATATTGCACTTTCAGATATTCAAACTCTGAAGAATAAGATATTACGAGTGTTGATAGAGTTACTAAGTGATATCAAATTAAGATGTACAAGAAAAATGAAAGATAAATAATGAGATAACAAAATTCCAACGCTTACAATGTTGAAGACAATATCATAAAAAAGAAAAGAAGGGCGTTCTATTGGAACTTAGACCACCAAATCAGCAACTACAACACTATGTATTACTTTTTAACACTAAAAATACCATAAAACAACCACAGTTACTACCCTATTAACATATCAAAAGGAAAATAGAAATACCCTACAATACGATTGTTGATTTTTCTAACAAGTGATCTCTCTGCCAGAACTATGTATGTTGCAATAAAAGCATAAAGTATAAAGTGATATTCAAATTACTACAGCATAAAAAATGGAAATATAAGTGTGTAAAATGCTGCTTTTTCTCAAAATGAAAGCTTTAATCAATATCCCTAGGGCATTGTCCAATAATTATAGAAATAGTTGGATCAAATTTCAATTAGCGATAAATGGCAACAGCAATCAAAACACATCTCACCTTCAAGGCTAATTTCATGCAGTGAGAATGCCCTCCAGAGCTGTATTAACCTTGTGAGGATAACAACAGGCAGCGTAATTGCTCCCAGCAGTATTCCTGATGAAACACCAGGCCTGAAAATACAAAAATCAAACCTAATCAACAAACAATCGAAGCAAGAGGGGATTTGGGGGAGTTCATTTTTGTTTCAAAATAACTGTTTCTTTGATAAATAACTGTTTAAAATCCTTAAAGGGTTTGGCAACATGTTAATAAACAGTTTTGTGCTTATAATGAACTTTTATTTTCTGTTTATGAACACTTGCTTAAAACCCCTCAAGCCAGCTCGTTGCTTGTAGACAGCTTTAATTATTGTTTGTGGACACCTGTTTAAAACACCTGGAGCATTTAATGACGTGTTTATAAAGAGTTTCGTGCTTATAAACATCATTTATTATTGTTCCCAATGACCTGTTATAAACACAAATAAACCCCTCCAAACACCACTAAAAGGGTCTGCAGGGCCTTCTAAAACGCTTGGATTTGATAGTATAGTAATCTAAGCACATTCAATAAGCTGATAAGATACAAATCACGACAAATGTTAATTCAGGGAAAAAAAAATTAAGAATTCGAATTTCCCAAAAACACTAAAGCCGTCGATTTACAGACAAATTTTAACACTTAACGAGTCTGTTTTAAGACCTCAATCTCAGGTTTAACTCACAGGAAAAGTAACCCAAACCCAACAAAAACAGAAATGTTATTTCAGAAAATTCAATAATCCTAATGTTGGCCGAAAGAAACAAACGAAGTGCAGACACCATCGTACCTGGTGTTGAACAAGGAGAGGGAAGCGGAGGCGTCGGCGGAAATTTCGACGGTGAGGGCGGCGAGAGCGAGGAGAGAGAGCGCGAAGCCCTCGAGGAGGAGAGAGGACGGGCAAGCGAAAAGGGTCCGGGCGATGAAGAAGAGCACGACGGTCCTCTCGCCGTTGAAAAGAGACGACTCCGTCAACCGCGGCGGCGACGCCATCATCGCTGGCTTGCAGTGACGACGATTTCGATTGAATTATGATTTGTCACAGGCGACATCAGCAGCGAGAGAGACGGGGAGGGATTGAGGACACGTGGGCTTTTTGGTCGACAAACATGGGTAGCAACTCCCAATGAAATACGGCCACGTCACACGTATGATGACGTGGTTGAGACGCGTTCAATGACGTGGTAGGTGAACTGGTGTACGGCGGACTGGTACACGCCGGATTTGCGCGGTCGGTGGGTGGCACCGTGGCGGCCGGGATGGGACGCGGGAGTCCGGATTCGCTGCTCGCCGGTGAGCTGCCGATATTTGACACGTCATTCGAATGTCGTTTTGAACCCTTATACGAGGAGTTGGGCGAGTGATCCCAACTCCGACGTCTCTTTGCGAAAAAAAAAAAAACAAATATTTATTTATAAGTTTCTTTTATGTAAGTTCTCGACTTAGCTGTATTTTATTATTTTAATGAATTTTTTAGGTTTTGATGATCAGATTTAATATAATATAATCATATCGAGTAAATATACAAATTCTACACAAATCGTTGCTATATTATATATCTGTCTCTCTCTCTTATTCTTTTGTTTGAGATTTGACTTAATTGAGACTGGTTATCTTCATATTTCTGAAATTTTCTTTGCTCGCGATTTTAATCTCTACCAAAAGTAACTTATAACTTTTGACAACATTCATTCTCTCTCCTGTTACAATCATATACTTTTTATGCCTTTCTCTCGTATTTGAACGCATTAAAATCCCACTCTTAGTTTTCTTGAAAAAACAACTACATCTAAACAAAAATAAAGTTAGTTGATAAGACATAAGTCACATTAACACAATACTTTTTTTTTATAATTACTTTTTTTCTCGTAAAGAATAATATATAAGAGTATTCATATTGAACTTTTTAAAAAATTTCTAAAAAAAAAAAAGAGGACAAGTACTATCTAGTTTTTCCACGTTAAGTCTTATAATGAATTTATGACCGATTCTTGTGTTCAATTTGATTATAATAAATTTTATGTGGTTATAATGAATACATCATCGATTTGTTACATTTGATTTGGTTATAATGAATTTGTATATGTAAAATACGCAATTGGACATTTGATTTTTGATTGTTGCAATCTATAGTTATGATTTACAATTAAATCATTGGATCAGTCTGATTCACATGCAAGTTGAACTAGATTATTTCATTTATTGTTTGAAAAAATATGAGACTAGATGGATTTGTTTTACATCCTTAGTGAGATAGGAGAGTTTGGAATGTTTTACATTCATATTGAGATTAAATAGAAGCCTAATGAGGTATACACATAATTTCAGGGCATTCACATCAGGTCATTTTTTCTTCATTTATTTTACAGGATATACAATAAATATTTAGAAATTTGTTAACTAAAGACTATAAAAACAATATTTTTAAACTTTAAATTTTTGACTAGTAGTTTTTAGTTCAAATTTAAAATTTTCTTTAAATTAAAAAAAAAAGGAGCTGGTGTTAAACCATATGTTCACCATATGCTCTCAAGGGATGAATCATCAGACTGCATAATTAATAATTTGTTAACCGGAGACTCTAAAAACCACAAAGAAGCCACCCGAGTTTGAGTCTAATGGCTGTGCCACGATAAGATAAATTAATTGGTGTCACTTCAAATGGGGTTGTCCATAGGCTAAAACATTTCCATAACTTTGAGTAGTCCATAGCAATTTTCCTAATTTAATATATAATACCGAAATGAGGTGAAAATAAAGTAAACATAGAGGCATTAGTATATCCCACCGGCTACCGACAAAAGGTTAACACTGGTATAGGCCTACTTTTATTACAGACATATATATAATATAAATTATACATTCATTTTATTCACATTATTAATATTAATTAAAATAACTATAGGTTTATAAAATAAAACAACAACGAATCTAGTTTTCTTATTTAAATCGGTATATTATTATAAAAATAACATTTTCAGGATTATAATTATGATATTTTGAAGAAATCCTAGCATATTTATTGAGACTCAGTTCGTAAGTATAAAAAATAGCAATTTTATACGTTAAACTTTCAAATAAATTCTACACACAATCAGAGCATCTTCGATCTAAATAATTTGTCTTTTCAAAAGCCATCAATAATATTTTGACTATTTAATTTGTCTACCTAATCAAAAAGTCACTCCAAATATAATTATTTTAAAAAATATTAGTTCAAATAAATCAGGAGTGAGAAACACACACAACCCCCCCCCCCCCCTTTAGGCAGCTTTAATTTTTTTACTTATATATATATACACACAAGGAATGGTAAAATATTAACAAAAATTTAATATCATAATCGATTCATTATTTTTTATTATTTTAACTTGAATGTCTGAGCCATTTCACTCAAATATATATATATATAATCTATTTTCTATGCAGAAAAAGTGAGTGAGATAATTGATTTTTGAATTATTGATGTTATTTTAAATTATATCTATTTATTTATTTATTTTAAATGTTGTCTTTGATTTTGCTTCCCTGCTAAATTGGATTTTGAATTATTGATGTTATTTTGGTTGTATGAAGCAATATATATATAGATAATAATATATAAAGGTATATTTTTATCAATCCGTCATCTTTGCCCATAGCACATGTGATGACATGTACCTATTGTAAACTTAAATAATAATATAAAATAAAAATAATATATTTTAAAACATAATTTAATACAATACAAAGTAATAAAGTCATCACAAAGAACTCACTTCCACAAAGACATATTATTAATTTTAAAAATATATTTTAACATACGTACTCCAAGTCAGGCGTATTAGTAATTTTAAATATATATTTTAATGTACACACGACTTTGAATTTTTTACTCTCTCACTCCTATCTCCCAATGCCAAAGTCTCGAAATAGTGAGGTGCCACGCTAGACACAGCGATCTGTTGATCTGATCATTTGACGTTTAGTTCAAGGTCCACCCTTAGTATGTCCCTATCCGTCTTAGCCTCCTGGATTGAAATTCTGGGTCCGCCCCTAAAATAAATTTCTATCATTTATAAAAAAAATTATATTTATCGGGTGCGCTATTTAAAAAAAATTATATTTTTAAAAATAATATTATCATATCAAATAATATATGATAGAATGCCTACTTTTAATATTTTAATAATATATGATAAAATGCATACTTCTAATATTTTAATAATATATTGACTTTTTTGTTAAACCAAATATGATAATAATAGATATATTTGGTAATTTTCAGATTTTGCATATGTTGCAAATACGTCTAAAGGTCTCTTTCTACTCTTTAACAAATTTGCGTAGAAAAAATAGGTGGAGTCATTTTGCTTGAATATTTGCTTACTTTGTTGGAGTGCAAATTTATTAAAATTAAAAAATTAAATACTTAGAAAATCCTTTTGCCTTTAACGGTTGAAGATGTTGTAATAAAATAAATAATAAAAAATATTTAATTTTAAATATATATATATATATACATATATTCACTACTCATCCCAACTTATAAACTATTGCTTATAATAATACTGTACATATTTTATTTTTAAAATAAATATTAACTAGAATTCCGTGATATGGAAAAAATATAATGTTAATAATAATACAATACCGACTCATAAATAATACAATACAACTTCAATATAAAAAAAGGATTAGGGGAATATGAGACATTATTACATAACTAAATCCAACACATTGTTGAATCATAAATACATACATTTATTGGCAAACTTGTATTCAACACATTCGACTTAGGATTCCATTGTCAATGTCTTCCCAATATTTAATTTAGCTTGTCTCTGTCATATTTTAAGTTGTATGGCTATGGACAAACAAAATGAAAAGAGTGAGCTTAAATGGGCTCGTAAGGCACGAATACGAAGGTTAAATTAATTTTAAGAAATAAATGAATCGGAAATAATAAACAAATTTATACTTCAATATAACAATGAATATTCATCAACGAAAGAAGACGCTAAGCAATTAAAACTGGTAAGGATATTATAAACAAACTCAAACTTGCTTTGTAAACCAGGTCTTAGATACCATAACTTACTACTTTGTTCTTCATACTATTGTAGCACATTATCCAAGTGTACGAGGAACTATACGCATCCAACTACTAAACATAATATATCAATATATAAAATTACGATACTGCAAGGTAATCCTATACAATAATTGATAATTCAAAATTTTGAATGAACAACTTCAATATTTACTCTTTAATAAAAGATGATGATGGTAAAAAAAAAATCAGCATAGTAATAAATATTTAAATGAATACGAATATTTTAATTGTCTATAAAGAAAATAAAATCTTTATATTACAATTACAACGTAAAAAATCTTACAGACCGATAAAGGTTTTTCAATATTCATAAAGAAAAAAGTAAGAATATATTTGTTTTGTCAGTTTTTTATTTTTATTTTTAAAATATAATAAATATTTTTGAGTATAAAAATTATAAAACTATAAATAAAAACAGAAACACTCGAGTTATAGCTTTGCTTATAATATTGATATGAAAATATAAAATTAATTGATTTGAAATATTGAATTACAGAAACCTGATTATTAGTTTTCTTAATTTATTATACCTGATTATTAGTTTTCTTAATTTAATCATACATGTGCGTACCGCCGTAGGCCAACCACTTTCTAGGGCAAAGCTCTCAATCAGGGTTTTAGTAAATAAAAAAATTTGTAATTTAATATATTGGAAATATGCAATCATTGGTGAACTTAATTATTGAAAAACCAGAAGACAAGAAGAGAATAGAAAATATTCAGAGCTTTTAGGAAATTTCTCCAACCCGCGTGTTGGAAGTGAACTTTATATTTTCAAAGATATTTTATTTTATTGATTCAGCGGAGACTAGCGAGGTAGTAATACTTAATTACTATGAATACCAATAAAAGATTAAATTTATTAAAAATTTAGGATTCTACTAAAACTATTACTAATAAAGAATAATATATATTTTCTGAACCCGAATCATATAATAAATAACTAACATTTAATTATTATGTCATATCATAAGTATTAAATAAACAATAAATTTATTCTATGTATTAACAAATAATATTACTAATAAAGATTTTTATATACATATCAACTCAAAGAATATATATATATATATAAGGCTAGATAGGCACGTATTATTTATATTTTACATAATTTTTTTAAAAAAATAAAAAAATAAAAAAAATATTATTCATAAATAATCTTAAATTATATGAATTTATGATTTTTAAATTGTATGCTTAGAGACAGAGGGGTATAGGGAATAGGGATTATGAAATTATAATGACTCCCTAGAACGTAGGTGGTTTAATTATTCCTCGTTCACTTGTTTATAATTTCTCTCAACCCTACAGACGACATCGACATCGTAAAACAATCCTTTAAAAAGGAATCAAATCAATCAAGGCGCTTTGTCCATACAGATCCGCAAATGAGGCTGATTCGGTCATTTCGAGTCCTCCCTCGTCCACAATTTAATTGACGCCCGCCCACACCGTCATCCGCATCCACTCCCAAATGCCCACCACAAAACCAGAAACCACAAAACCACCCCCCTGAAACCTCGTACGTAACGCGCGTATCATCGGCCATGGCTGCCGGCGCAGGACAGAAGAAGCTTCACGCCATCCTCGTAGCCTACCCGCTCCAAGGCCACGTCATCCCCTCCGTCCACCTGGCCATCAAGCTCGCATCCAAGGGCTTCACCATCACCTTCGTCAACACCGACTCCATCCACCACAAAATCACCGCCAAGGCCCAAAACGCCGACGACGACATCTTCGCCGCCGTCCGCGAGTCCGGCCTCGACATCCGCTACGCCACCGTCCCCGACGGCCTCCCCCTCCACTTCGACCGCTCCCTCAACCACGACCAGTTCATGGCCGCCCTCCTGCATGTGTTCTCCGCCCACGTCGAGGACGCCGTCGCCAAGATCGTCCCGTCCGCCGACCCCCCCGTCAGCTGCCTCATCGCCGACACCTTCTTCGTGTGGCCGTCCACCATCGCCAAGAAGTTTGGACTGCTCTACGTTTCGTTCTGGACGGAGCCTGCCTTGGTTTTTACCTTGTATTACCACCTTCGTCTACTCAAGAGAAACGGTCATTTTGCTTGTCAAGGTACGTATACCTCTATATGTCCTACCTAGATTATTCATTAATTCCTCCTCGTTTTATACATACATATATAATTTTCATAAAATGAGACTCTTGTATTACGCCTAGATTACACTTTAACTGTAAATTCACGTTGAAACCAAATTCAATATGATATTGATGGATCATAATTAATGAGACCGCATCTTGTTCATGAATATATATATATATATATATATATATATATATATAATAACTTGATATTAAAAGAACTTAATTAATTAAGACTACTTTTTCATTTTTAAAAAAAATCAATTAATAATATAACGGTAGGAGATTATTGAAAAAAAAAAAAGGAAGGAAGGAAGCGGACAAAATGCAAATTTCAACATGTACATTTTGGTAGCTTTAAAGTTTAAATAGAGAAAGGGTACGTGTTTAAACAGCAAATATATTGAAAACAAATCATAAAGATTTAATTTCTATATATAATAATATTTATTTTGTTAGATTTACCAGAGAAGACCCGGTTGCTTGTTCTGGTATCTAGCTTTAAAAAAAAAAGTGTTATTCGTAACAGTTTTCGGGCAATACAATCATGCACACATATATATATATACGTGCCATTTTATATATATTATGATGATCAGATGTTCGAGAGGACAAGATAGATTACATACCAGGAGTGAAAGCCATCGAACCCAGGGACCTGCCATCGTATCTTCAAGACACGGACACGTCGACCGTGTGCCACGACATCATCCGCAAGGCGTTCGAGGATGCCAGATCAGCGGACCTGGTACTCTGCAACACCGCCCACGCGCTGGAGGCCGACACCATCACCGCACTCCAGGCAGCCGTGCCGTTCTACGCGGTGGGCCCCGTCTTCCGCACCGGCATCGCCAACGCCGCCGCGGTGGCCACCAGCCTCTGGTCGGAGTCGGACTGCTCCCAGTGGCTGGACGGCAGGCCACGCGGCTCGGTGCTCTACGTGTCCTTCGGCAGCTACGCCCACGTCACCAGGCGGGAGCTGGGGGAGATCGCGGGCGGGCTTTCGCTGAGCGGCGCGAGCTTCGTGTGGGTGCTCCGCCCGGACATCGTGAGCAGCGCGGAGGCGGACCCCCTGCCCGTCGGATACATGGACTCCATCCGGGACCGTGCGATGGTGATCCCCTGGTGCCGTCAGATCGAGGTGTTGGCCCACCCGGCGATCGGAGGCTTCCTGACGCACTGCGGGTGGAACTCTATCCTGGAGAGCATATGGTGCGGGGTCCCGATGCTGTGCTTCCCGCTGCTGACGGACCAGTTTACGAACCGGATGTTGGTGGTGGATGGTTGGAGGATCGGGATCGACGTGAGCGATCGGGATCGGGCGGTGGTGGCCAGGGAGGACGTGGCGAGGAATGTGAGGCGTCTGATGGGGTCAGGATCAGGGGATGAGTTCAGGGAGAGGATTAGAGAGATACGGGAGAGGATGGGCAGCACGTCTGCATCCGACCACGCCTCGTCCGACACGAACATGAATCAGTTCGTTGTGGATCTTAAAGCCGCCGTTGGGAGACGGCAACGAACTTCATGAATATATGCATGTCGTTGTTCGAGTCATGCACATTTGAAACACTATTAATGGCGGGACGTCCTAGCTAGAATGAGTTGGCAGCGCCCCATGCATGTTAGTTAATGTGAATTTGTAACGTGATAAAATGGTGCGTTTATTTTTATGGTAAAGCACGCACGTACTGAATTTGATTTTGTTTTTTTAAAATATAATTTGTTGGTTCAATCTTCAGGTTCGTTTTTTATTTTAAACTTTAATTTTCTATGGGATTATTTGGGTAGGTCTAAATTAATCACAAAAACAAACAAATAAATAAAGGTCATGTATTTTATTCTTTAAAATTATTTTTTATTTTTTTTCTTTAATTTATTATAACCAATTCAAATGTATATCAAAAAATATATATTTATAATATTATAGAAAAATTAAAATTAAATAATTAACCTCTAAATATAAATATTTTTCTCCGATCTATATTTTAAATTTTATTTTAAAATTTATCCTTAAATTATAAAAAAAATGTATTAATATAAATATAAATATGGACATTATGGTTATTCAGCTGATTTGATCATTTGAGTGGACGTTTGAAGTGTCTTATATATCGTCTCGAAATCTTTTTTATGGTTAATTAGTTCAACAGTTCCATTCAGTCATCAAGTAGTGTTTGTTTGGAATTGAATAGGATAGTTTTTGATTGGGGCCGAGCTAAGTTTTTTATTGGTTTATTCAGCCCGATTGTTTGTTTATAGGTTTATTTTTATTGAGTGATATATATGGGTGAATGAGATTCGCGTACATAACTAATTAGTAATAAAACCACAATTAAACATACTGTTCATTCATAATTTAGAATTTAAGAATTTTCATTTAATGTTTAAAATCACTTAATTCAGCGTCAACTCAGCGCTGAATTGATTCGAAATCAATTTAGCGTCAACTCCAAGCAATAATTTAAAATTGCTCATTATCTGGGAGGAAAAATTAGAGATTTTGGCTAAGTCCTTTAGACTACCTTTTCATCCTTAGTTTTTTTTAAAAACTTTTAAAAGTGAAAAGTAAAATAAAGATAAAAAGTGTTTATGATTTTATAAGTAATCTTTATTTTGCCATGTCGGTGATTATGATCTGGCCTCAACGAAGCCGCTATCACCATAAGTTAGGCAATGAAATGAAGGAAAAAAAGTTAATTAAAGGTTAACATCTAAAAGAAGGTGATAGTTATTGCCAGTAGGCTAGACAATTCATTTTTATTGTCAGAGTATGAGTGGGGTTACAATTAGAATTAGGATTAGGATTGAAATTAGGAGGGTGATTATTCGCAGAGCATTGCAGAGATTGTCAGAGTTTATTTGTATATTAGGGTTGTAGTTGGGTCTTATTGACTATATAGGAAATAACTAAGGTGAGAAGAGAAAAAACCAATTAAAAAATAATCTAATATGAAATGGAGAAAGAAAAGGCAACATTCATATGTAAATAGTAGTTTTAGTAATATAAGAAAATTGATAAGGGCATGTAGAGTGTGTTTGAAAGTTTTTTTTTTTCATTTGACTTTTTATTTGTGGAAATAGAAAATCATTTGAGATATTTCATTAGACTACTAAATATTGTATCCTTTTATCATATATATGTTTTCTTAAAAGAATCTTTCGATGCTTCAAAAGTTAAAATAAAAATAAATTATTTGTAATGCCCCTAAATCTAAGACTTTCATATTATATTAGGTGTGTTAACAAAATTAAATACACAATTTTGATATATAAATTAAATCATTAATTATTTAATCAAATATGTCATCAATTATAATAAAAATTCAATCTAAATCTTTAAGGTTTAAAGGTTTATATATATAACTCAATATTACATAACATATATAGCACACGAGTAATCACACGTGCACGAGCAAATTCTTAAATTTCATAAAGCTTTATTTTTAAGCATATATTGACTCATTATCCTAGTATCTCTATTTTCTTAATTACATTGAGTTTAAAAAAGAAATCATAATAATATTGAACTCAAATAGCTAAAGGAGAATAAGGTAATCATAATATCAATACATATCTTGAAAAAAATTCATATTATAAGAAGAATCATGACATAAAATATTTCATTAATGTTTAATTATGTTTAGCATCATATCATAAATATAATGATATATATTAATTATTTAGATACCATAGCATAACATCTTATCAACTAATTCGGTATTTTTTTTTGTGATGTTTTTTTACTGAATGCATTGAAGATCTTGTTGTAATCACCTGACACCCATCAACTAATTTTGTCACGGCACAAAAGCGATCATAATAAGATCAAAGTTCATTACATAAAATAAATTATAGTTTTTTTTTGTCAAGCATAGTAAAAGTAAAGAATACAATGTTACCGATGAATTCGATTAACAAAAAATATTTTGAAAGATATCAAAAAGTAACTAATATCTCTTTACAAATAAAACAAACAAACAAATAAGATCAATGAAAATAAATATGCAAGAAAAGAAAGAAAAAAAAAAGAAAAAGAAAAAAGTTTAGCTCCTCCCTTTATTCTTTGCATCCTAAAATAAGTTAAAATATTAAATTAATTTCATGGTCTTTTCATTTTAATATAATAATTTAAAATAATGATATAAATATATTTTATGCAACAAAATAGTATTCGACAAAGCCAATAACATAAATGCATATATAATATGATAAAATTAATGATGTAAATAATATATATAAATTAATAAAAATGACTATGTATATCTAGTATTATAAATAATAAATAATTTTAAAATCTTATTCTAACCATTCATAACATATCAACTAAGTATAAAAAGACCAAATTTTTAAATAGAATATTTAGAATGTTAGGAGATGTTGATGAAGTGTTTATAGAGCTAAATTCATGATAAGCCTTCATGATAGTGTATGCCAGTAACATACTAACATGTAAATATGTAATAACGAGTGACTATCATCTCGGTCTAATTTCATTAAAAAAATATATTGATAAACTTTCTGTTCGCTTTCCATTTTTTTTTCTTCACTAAATTTCTTCATAAACAAGTCAGGGTCCATATTTATTCATCGGAAAAACCTCCGATATACATTGTCTACATTATTTCTTTGCTTCTCCCTCACCGTGCTCTATCCAAACCGATTCGACACGACGACAACATGTCCAACCCTGAATCTTCCGATTCGTACGTTTTTTCTTCCCAACCTCTCTTGTTTCGTTGTTTGATCCTATGACTCGATTACATTTGATCATTCTAAGCATATATGTTTGATGGGTTTTGCAGGAAGGGAGGGAAGAGGGATTTCTCGACGGCGATTTTGGAGCGTAAGAAGTCGCCGAATCGGCTCGTGGTTGAAGAGGCCTTGAACGATGACAACTCTGTCATTGCTTTGCACCCCAATACCATGGATAAATTGCAGTTTTTTCGAGGCGACACCATTCTAATCAAGGTACGGATGGCATCGAACGTAAATAATGCTAATTTTGTAGGTTTCTGACTAGGGTTCTTCGTGGTTGATGGGATTTGGCACTGTTGTTTATCATAATCTATGATTTTGTAAGAGATTGGATACTGGGTTACCTCATATGATGATAATTATGGTGAGGATGATGATCTCGTTGGGTGTTTGCGTGTCTGTGTATTTTATACTGTATCCTTAAATGCTGTTAATTCGGTTTGTCCAGCACTGTAAATTGTTGAAGAGGTTTTTTTTTTTTAAATTTTTTATGAGGGAGTTGTTGCACTTAGTTGTCTTATATGTGTTTGAGTTTGTCGAGATTTCGCACTGGGTTGTCTCGTATGACGAGCTTGCAAGATATTCAGCACTTTATTATATTATTTGATGAGTTAAATGTAGGTTTGTTCAATGACATGGCCTGATGTTTCTTCATTAGTTTCGTGTAGTTGACCCAAGACGGCCAGATTAGTTGTGTTGGGGTTTGTGCGATTAGTTGTGATTAGTCACAAGTTCTCTCTTCCTGCTTGGGGAGACATGCTGGATCTTATAATCTCGCAATGTTTTGATGGAAATTTGAATGAGCAAGATTTTGCAAGGAGTACATTTTTAGCTTTTGTCAGGCATTTAGTTCTATCTGATTGATGGCTTGTGAATTTTGTGGTTTTGTTTGTTGATTTCATGTACTTTTGGATTTCTAAAAGGGATGCCTTTGGTGGTTTTATTGTTGGCATGCTTATGTTATTGTGCATTAGAAATTGAAACTGAGGCTTTTGTTTTATGTGAATTTTCAAATTATTTGTATGTCCATGTTTTCAGGGAAAAAAAAGGAGGGATACAATCTGCATTGCTCTTGCAGATGAAACATGTGAAGAACCAAAGATTAGGATGAACAAGGTTGTCAGATCAAACCTGAGGGTGCGACTTGGTGATGTTGTATCTGTGCACCAGTGCCCGGATGTTAAGTATGGGAAGCGCGTCCATATACTGCCAATTGACGATACCATTGAAGGTGTCACTGGGAACCTGTTTGATGCATACTTGAAGCGTGAGTTTTTTGTCCTGACATAAATATTTCAAACTTTTTATTTGTGTTTGGTCTTGTTCCATTAAAGGTACTGCACATTGTGGTGTCTCTAACTGCCTAGCTTTTTTCTCCTTTTCCAGGTTTGTTTTGTAAACGCTCTCCGTTTGTATATCCATTTTTTGATTTGCTAGAGCTCTGCTGATTTTTTATAATGGGCTCGGATAAGACTGGCATGTGAAGTGAACTTGCTGTATAAATGTCAATGAGTTAGGGTCTAGTCTAGTGTCATTTATTGTTTTAGAATAACACATATTTTTCTATAATCACCCACCCTTTAGATGAATAGGCAATTAGGCATGAAAAAGAAACATGTTATGATTCAACTACAAAAGTATGCTTTGGATGTCCTATCTTTCTTCACTAGTAATGAAGCTTTATTTTGTTTTCCCTTACGTGTTTTCTTGTTTCTTCGGCGTTTTGATTTTTAGTTGTCAATATCATGTTTGCAGCTTATTTTCTGGAGGCTTATCGGCCTGTGAGAAAAGGTGATTTCTTCCTTGTAAGAGGTGGGATGAGAAGCGTAGAGTTCAAAATCATTGAAACTGATCCTGGAGAGTACTGCGTGGTTGCTCCAGACACTGAAATCTTTTGTGAGGGAGAGCCTGTAAGGAGGGAGGATGAAGATAGGTTGGATGAGGTTGGTTATGATGATGTTGGTGGTGTCCGGAAACAGATGGCTCAGATCCGTGAATTAGTGGAGCTGCCACTAAGGCATCCACAACTTTTTAAATCAATTGGTGTGAAACCACCTAAGGGAATTTTACTTTATGGGCCACCAGGTTCTGGAAAAACTTTGATAGCCAGGGCTGTAGCAAATGAAACTGGTGCTTTCTTCTTTTGCATTAATGGACCAGAAATTATGTCCAAACTGGCTGGAGAGAGTGAAAGCAATCTTAGGAAGGCATTTGAGGAAGCTGAGAAGAATGCTCCATCCATCATCTTTATTGATGAGATTGATTCAATTGCTCCTAAGAGGGAGAAGACAAATGGTGAAGTTGAAAGGCGAATTGTCTCCCAGCTTTTGACCCTCATGGATGGACTGAAGTCTAGGGCTCATGTTATCGTTATTGGGGCTACAAATCGTCCAAACAGCATTGACCCAGCTTTGAGAAGGTTTGGTAGATTTGATAGGGAGATTGACATTGGTGTCCCAGATGAAGTTGGACGCCTTGAAGTTCTTCGGATCCATACCAAGAACATGAAACTCTCAGATGATGTATGCTTCTCCTCCTTTATGTTGTTTACAAAAGTTCAATTAAATTTTTAAATGAAAGGAATTTGGGACAGGTTTATATGGTTTTATTATATATATATATATATAATAAACTTGGATACAGAGTTATATCTGATCAGTCAAATTAACTAGTCTCTAATTCCTGACTATGATCAGTATGATGTCCCTGGGGTCCAGATAATACTGTGAAATAATTAGTTAGATTTTTTTTCTTGGTGAATGATGGTCCTGAATCAAACCTAAATAAGCATTGAAATTATTGAATGATAAGCTAGATGATTTAAATCTATTGCTATAGTACTTCAAGGATGTAGGCTACATAAGCTGGATACAGCTTCCTTAGATTATGAGCAATTTTTTCTGGAACACCTGTGCTGTAGATTCGTACTTGTTATGGATCATTATGATCGGTTGTAAAGGGTCATTTAATGTATGATTTTTATGATGTAGGTTGATTTAGAAAGAATTGCAAAAGACACTCATGGCTATGTTGGTGCTGATCTGGCTGCTCTGTGCACTGAAGCGGCACTACAATGCATCAGAGAAAAGATGGATGTGATCGACTTAGAAGATGAATCAATTGATGCCGAAATTCTCAACTCCATGGCTGTCACAAACGAGCACTTCCATACTGCTCTTGGAACAAGCAACCCATCTGCTCTGCGTGAAACTGTTAGTGGATTTTTAGGGCAATCTCCATGATTCGCCATTTAATTTATTGTTCAATGAGATAGTTATATTGTTTCTTGTTGGTTAACAATTTTGGCTTTTGATGACCAGGTTGTTGAGGTGCCTAATGTTAGCTGGGAAGATATTGGAGGACTTGAGAACGTTAAACGGGAGCTTCAAGAGGTGCCTACTTTTCTGCTGCCTCTTATTGTTGTTTGTTTACAACACTTGGATGACATAATAATTTTTCCCCCCATTTTACAGACTGTTCAGTATCCCGTGGAACATCCTGAGAAGTTCGAGAAATTTGGTATGTCACCTTCAAAAGGGGTTCTTTTCTATGGTCCCCCAGGATGCGGAAAGACTTTACTAGCCAAAGCTATTGCCAATGAATGTCAAGCAAACTTCATCAGCGTCAAGGGTCCTGAATTGCTCACAATGTGGTTTGGTGAGAGTGAAGCCAATGTTAGAGAGATATTTGACAAGGCTCGACAATCTGCTCCCTGCGTTCTTTTCTTTGATGAACTTGACTCTATTGCCACCCAGGTTGGTCCCTAGTTCATTTTGACTTCAAAAGTTTCAATTCTACGTCTCTGGTCATTGTATAAAACAGGTAATCTGAAAATTTGTAGAAGATTAAGAAGCTCTACATGAATTCTGGGCCTTGCATGATTCTTTAAATAAATATACACCCTATGTCTTTAATGGGCAGGGTGTATTCATAACTTATCTAATAGTCCCAGCTATTGGTCTCCATATGTATTGTGCTAATCCACGGGTGGACCCCTATATTCGAGATAAAACTACCTGCACAATGTCTGTTCTCCTTATGCCCTTAACTGGCTTGGGAGACTTGATCACTGCAAGTAATGACTATTTGTTGTCGGGTGCTGGGTATTCCTACCCATTTTTATATCAATGCCAACTGACTTTCGTATTTTTCCTACCAATCCTGCAGAGAGGAAGCAGTGTTGGAGATGCAGGTGGTGCTGCTGATCGGGTTCTGAACCAGCTCTTGACTGAAATGGATGGCATGTCTGCCAAGAAGACCGTCTTTATTATTGGGGCTACCAACAGACCCGACATAATCGACCCTGCACTTCTGCGGCCAGGCCGCCTTGATCAGTTGATTTATATTCCACTACCTGATGAAAGCTCACGTCACCAAATTTTCAAGGCATGCTTGAGAAAATCACCTGTCTCGAAAGATGTTGAGTTGGGAGCCCTTGCAAAATACACTCAAGGCTTTAGTGGGGCTGATATTACGGAGATATGTCAACGGGCATGCAAGAATGCCATCAGAGAGAATATAGAAAAAGTATGTTTCTGCACTTTTGCTTGGGTTAACTGTCCATTTGCACATAAAGTAGTTTACTTGAAACTTTGATGCATGCCTAAACACTCAAAATTTGATGAGACTTCATATACATTCTTTTGTGAATGCTTGGAATTGGTTATGTTTGGTGGTGACATGAATTGCTAACTTGACCCATTTTTGGGTTCTTCGTAAATCTGTGAGGCTGAAAGCTATAAATCACGGATCTGTTTTAGGATTTGAGTTTGCCTTTTGCTGTACGTGGAAGACTATATATTATATATGCATGTCGATGTTGATTTTGAAATATGAACTTGACCCATTATTGGGATTCTTCCATAGCCTCAAATCATGAATTGATCAAACAAACTGAAAGCCATAGATCACAAATTTGTATTTGGATTTAATGTGCTTGTCCTTCAGCAGTAGTTGGAAGACTATTTATATGTATGCGCTGATTTTGAAATCACTTCAATGTTGTGCTTGATCGCATTATTAATGCTTTTGCTAATAATTTGCCTATAACTTCTGAAAATGCAGGACATAGAGTCTGAAAGAAGGAGAGCAGAGAATCCAGAGGGTATGGACGAGGACATTGAGAATGATGTGACGGAGATTAAAGCTGCCCATTTTGAGGAGTCTATGAAATTCGCCCGTAGGAGTGTGAGCGACGCTGACATTCGCAAATATCAGGCATTTGCTCAAACCTTACAGCAGTCCAGGGGTTTTGGAACAGAATTCCGATTTCCAGAATCAGGAACTGCTGCTGCCACTGGATCTGACCCTTTTGCAACCTCTGCTGCTGCAGCTGATGAGGATGACCTCTATAGTTAGGTTTTCACTTGCATTCCTTTGTTCGAAGTATATGCATTTTGTGGCCCCCCACAGGAGTCAAGGCGTTCCTGACCTGGCGTATGAAGGTTTAACCTTATTGAATATGAAGAAAGAAGGGATGGAAGGATTTTAATTATATATTGGTGACTTTGGTATGATACTATATTAATCTTGAAGAAAATGTATGTGGTTCTAGTAATGTTGAGGCCTTGAGGGGATATCGTGTATTGTTGTTCTTGACTTCTTGTCCAGTAATTTTACATGACTTAAAAAGTGTAACATGTGTACTTCCAATTTGGTAAGAAAAATAAAAAGGAACATTTTCTGTACTGTATTATTGAAGAGGGGATTTTATTCTTCAAGTATAAGAATCTCCGCTCCCTGTACATATTTCAAAAATAAAAATAAATAACTGGGAACTTCAGGAAAAATTAATTGTAATCCCCTACTCCCAAGTAGTAGTGACATATCATGCATTTTATTATGGCCTCTTGGTGGAAGAATATGTTGAGCCTCCAAATGTTTGGTAGTTGGCGTATCGGCTTGGTGCGGAGGAATGTTTGGGTCCTTTTGGCAGGCAGTCTGTCACCCCCCTATCTCCGTAAACCTCATGCTTGTGTGTTACCTCCAGAGGCTGCTGTGTTGTTGCATGATCTCCACCGCTCGAGTCCGAAACCAAGGTCTGCGGCAGCATTCCTGCCATTACTCGATACTTCCCGGGGAGGCTTTGGTCATCTGCACTGGCCTCTCCCGTGGGGTGCATGGGAGAAATCAATGGTGATTCTAAGAAAAAATGCAGTGAAAGTAGCAGAATGTGGATGATAGTAATGGGCATGACTCCGGACTGGTGTGTGATGGTGGTCTCTGGGACACAGGCACACAGCTTGGCATTGGCTTGTTGTTTTCTTTTTATTATTTTTTATGTAGGATTTTGGATCGTGGATTTGGTATTTATATGCAGAATGCAGGGGTGGTGTTGGAGTAATGCATTGGGTGGTAGGATACTAATTAAATAGGCCCGTGATTCCGTGAGGGCACAGCTCATGGCTAGCTAGCAAACGAGAAGAAATGGCTGGGCTCTCATTCATGGTTGTGACTTGTGATATGTGGTTTGTGGGTGATGGGTCATGTCTGTTTTAGGGCCCGTGGAGGGATGGGATGTCCGTGAGATTTTTTGTTAAGGGCCTTGTGGTGTAGTGTAGTGGCAAGGGATGGGATGTCCGTGAGATTTTGCAATTGCATCCACTAGGACCTCTCTCACTCACAGTCACCAGTCATCAGTCACACTCGCACTCATCTCAATTCTCAGAGAATGTCAAACAGGTCATTTTCAAATTGAGGGCAGTTTACGCAATTATCCAGAGAATAAATTGCAACCGCATATGCAGTAACACAGCACCGCTGAAGGAGCAAATTTAAACAACGGATCAGGGCGTCTGGGATGGAGCTCAACCAGCAGCCTCTATGTTTTGCTTCCTTCACAAAGGGTCTGTCAGTTTCTGCCTCCTATTTGTTGGTCTAGGAAATCTTTATTTCTGCGTCTTTTACGAAATGGTATATTATGGTCGTTTGAATTCAGATTGTGTTGTTATCATGAAAGGCAAATACAAATATATTGGCCCAGCCTATACGTGAACAATATTCCACAAACAGATGTGGGACAACATTGTATAGTTAACAAAATTCTTGAGTTGCTTTGATGAATAATGTGTTGATGAACACGCTATTGATGTGATTCTAGCAGGTAAATTTCTTTTAATCTTTGTTATCAGAACTCGTTTTTATAGGTTTTAATATTTGTATATTTGTGGCTACTCAAACATTAGATAACATAATGCCTGGGGCTCATCTTGTGTCTTCCTGTTTTTTTTTTTTTTTTTTTTTAAATTCACGTATTATGGTATTATCAAAAATTGGGACTCACAGGAAGCACAAATACGTCGGTTATTGAGTTGTATGCGAATTTTGTCGGTGCAAGGCTTTTTATTAGCATCTAAATATCTAATATAGTTTACATTCTTGTGATTTATTTTTTTAAAATCTTCGTTGCCTTCAACTGACCTTGACTTTGTTCTGAAGCAAATAACGATTACAGGGCTAGGATATGCAAAGCATCTGATGCAATTGCCTCTTCTTCAATTAGTATGAAACCACAACAAAGAAGGAATGCAAGTTTTGTACGTTCTGGACTACCAGAAACAGCTGCTTCTGTGGCAATTGCTGCCACAGTAGTTGGAGTGGCTTCTACCCTCCTTGTAAGGAGGACCAGAGCTTCTGATGTTGCTGGGGTAAGTCATACCTCACTACCTTACAAAACTTTGGGAAGTTAGTTTCTTTCTCTTTGCCAAATGGAACATGCTCAAACACATTATAATGCTCAATCCGTAGAAGAAAATACAAATCCCTTCGAAAGTATGTGAGGACTGTGGTGGGTCTGGTATATGTTCCAAGTGTAATGGAGAAGGGTTTGTGCTCAAGAGAATAATTGGTGAGGGTGCTGAACAGGCAAGGTTGTCTGCCGATAATATGGCCACCCGATACACATCAGGGTACACATTCAGTTTGATCTACATCTCTATTTCCCTCTCTTCTCTCTTGTTTGTAATTTAATGATGTTCTAAATGACGTAATGTACTCTTAACAGGCTTCCCAAAAAATGGAGCTACTGTACAAAGTGCTCTTCTTCTCGCTCATGTAGCACTTGTAATGGCCTTGGGAAATTAGAGCTATAATTGGCATCTATTTTTTGGATAATAGAAACAGATTTCTGTCAAGACGCTTATAAGTTAGTTTAAGATTGCAGTTTCACATTTTTTTGGTTCATGGAACCGTATGCATCTCTTTGCAGCTGCCACTTTCACAATAGGCATAATAGTAAAACGTTAAATGGAAAAGGAAAAACACATTTTGTATCCAGTAGGGCCTTCTTGCTAACTTGGTTCCTGCAATTGAAAATAATCTAAAATGGTCTATAAGCTTCATCGGAGCATAAGCTTTGGCGGGCTCCTAATATTTTATGCGTTTGTTGAAAAACTGTAAAATTTGAACAAAAGAGAGATCCACAAGGGTTGGTAATCAAATAAATGTATATCCGAAGGCTGTTGGGGAGGAATCAAGATCCAAGAAAACAGTACAGAAACAAGATCTGAAAAATAAACTCAGCCGAATAGGCTTCATACAAGTTTTATGCAATCAATATTTCTTCCACTGCATCTAAACAGCAAATGCTACATCTTATCACCAAAACAGGCCTTTGCATGGAAAAACAAAACCCACTGATACTATCAAATTGTCTATACTGGAAAACTTAAAATTTCTTAATGGAACAAATCAACTTCATCACCAGCAGTGAATGAAACAATATTTCTCCACTGGCTATTTCGTATTTGGTCTGCTGCTATATGCCTCCCATCAGGGCAAGAGCCAACCCTCACCATACTGCATACCATTCCTACTGTAATAGTGGACACTAATTTAATTGCTAGCACTTCCCCTCCGTTGTACTGGTTTATACAGCACCACGGTGACAAATTTCGTTCGGAACCGGTGGGTGAACCCAAGTGCCACCACAGAGCGTGGCATCTCCCTATTCTCAATGTAGAGATGGTTGAGGATGACGTTCTGTGGCGGTGGAAGGACCCCTGCCGTGTCCCCACTTGTTGGACAACTCAACAAGGAGTGTTGCAGATGTTGTGGAACAATAGGTGGGTCCCGTGCCTCATCTTCACTCCCGGGGTAAGCATTATTGTAGCTTGAATCAGGTGACCTTGGAACTTCAAATCCTACAACAGTTGCTTCACCCTGCACCGGAAATTTTACATCCTTAGAATCCATTTTGCAGAATTTAGGCAGTACAGAAAATTTCTGAAGTCCGGTGGCTTACGTGATCTTCACCATAGGGGTTCATGTTGAAGAAGGAAATGAACTGGCTGCTGGTTGTTGGTGCAAACCCACAATTGGGGGAAATTTAAAGCATTTGAACACCTGAAGCAACAATGAATACACCGATGCTGCATTCAAACACCTGAAGTTTTCATGTGCACAAGTGTAAAACACAAAACAACAAAACCCAAACACACACACACACAAAAAGTGGGAAGGGGGGGAAAATTGGATCAGCTGTAGATATTGACAAGAACACACCACACAAAATGTTGACAACCCATTTATAGTTTAAATTTATAATGCAACGGGCCTTAAAGAGAATGTATTTCAAATTTCAGAAAGCAGCTAACAATGCCTATATTCACCTGATGAAAAAATCTAAAATTTATCCTTGTATAGATTGCAGTGAACAAAGGTCTTACAGTTGATCCTATAAATTCGGAGATTTTCTGATTTAGCTTTTACAAGTGAAAAACAAAAAAAACCCAAACACACACAAGTTGGAAAAGGGGGAAAAATTGGATCGGCCGTAGATATTGACAATAACACACCACACAAAATGTTGACGACCCATTTATAGTTTAAATTTATAATGCAATGGGCCTTGAAGAGAATGTATTTCAAATTTCAAAAAGCAGCTAAAAATGCCTATATTCACGTGATGGGAAAATCTAAAATTTATCCTTTTAGAGATTGCAGTGTACAAAGGTCTTACAGTTGATCCTATGAATTCGAAGATTTTCTGGTTTAGCTTTTACAGATTAAAGGGAACTTAATTTTTCAAAATAAAACTCATAAATATAGTAATAAAATCAATATAGTTCCAAATTTTATGGCAAAGCAGGATTTTAAATATCTATCCATGCCAGCAAAACCTGAGTTATGATATCATTAAATTAAAGAGGTCAATTTATTGAGGGGCAAATAAAAACAAAACCACTTAAATGAAAAGGTTTCCATAATACAAAAGAGATAATTCAACGTACGAAAGGTTCCCCAGATGAAAACAAAACTAAAAAGACAAGTAATCTGCTTCTTCATTTTATCTAGAAATTTACAGTTCAATGGACTAAATAGTGCTGAGCAGGTCAACATCTTGTTCTTATGATTGGATGATCATTTAATGATGTTAAAGGCTTATAGCTACCACCTTTGACAATATGTCCATGGTAAGATGTAATCGTATTCGTAGCCATCCTACTTTCCAAACAATATACAAAACATGCAAATAGCTTATCATAGAAGAGGAATGGCCTTAAAAATCTCACAAATCCCACTACCCACTCCACTTTTAGTAGCCATAGCTGCCACAGCGACCATCATATAAATTAGAGAAAGAAAAAAAAAACAAGAGATGTACTAATACATGCATATGAATTTGACACAGTACCAAACCAACTTCTTTATCCTTTGAGTCAAACATCCAAAGGTTGAAAATGTCCCAATAAGATAACAAAAAACACAACGCTGTTCTCAATAAGTGCAGTGATATGAGTGATATGAAGGAAAGTGAGTTCTACCAAGGCATAATGTGTGGGCGTCTAGGTTGCTGTAAAACTAGAAGGACTAAAAACATTAGAGAAACGGTTGGCAGTTGATAATACACTGTGGGTGGGAGTTGACAGTACACTAAGGATAGATAAAAATGACATCCAATGATGTGATATAAACCCATAAAATCGTTTAGATTTGCAAATTCAAGTACGTATTATTTGGAATCTATAGATCTACATACAACTATATATATATATATATACATAACACCATACCAAGTCAAGAAATGCAATCTGAGCAGTTGCGCTAAAGCCATGACAAGTACATACAGCAAGGTCACGAAATGATCATGAAGGGGAAAACATTAATTTTCTGTCATCTCAAATCAATGTAAAAAATCTTTCCAAGACTATCTCCGTTAGTTCCGAGTTATTTATGCAAGGAAACCACTGTCCAACCATGATTTAGATTCATTATATCTTAAAACCCAACTCCCAAACAAAACCCAGTTGGTATTTTCTGCCAAAACACCAATCTATCAAGCACACAAGCAAATGATCGTAGCGTAAACAAAATGGGCAATATCGCGTACAATAAGCCTTTAACAAAAAAAAACCTCTATTGTATCATCCAAACCCAGATTTGGTTTCAAGGTATCGGAAAATAAAACATTAGTAACATATTAAAATGTGTAATAGGTGGAATGCTCATTACAGAGAATAAACGAACCTGACCGTTTACAGGGGCTCCGAATCTTCAACGTCCTATTGACAACTTTTCCAGTCTGACCCTCCACTCTCCAAATCGAATCCCAATAGTGCTAAAATAAATTTAAGAATTAAATTAAAATTGAAGAAACACCTGCCGACAGCGCCAAACCATCGAGGAGCAATGTAAAATCCTCAATTTTGGGAAACACAAAAAAAGGCACTAAACCCTTCTGCGACAAAATATCGGAGATTTACGTAGTGGAAATAAATTATTAATTGGCGATTAATTGGTAATAAACTCTGGCAAAAAAGAGTAAATAAAATAATGTTAGCCCCCCCCCCCAAAAAAAAAAAAAAAAACAAAAGACGGAGAAACGGGCTTGAAGAGCGAGCGAGGGAGACAGCATGGAAACCTCGCACGTTGGTTGTCGCGTTCGCGACACCCGTGAGATGCGCCTTTTAACGATGCGTGTCGTTCGTGACGATCCTAATAATTCCTTGGTGAGTATTTTAATGCTAACGAATATGCTAACTCCAATAATGATAGTCCCCCCACCCTCAAAAGAAAAACAAAAACATTTTAAAAATATTAATAAATCAATAATATCATCGTTGATATTAGCAAACAACCTAATTTTTTTATTTAAAAAACGACTCCATTTATTAAATTATTTAAACCAGTTAACAATCGGACATAATTTTATAATAAAAACTCACGTAACCCTAATAACGTCAATATAGAAAACACTTTTCTCGTCGATTAATTGCCTGAGCTTTTTTTGGTTTATGAGTTGCATAAGGCCCAAAAGGTGCTGGAGATTGGGTTCCTATTAGACTTTGTTTGGACCAAGCAGCCACTGGATGGGCCTGTCATTTCTAAGTATTTGAAAAATGGGCCTTCATCCAATTAATGGGCCAGTCCATATATAAAGGGAAAAAAACTAGTAAATCCAATGTTAAGCCCGTAGGATTTTGTACCGAGAAAAACATCGTAACATGCCTTGACAGGTTAATTGCATTTGAGCCGCTAACAATCTAATGGGTTGGTACTACATTGGCCAATACACTTTTTTTTTTGTATTAGGATATCTTTTCGTACCAAACCGTAAGCTTTGCTGCAAACGATAGGAGATCAAGCAATACGTGCCCCGACTCTTGGGGCCCTCCCCAAGCACCCAGTTATACCAACTAGGCTCTCCCTGCACGGCACTCACCTTGGTAGCTTGCCCCGGACTGCTGTCACGTAAGACTAATCCCCGACATCCAATACACTCTTCTATTAAACAAACTCAACCAACCTTGTAAAGGGAAATTACTGTACTTCACAGGTACATTGGAGGTTATTAGAGATGTTATTTAAGGTGTGGTGGGCTTTTGGTTGGGTATTTTTCCTTTTCATGTCTTTGTTATGGATGAGGGGATCACTGAGTCATCTCAAAAGCATATGCCTTTGGTTTCTAGGCAAGATATCTATTGCCCGATCGATCACTGTAAACTGGTTGAGTATAAAATTGTGTAGTACAAATGGGTACCATAACCCAATGTTCGGGAGAGTGGGCGAACATTTTTATTTATTTATTAATAATTATATATAATGCATGTGTACGCTTTCTTAAAAAATAATAGTATTTATTCTCTTGACTATATATTTGTTTTCCCAATGTTGATTTATTCCTAACCTTGGATTCCATTTTGAGAAAAACGAGCGGTGGCCGAAGAAAAAAGGACTACGTGTAAATAAATCGATGGAGATGCATATATGAGAAAACTACAATTGTGTTTAAGCGCATTTTATTAAATGGCAACAAGTTTGTTATTATTTATAATGTTAAGGTTAGATCTTTTTGGGTTTAATATAAATCTATGGAGTTTTGGACATGACATTATCCATTATAAATTTTAAAATCCAAAGCATATAATCAAATGTGTATACATATAACATATTATAAAATTACCATGAACAGTTGTTAGGGGGTTGTTTCCTTTCTCCTTAACAACATATACAATTAGATATTGGGAATATTATAGAAAAAGTGACGTTAATAGAAAACAATACAAAACTAATAAAGCAATAATATTCTATTAATCTAAAATTAACTATGACATGTCAAAATATGATGACTTGCATTGCGTGGATGACTGAATGGCAGTAGGCGGCATGAGCAGTTATGCGGTAATGGCGAGAGACAGATGGACTAGACCAGGATATGCAGTCAGACACACACTCTCTCTCTCCCTAGCTATATATATATATATATAATTTGTTGATTTTGTTTTAAATTTTTGTTATGCTGCGCAGTGCGCACCTTCATTATAATGTAGGTCCACCCATAATACCCTATTTGTACAAATAAATATCTTTACATATATTATAAACAAATAAATATAATAAAATCTATATAGATATTTAAAAAAAACATGTGGGCCATCATATTGGCGCTGAATAAAAATGAACATTAGCAAATATGCTGCTAAAGCTACGAGTCTGACACAAATAAACAGGACTGAGTTGAATGGTTCGTTAGAGCATTTTTAACGAGTCTAGTTATTAGCTAAATCAATAAATAATTAAATTAATATGATTTTAGTTAATAATATATCTATTAGTAAATTTTCTTATTTATTTTATACTTTTATTTTTTTATTATCCTTGGATAGATATTATTATTTTTTTAAAATTTTAATTTATACCAATGCAAGAAAAAATATATATATTTATACAATTTCAAAATAAAGCTACATTGTTTGCTTTTCAAAATAACTCTTTAAAACCTAAACCTAACCTAAGCGCAACAAAGTCTCTCTTTACTTCTATTGTTTTCTTCTTCTTTCATGGAAATAGAAAAAACCATCGAGCATCAATGACTTTTTTACATCAACGTCTCTAGCCACCATGTGAAGCCTACATGAGGCGAAGCCCGAAAATACTTTAGAGCTCGATCGGCTTGAGATTTAAATTGGGCTCGTTGGCGAAATTATGAAACGAATCGATCGAGCTGTTAACATCCCTCCCTACGCATCAATCGTCAAAGAAGCTATCATGAACTCATGTGACCCGCGTATATTATATATATTATTGAAATTCATATATTCGTATCGTATATAATTATTGTCGAATTATTGAACCGAGGAAAAAAAATGAAAAAGAACAGAGATTGTGCTTGCTCGCTCGCCTTATAAAAACAATTTAAAAATTCGCCACATAGCTGGCCCCCACCACTGTTCCTGCTACATTATTGACCGTCAATTTCTTAAAAAGAAAGAAAAGAAAAATAAAACAAATCAATACCCCCTCCTCCGCCACCGGTAGGCTTGTTTAACAAAAAGAATGATGCGTGGTGGAGTTAGATTGTTTTTTTTTTTTTTTGGGTTAATAAAAAAATAGTTCTGTGTCTGTGACACAAAATTAGATTTGGGACGATGTGGGTGAGATTATTCCTCAACAACCCCCTTGGCTTCACGACAACCTCACACATGTCGTGTGAGAAGAAGGATTTAAAATAAATAAATAAATAAATAAAAACGGGGCAGAGAGAGAGAGAGAGAGAGGAGGAGACATGGGTTGGTGGCAGCGGCATCAGCGAATGCGTCTGCCTCTCTGTTTTTATCTCATCAGAGAGTGTCCAGCAACGCCTCGGCCACCCGGGACCATCCGTACGTTCTTGCCTCGCGCATCCAACAGAAGCACGTGAATCACACGTGCACTTCTTCCCGCCATTCCACGCCACTATTCAGTGATCACAAAAAAATACGTCGCATAGCCTAACCGTATAAAGCATGGTTTGATAAAGCTAAAATTATACTAGGTGGAAATTCAGTTTATGTAAAAAGAGCATAGTTTTTTTTAAAAAAAAAATAGATCTAACAAAAATTAGAGGAAAAAATATGGTGGGCCTAATTAATAAATCAGAGGAAATAAAAAATAAAAATAAATAAATAAATAAAGTGTATCTTTTATCAGAATTGAATTTAGATTTAAAAATAACAAACAACTTAAATACAGGAGCGATTCTAAAATTTATTTTCAGGATGTTTAACATTCATTATAAAAATTAAAAATAACATCATTAATAAAATATGACATAAAATGTTATAAAATCATGAAAGCATTTAAAAATAAAACCGCTAAAAAAATACATAAAATTTCATGAAATCCTCCTGCGGGTCTTTCTTTATCACTTAAACTTGAATATTCATCATGACAACGAAAAGCTAATTCCTGACGCAAAAGGAATCTTATGCAATCAACTTTTGCATTTAATTGAATTTAATACTTCGTCTTTTTTTCATTTATCTGCTTAACAAAAACATTGTTAACAAAAATTGTAAAAACTTGAAAAAAAAATGATACCGTAAACTTATTCAAAAAAAATATAATTAATTAATTCTTAGGTTGTGTTATCTTTATTTAATATGTTCAAATAACAACTATATATAATTCACACAATATTATAATAATAGTAATAATAAACAAATAAATTAAAAATATATTTCCTATTTAATAATAATATCAAAGTATATACTTATTAAATTATATTTAATAAAAATATATTTATATTTAGTAAAATAACTTTTATACATATTAATTGATTTGTTAATTTTTTGCTCACAAATAATTTTCATGAACAGTTCGTAAACACTTGTTCGTCTACATTTACAAACATGTTCACGAATATAATAATGGTGTTCACAAACTATTTACAGATGTTACTATTCTTTAATAAATAAAAATAAATGATTTTTTTATTCATGAAGATTTACAGTCATGCACAACAAATGCTTTGGTCACCTGGCTCCACGCAACTTCATGCGCTAAGTGACCGGTAACCGTACAACATGTATGGGTCGCGCGTCAGGTGAAATCTTGATGACCAAAATCAATATGCGTATAATGTATATCGGTAAGAGCATCTTCAATGCATCAGCTATAGCAAAATATGGCTAAAGTTGCTCTCCAATGGTTTAGGTAAATCATTAGCAAAAGCAAAAATAAAAGCTAAATATAGCTTTTGTTTTTACTTTTGCTGAGCCTGCCATGTTAGCAAATAGAATGAAATGCATCAGCTATAGCAAAAGCTATAGCAAAATATGGCTAAAGTTGCTCTCCAATGGTTTAGGTAAACCATTAGCAAAAGCAAAAATAAAAGCTAAATATAGTTTTTGTTTTTGCTTTTGCTGAGCCTGCCATGTTAGCAAATAGAATGAAATTACATAGCGCTCCCTTCTTCATTCCCATCTCGCTCCCCCCCCTCTCGTTCCCCGTTACCGTCTCCCTCCCTCCAACACCTTCCCCATTTCCGTCTCGCCCCCTCCCGTCCTCGTCCTCGTCTCCCTCCCCCCGGTGTCGGTATCCCCTCAAGCCCCGTCTCCTTCCAACCCAACGCCATCCCCGTTCTTATCTCGCCCCCTCCACCCAGGGCCGTCCCCATTCCCGTCACCCCCCCTACGCGCACGCGACGGCGCCGGTCGGCATCCCCCCAAATGCCGTCTGCGTTACCGTCTCTCCCCTCTTTCCTCCCATTCCCCCCTCCACCCAAGACCGTCCTCATTCCCCCGCCCCGCCCGCGCGGCGGCGCCAGTCGGCATCCCCCCGCGCCGGTCGACGATGGACAATAAAATTAGGGATTTGTTCACTGTGCATACGTCTCCAAAATTAAGGATTTGATGTTTGAATTTTGGATTTTGAAGAATGGGGGTAATTTTGGGAAAATCAAAGTTAAGTAAAAATATAACTAATGTACCATTGGAATACCATTAGCTATAGTGGTACTGTAGCAAGCTAAAATTAACTTTAGCTACCCATTATAGATTGTTATGATTGGAGATACTCTAATAGCATTATGTTCCTCGTGATAACTTTTGCCATTCCTCAAACATAAATATCATGGTAGGCGAAAATAGTGAGTTTATTAAATGTTAATTAATTGCATGTACTTTTAATTTGATCAATACTCTACGAAAATATCATGACGTTGGTTGGTTTAAATGTTAATTAATTGCACGTATTTTTAATTCTTATAAGTTATAACATTCATTGAACCCCGTTTGTGTCAACAAAAGAGCATTGACCTTTAGCATGTGTACGATAAAACTATTGGCTTTTCCTACATGTTGTTAGTGTCCCAAAAAGTTTTAAATGATAGAGAAGTAAATAAATAAATAAATTATGAGCACATTCAATTATACAAATAATACAAATATTTCACAAATAATATTTCAACTATGAGCACATTCAATTATACAAATAATACAAATAATACACCTGAGCACATTCAATTATACAAATAAATAAAAAAATTATGAGCAAAATAGTATTGAACCATGCAAAATCAAAGTTGATCAATACTTATGATATACATCTACATAAGTTATTTCAAAATATTTCCATTTGAGAGTATGACTCTTTCTAGGTCACCTAAGTTATTCCAAAACATTTTTCGTTTGAGATTATGATTCTTTCTAGGTCACCTATGTTATTCCAAAAAAAATTCGTTTGAGCGTATGACTTACTCAAAAAAAAATCTATTTTAAAGTATGACTCTTAAGTCACCTCACAAATTGTCATCCATATAAGGCGAAGGTAAAAATTAAGGAATAAAAATTTATTAAAAAAGTCGGTTGACACTCATGTATCAACCTAGTCAAAAAATTATATTAATCAAGTAATCAACACATGTAAAAAAAAATGTAAGTCAACACATTGGTTGACACTCAGTGTGTCAAACTACATCTACTTCCCCTCTAACCCACTTAGGGTTTCTCTACCTCCTATTCTGATTTCCAGTAGCAATTCGCTCATTTTCCATAACAGTTACACCTTAAACATGCCAAATGAGATCAAGGGATGTGATTTCGAGATGACACATATTTAATTTTGATATTAAATTCTATTTTCACACTATGGCTGTAAAGACCCGTACTTGGGTGATGTTGGAAGATAGGCCCGAATAGAGTTTGAATATCGATTTGGCAGCGTGACGTCAACGTGAGCGTTGGGTTATCATTATCATTACTATTATTTAATATGATGTTTTAGTATGATATGTTGAGTTTATTATTAAATCCTAATTATTTAAATTATTTTCGTTGGCGGGTCTTTAGCATAGCGAATGTGATTGGTTATTATTATTATTAAGCGGTTATTAGTGTGAGTATTCTATTTATTAGACTTTATTATGACTAATATAATTAATTAGGATTAATTCTTATAATAGAATATTATTATTATTATTAATTTGTATTGAAAAGTATAAATAGAAGGGATGTAGGGTGAAACCCTATTTTTATTTGTTCTTGCGTGTGCGGAACTTGGCAAGCGAAGAACAGAGGGTTTGAAGCAGCTGCGTTCTTGATTTTTCTTGAAGCTTGAATCCAGGTAGGTGGTTTTGGCTTTATCTACCGTATACGTGAACGTAAATTTGGCTTGTATCGTATTCCCTTTATGTATGGTTACACGTATGTGATTTAATGTGTATACTGGGGGGTGGACGTGTGGCGGTGTGGGAGGTGTCGTTGGCGTCAGCTTCGAGGCACGCCGTCGGGGAGGGAAGCGCAAGCATCGGCTTCAAGGCATTGCACCCACGCCGTCGTGGAAGGGGAAACAGGGGCGACAGCTTCCAGGGCGACGGTTGCAGGGAAGATCATGGCCGGATTAGGGCGCTACCTGGTGTGACGAACTCGGCGCGCCTGTGTGGGTCGTACACCTGAGCGGAGGAGGGGGGGGGGATGGAGGAGCGTCGCCGCCTGTGCCGACCGAGCGTCTTCTCCGTGCGCCTCGTGCGGTTGTGGAGGAAGGGGGGGCAGCTTCAGTGCCGCCCAACGTGCGCCGTCCCTGCGCGTGCCCCTGCTGGCATGGGAGAGAAGAGGGGAACAGTGGCTTCAGTGCCGTTCCCAAACGCCCCTGTCAACCCTAGCGGGTTTGGCGTGTTGGGCCAGCCCAATTTTGGGCTGGTCTTTTTTTTTCTTGGGCATGAGTCCTAAATAAATTAATAATTGATAAAAAAAAGGGAATTTGGTAAATGTGTTAGATATATATATATATATATATCATCTGAATTTCAATATTTTTGGTTTAATAGCATAAACTGCTGGAGTTTTAATTACATAATTAATGTTTGGGGATATTTATGGTACGTTATACTTTGGCTTATTGGTTAAATGTTTTGTATGATTGATGCGTTAGTTATTGACTGATGAATGACCTTGCTTATCTTTTATATGTGTGTAATTGGTGGTAAAGAGGTTGGGTTAGCTGCGGATCCTACATAGGGCTGGTAAGAGGCCGCAGGTCCCTTATGTGGCTGGTAACCCAGATCCCATGTGTGGCGGGTTGTCATTAGGGACACCACATGTCCCACATATGGCTGTCTAGTAGTGGTTTGGGTTCCTGGAGTTGGTGGTGGGAATTTCAAATGGATGGTCGGTTCTCTGGTGTGAAC